>JACERP010000033.1:0-559215 GCA_014080715.1 Scenedesmus sp. NREL 46B-D3
AGACGAACACAGCAGCCCAGAAGTGCCACGCGTGTACATAGATGGCGAGCTGTCAGCGAAGTACGAGCAGTACAGGGAGGAGAACAGATCCTTAAAAGAGAAGCTGCTGCACTCTGCAGAGCAGCGCAGGACCTCACGCAGCAGCGGCAGCAGCGGTGGTGCAGCTCCAGTAGCAGGCACTCCTGCAAGCACAACAGCAGCAAGCACAGCAGACGCAGCAGGCGTCTCTCCTGCAAGCGCGGCAGCAGCAGCCGAGGCAGAGGCAGATGCAGCGGCAGCAGCGGCGTCAGACCTCCAGGCGCTGGCGGAGCGCTGGCAGAGCCGCGCAGCGTTTGTGGTGCATCACCTGCAGGCTTGGGCAGGCAGCCGTGTGGCACTGCAGCAGCCGCTGCAGGAGATACTCATGCACATTGTCATAAACTACGACCTGCACCCAGATCCGAGCATCTCAGTGCGTGCATACCGGCTGCTGGTGCAGAACCTGGCAGCACACCCGCCGCTCAAACCTGCGGGTGCTCTGCTGGAGGGCCAGCCGCGGCAGCTGCTGCGATCCACGCTGTCGTGGAACCCCCTCACCAATTCAGCGTTGACGGCCAACGACAAAGACGCAGCCGATACAAAGGAGCGGCCCCCCATGGGGTTCAAGGAGATTTTTGGCGGCATGCGGTTCGGCCTGCTGCAGAGCCTCGTGCGCAACGCAGTGCAGTTGGTGACGGGCAACAGCAACAGCGCGTGCTGGAATGTGCGGCCGCCAGGGCTGCAGCGGCCGAGCACCGGCAAGGCGCTGCTGCTGCTGTGGCTGGTGCAGCTGCTGCAGGCGGATGCGCATGTGCGGCTGGCAGTGTTTGAGGAGCACATGCAGTCCTGCGAGGGGCTCGATGCAGATGAAGTGAGCATGGTGAAGAGCAGGGCAGCCAGCGTGCTCAGCGAGAGCCTGCTGCATAAGCTGATGCGGGTGAGTGCGCCGATACTTCCTGTACAAAAATGTGGTTCTGTAACCAGCAGGAATGTTACATCTGTGGTCTGCATGCAAGTGTCCCCGCATGTTGCCTTCATGTTAGGCGTATGCCAGTTGTCAGCGAGCTTGCATCTTTAAGTGGCTGTTGCGCGCGGTTGCTTCATGTTACCTGCACTTGCAAGTGCAATAGTCAGGGTGGCAGGGCCTTGTAGAAGTAGGTACATCAGGTGTTTGATCAAGAGTCCGTTGTGATGGCCTGTATGCGAAGCTTGCTGTCTCCTGCTGCCTGCGCTGCTGCCTTGCTCCCCTTGGACTGTCACACAGGATGACTTCGGCTGGTCTCAGGAGCCTGACAGCGAGACAGGCAGGCACAGGCTTGTGCGGGACCTGCTGGTGCTGGTGGCAAGCAGCGCGGATGAAGCGCCGGCAGCAGCAGGTGCCGGCAGCCAGGCTGCAGCAGCAGCAGCACCTGTGACGCCAGCAGCAGCAGGTTCAGCAGCAACCCAAAGCTGGCTGCTGCAGAAGCAGCGGCAGCAGCTGCGGCTGTGCGCCCCGTCTCGGCCGGCGACATGATCGGCGCCGCGCGCCGCCTGCTGCTGCTGCTCTTCCAGCTGTACACCGGCATGGAGGCAGCGGGGGCGTACGCGGCCAGGGGCGGCGGCGCACACCACGCCGCACGCGGCGCAGCCGGCCAGAACGACCGCTGGTGGCTGGACAATGTGCTGCTGATGGCGCTCGCAGGGGCGCGCATGATGCAGGCGGTGCGCGCGGACGGCGCGGGGCCCGTGCGTGCTGCTGCTGCGCTGCAGCGGGCGCTGCAGGCGCTGCCCGCGGCGCACGCGCTGCGGCTGGTTGCGCTGGGCGTGGCGGAAGCGATCAAGAAGCGGCCGTACGACGACCCCACTGCGGCCGCCAACAACCATGTGGAGGCGCTGCACGTGTATTTTGCGGACGAGGGCAGGGGCTTTGCAGAGTTCAGGAGGGGCGACGCGCTCGAGGTCATGAGGCGAGTGCGGCACGGGGGCTGCTTGTGGGCTGGATCAGCTACTCCTTGTGTGCTATGTCTAGGGTTATAAATTGGCGTAGGTTTGCCAGCTTCCTGCTGCCGTAGACTGCGTAGGATACCCCTTAATGGCGTAAGCTGCCGTAGGCGCAGGGCGTAGGCTCCATGTGATGCTTGTGAGCTAGGTCAAAAGCACTGCTTGTGGGCTAGGTCAAAGTACTGCTGTGTGTCAAAGTACCAGCAGTTATGTGTGAAATGTGAGATGCGCCGCTGCTGCTGATGTGATGAAGTTGGCTGCACAGATGTGTTGGCAGTTAGAAGGCGACATACAGCCGTGCTGTGCGGCCTGCTGTGCGGCCTGCCAACTGCATGCTGTCGTTGCTGCCGCTGCTGGTGTGTTGCAGGGCGCTTGCCGACCGGCTGAAGTGGGCGATCACGGAGGTGCTTGGCGGCAAGGAGGCGTTCACCCTCATGCTGTGCAGCCTCGTCAGCGCCGCGCTGCCAGGCAAGCAGCTGCCCAAGCATGAGCAGGCTGAGTTTATGCAGGTGGCGCAGAAGGTGCTGGACGGCGTGCTGCAGCAGAGCCGCACGCAGCTGGCGCGGGCGTGTGCGGCGCAGGAACAGGGCGGCGTGCGGGTGCTGCTGTCGCTGGGCGCGGCGATGCAGCTGCTGCAGGTATGAGGGGCGGCACGCAGGTGTTTGGAGCGGTGGTGCGCGAGTCTGTGAAGAAGAAGAAAAAGAAGAAGAAGCATTCTAGCATGAAAAGCAAGCAAGTGTCACCCTACCCCTGCATGCGAGTCTGTGTATTTGCGAAGGAGGCCTGTGCTGCGGGCGAAGGACCTAGCAGGGTTGCCTGTTGTTTTTTTCCAGAGAGGCGCAACTGTGCACGAATGGGGTGTCAGAGAGTGGTTGAAGGTCGCAAGGTTGCTGACTTCTGTTGGCTGGACGTGGCACACGTACTGGCCGGGCCGGCAGACCTGCTGTGGACCTGCTGTCACAGCAGCTGCCATGATGATGGGTGCCTGATTGAGGGCATGACAGTCGCGGTTGTGCTGCTTGACTTGTGTGGTGGCTGTTGCGAGTACATCATAAAACTCGTTATACATCAGTCAGATTCGATGCTTTGATGTTGAGGTGGTTTGCCCTGTAGTATGGTCCTCGTTGAACTGCACAATGCACACTGGCGACTCGTGTTGATGCTGCCTTGGCGACCATTTGGTAGGTGCTGCTTGTGATGCACTCGTAGATCTCGCACATGGTTGAGACACCATGAAGTGTACTTACGCTGCCATGGCTTTGCGCATGCTGGCGCTATGGCTTTGTTGGCTGTTTACCTGTCACAATCTGGCATAAACCTGCACCGCAGGTTGTAGTCAGGGTGTGGCGCTGAAGTTATGCTGAAGGTGTGCCCTGCAGTTGTGCCAGGAGTTCTAAAGAAAAATGACGATCATCATCATCATATTACCCATTCAAGCCATAGCATCAGCGCATGGCCCGCGCCCACGGGGAAAAATGACGATGTGAACAACGGCAGAAAAAGCTGGCCTGCGTGTTAAAAAGCTGCAGCACGACAGCGGTTACAACGGTTGTTACCGAATGACTAAAGTAGGGCCACTGGCCCACCCGCAAAGGAGCTAAGGACCCTTGATCATCCTTTAAAGCTGGCTCAGTGCGTTCTGGGACGGCAGGTGCTGCGTGCACGCCACGCCACAAAAAGCCGTCAGCCACCACCAACACGCCGGCGGTGTGCCCTGAATAACAAGATGTTAACCACTCGTCAATCAACACACAAAGCAAGGCGCAAATCACTAAGCATTCCAACAACCATCGTCCGCGCCAATGCACCAAACTGGGTGCAGAAATCACATGAGCCGACACCGGTCAACAGAGTTGACTGGTCAAACCTACCCACAAAAGGGCCCAGCTGAGCACAGCAGTGCTCAGCGTTCTGGCTGGAGGTAATTGGCCAAGGAAGTAATTGGTTACGTCATCGCGCTGTTTATGCAATGCCCTGTAAAACGGAATGCACGAGAGAAGCATACTAGGTGCCATGTTGTACAATGTGGGCCCATCACCCACCAACATCGCCAAAGCAAAACTGCTACAGTAATCGTTGGATACTTGGTGTGCAGCCACGGCGGACTAGACACGCGCGTACTGCTGCGTTCAGGTTCACCAGGAAGAGCATGAGCCTTGTGTGTGGGGTGGATGCGTCGTGCCAAGCCTGCAACAATGTGACGCTATCAGAGCATGACATCAACTGCAACCTTTGCCACCACCACCACCACCATCCCCACCACCATTCTGCCTGTCCACGCCAGCAGAACTACTCAATTGTGGATGAATTGGTGACGTGTGGTCTTGCATGCCACATGCTGATTCAACAGTTGTGTGCTTGACTAGCATCTGTCACTGTGCATTAAAGCCAGAGCCCACTCAGTGACTGGAGGAATGCTAAACAAATTCCGGTAGTACAACACACTGCAAGATAACTACAGCTGACAGCACATGTGTACAACAATCAGTGAATGATCGCATACATCAAGTACAGAAAAGGGCATGCACCACATCCAATCAACACTTGATCTGCGCCAGCAATGTCCCAGGCTCAGCCTGTTGGTTGATGCCACCCACAACATGCTGAACTGTTTGCGCCCAGTCTGGAACTGCTGTGCATGCAATACTTTCACGGTTACTGTGTCATCCTGGCTAACTCCTTCAAGGGCCAGCAGCAGGGGTAGCAGTTGCTGCAGGGCCAACTGCCATCATCTGAGCTGGCTCGGCTGCAGCAGCAGGCTGCTCAGGTACGGCAGCAGCAGCAACATCAGCGCCGGTGCCTTCAGTGGTACCCTGCAGCTGGTTCCAGCCACCCCACCTGCAGTGCAGCACCAGCAGCAGCGGCATGACTGACATTGGTTAGCAGAACATTAGGTTGTGCCTTGCTGCATGCGCAGTACATGGTTGGGTATGTGGTTGTGCAAAGTGTGCAGCCTTGGTGGTCAGCCCAGTCTGTTCCTGCTGAACAACTAGACAGCCTGCCTCACGCTACTTGGTTGGGTCAACAACGCCTTACAAATGAACCCTATGCGACCCTGCAAGCATGCTGGGGCAGACAGTCCACTGGAGTGGCTGCATGGCGACCAATCCTCTGTTCTGTCGAGGCAGACAATTATCCTCTCCCAGCTCTCCCATCGCATGTCTTTCCGTGCATTACCCCTTCGCTGCCACAATGTCCGTCAGCAGGTTGAGACTTTGAAATGGCTGGCAGACCATACGACAACCATACAGCCATATGTTGAAGCTTTTGCCTGTCCCACCTGTCCCAGTCCTGTCCCTCCAGCCGCCTCCCCAGCTGCCGCCACTCCAACCGCCAGCGTGCCAGCCTCGACTTTGCCAATGGTCGGGCCCATATTCAACCGACTTGGCATCAGCAGCAGCAGCTGGGTCGACCACAGCTGGGTCGGCTGCTGCGGGCTGGGAATCTGCGCAGACAGTAACAACAGACGCAGCGTCATTGTGACTCGCAGAGACGGTGGTGCAGGGTTGGCGTGCTTCAGGGGTAGGGTCACCAAGCCCATTAGCAGTAGGTTCAGCTGCATCACGCCCTACTGCATGCACACGTGGGGGGTAGCATCAGGCAGTTGGTCTGGCAACAGCAGGTCATGTCTGTGTGTCTGCTCAGAGACAGCTGGTAGCAGGTTTTATCCATGGCGAGGTCATGACCATGCACTGCACTGTGGCTGCGGGGGAAGGTTTGCCTGTCAGGCGGGCTGGTGCGGTCACTGCTGCCTGAGTTCTGGTGCACAGTGTGCAGTTGTGATCCTGGTGAACCGCAGGTGCCACCTACCTAGCATGCGCCTGTTGAAGTTGCCCTCAGCGGTGACCGCTGCACAAGCAGCAGCAACACCGTGTGTTACATAAGTCACTCTGAACGGTCACGCGTATATAGGTACTAAGGAGCTTACTGGCACAAGCCTGACAGGCCAGCCAGCAGCGGGCACTCCTAAGGGATGCTGCCTGCACACTACAAGTATGTGACATGCCTGGACATGCAGCAGCCCTCAGTGCCATAGAATAGAGCCGAAGTTGAGGTGCCCAGGATGATCCTCAACAATGTCATGATTTGAAGCGTACCTGCGGCGACCATTGCAAGCACGAGCGCTGCTAGCAGCCACTTCTTCATGATTCCTGCTGCGCGAAGGGAACACAGCCGAACCAACGACAACAGCAAACAAAGTCAGCTGCATGAGATGCACATGTATGTTCGATATTACAAGCAGAATTTTAAGCTTAAGGTATTTGCTATGTCGTGGAGGGGACAGAACTCGTCAGCGTCCGGGCAAGCTGGCACGGACGTGCTCGCATGGCATCATTTGCAAATAGACATCCAGTAACTCGTGCCAGTCCGTGATAATTAAATAAACTACAAAGATTGCATTTATTAGAGTGTTGGACGCTCACCTTGGCAAAGTAGAGAAGACGCTGGTCACCAGCCTCAGCGAAGCAAATGGCGCGAAGTGAGTGGTCAAGAATACAGACTTAGTCGCAAGAGAAGATTTGTGCTCTGTAAACCTACTTAGCAACGGTCGCCCATGTAGCGTGTCTGCTTAAGAAGGCCTGGTCATGACCAGCATGCGGCTTTTTGCGGAATTACGGCAGCCGTGTACGACTGTCTCACCTCACCCGAACACGTATAAACGGGGATACAGCGAATATTTTTGACATCAAAGTGACTCCCCGAAAGCACGGACGTTGCAACGAACCGGAATGGTCAGCTTCGCTGCCGTGCAACAACCTTGGTGGCACGAACCGGAATGGTCAGCACTTGGTCAGAAAACTGGTGCTGAGCAAGACCGGCAGCACTGACTGGCTGCATTGAGCAGCACTACGCGCCTGCTCAGACAGCTGACACACTCCACCAGTAGCCAACAACTACAACTGCCAACTCAGTTGTGCCGTTTAAATGCAGACACCAGGGTACATTAAGGACACCACATTACAAACGAGTTTTGCCCTCTGACACAAGCCAGCGCTGCCGCAACAGCAATGCATCACGCATGCTGCATGCCCACACACAGCAACGTACTAGGGCTTCTACTATGTGCTGGTGAAGGTAGGGGTCAGACCAGGGTAGTTACTTTCTCATCTCAGCAGCGGGTATGCAGTATAACTGCCTGCCATGCATCACCAAGCCATGTGCCCTGCAAGCAGTTCTCATGGCTGACCACACCAACATTCCACCATTGGGGTGCTTACTCTCTGCATGCAGTGACTGCATGCATTGCGTAGGATGTGTGACAGTGGGACCAGAAAGGAATTCTTGAACGCGTTGGACACCACGGAAAATATCAGATCATCATCTTGAAGGAGTGCATTCCCTCTTCTATTGATATTTCAACAGCGCTGTTGCGTGGCCTACAAACAAGCCAAGCGCCTTCACTCCCTCTCTAACAGCACCCCCTCGTCTGAAGACGATGATTGGGGGGACGCCCGCTCTGCGCCATTGCCCCCGCGTCCGCCAGCGCTCGCCTCTGTGCTGTCGTAGTAGCTTGGCTGCTCCAGCCACTCCCCTTGCCCCTCCGATCCAGTAGACACCTGCCGATCAGCAGCAGCTGGTGCAGAGACTGCTGGACCAGAACTGCCCCCTGCTGCTTGGCCAGCTGCTTGCGTGTGTGCTCGCTGCTCCTGCTGCATCACCACTCCTCCCCAACCAGACATGATCGTGCTAGGGAGCGGTACAGCGAAGGCAGATCGGGACGGCTGCCGCTGCTCCAAGCTGCTCCTTGTGCTGCTGCTGCTGCTTGCTGAGGGCCCTGGCTCCTCTGACAGCCGCCGCAGCTGCTGCCGCTGCTGCTGCGACTGGGGCACGCTGGCGGCTGTACTGCTGCTGCTTGCAAGCGCTTGCTGGAAGCCTGCACCAACTGCTGCTGTGGCACTGCGAGCCGCCGCTGCAGCTGTGCCCACCATCTGCTGCTGCACAGCTGCTGCGACTGCCCTGCTGTCAACTGCAGCGGCTGCTGCTGCTCCAGCTGCTGCTGCGCTGGCAGCAGCAAAGGCAGCAGCTGCTTGCTGCGCCGCAGCCAGCTCTGGAGCGGGAGATGCCACGGTGGGCGACTGAAGCGCAAAGCCGCCGCTCTCGACACGCGGCAGATCTACCACCACAAACTGCTCACCTCGCTGCTGCTGCTGCTGCTGCTGCTGCTGAGCGCTGCCAGCCTCCTCGCCTGTTGCCCTTGACTCACCGCCGCCTCCTGCTGCTGTTGCTGCTGCTGTTGCGGCGCTGCTCCCAGCCTGATGTCCCGACGGCTGCTGCTGGTGATGCAGCGCGTGCGGCAAGCTGGACGTAAGGGCGTGAAGAATATCCACACGCTGCCGCAGCTCCGCCATCTCGCGGAGCACCGCCTTCCTGTGGCGCTTGTGGTCCAGCAGCGACGCTGCAAAGCGGCTGATGCTGCTGCGCGCGAAACGCCAACTCACCACGATGGCTGTCACTGCCGCCAGGCCGCTGCTCATCCAGCTGCTCAGCTTGCCCTGCACAGCAGAGTGAGGCCGGGTGTGCAGTTTGTTCGGCGCAGCCCCTGCTTTGTTGAAAACACGTGATGTGATCAGGTGGTTGAGTTGGTGCGACATGCAGCCGTTGGGCTGCATGATAGCCTTGGATGCAAGAGACGCAGCGCAGCATGAGCAGCGGGCACATACACGAGACTGGCTGGCAACCAGATTCCAACAGCCGCATCATGAAGCAAATGCACACGCACCAACGTCAGGCACAAACCCCTAGCTGGCACAGCAGGTGAACACACCCGCTGCCTCAACCAGCCATGATGCAAGTACTGCCCAGCGCTGTAGGCACACTCGGCACGACAGGGTGAGCCCTGCATCATTCATTCCCAACAGTCTGCGTGGTTTGCTCACCGGCATTGGCGTGATGGTCTTGACAACCTTGAAGATCACAAACACGCTGCCACTCACAACGGCAGCCTTGCCCAGCTGCAGTGCAGTGCAAGACATGTACATGCGTTGGTCTGCTGAGGCTACTTCGTTCGATTTGCAATACGACACAACAATACAACGCAGTAGTACAGGACTGAACCTGCCTGCTTGCTATCAGCACTGAGTTGATCAGTCATTGGTGACACCCGCTGCCAATCGGCAGGAAAAGCGGCTGCGGCTGCCACTCACAACAGCCTTGCCCAGCTAAGCACCGCTTGTGTCACAGATTAAGCACCACATGGAAGCACACGCGCCAAGCTACGTGGCTGCTGCTGCTGCTGCTGCTCTGCTGCTGGATTCATCCCAGACACTGCTGGTGATGCTGCTGCCTACGGTGCTGCCTTGCGAGACACCAGCTGCCATGCCTGACCCCCTTCACCAGACCATTATCAAGACACGATGGTGCATCCACTGAGTCCAGCTGTCATCTGCACCCACCTCCTCTGCAATGTACTCAGGTGGGTACAGCTCCGGCTCCAACTCCTTCACTAGCTCCTCCAGCCGCTGCAGCACGTGTTAAAGCATGCAGGTGTTCAACAGATGCGATTGGTAGGCTGACTCACGATCAAACAGAGGTGCCAAGGCAGGGCAAGGTGAAGAGCCGCAACTTGGCGAAGCGCAAGCCTGCTCAGTAGACACAGCACATGCTCCGGCATCAACCTAAAGGGTTGGCGCGCTGCTGCAGCCGCTGCTGCAAAACAGCGTGTGATGGATGAACAAAGGGCCGAGGGCTGGGGTGAAAGCTTGCGCTCAAACCACAGCTCCTGCAGTTGCTACATGGCCAATGAGGAGGCGCTTTCAAAGTCGGATGGGCGCAGGGCGGCTGAGTATTTTATGAACGCTGGGCGGGGTTTGAGCAGCAGCAGGGCCAGCTGGACAACACGATGGCAGGGCTGTGGACGATGCGGTGCTCACAGGCAGCAGCAAGGCATGTACTGCTGCACAGAAGCTATCAACAGACTGCTGCTGCACAGAAGCTATCAGAGGTGGAACTCAGCATATGCTGCTGCACATGCTGCTGCATACTGTGCGGGGATGGCGGTCTCTCTGCTACCGCTGCTGTTTCTAGCAAAGCCTGACAGGACCACTTGAAGTGAAATGCTCACCGTCGCCTCCAGCTTGAGTGCTTCAACGTGTTGTGCAACTGTTGCATGGCTGCGCCGCAACGTGTTGACGTCTCCTGCGTGCAGTTGGTGCAGCTGCTGCTGCAGCACGTGCACCTGTGCAGGGCAGGGACAGCAAGCGGTTGCGCAAGAGGTGGTTCTCTTTCCCAGCCAACAAGATATACACACAGGGTCAGCAACAATGGTGTTGAACTAGCAGCTAGCTGCGCGCACAATACATCGCCAAGCAGGGGGTAGAGCAGCTGCTGCTACACGCATGGCAGCATTGACCACCAATGAGCCGCATCGCATATGTCCAAGTGTTGCTGTGTGCTGCCAGTCTCATCACGCAGGGGCTACCGACTGCTGGGGTGGACTTCATGTGCCCTGTGCTCTGCACAACGATGTGCATGTCAACATGCCATGCAATGTGCAGCATGGGTCATTTCTTACGGCACACATACAGGCTGAAGCTGCAATTACGTGCAGCTACACATACACAATCCAGCTGGCTGACCGAGGCTGAAACGAAATGCTGGTGCTCCAACTGGGGTGACTTGGACAGTATTAGCAAGGACCCTCCCCTGCTTGCCTGTGCTTGCAGCTCCTCGACACGCTCACGCTCCGAGCCAGGTTGCATGGAAGGTGTCTGCATATTACTTCCAGGTGCTTGTTCGATGGCTGAGCACAGATCGCAGGTTGATTGAGCACAACCTACGGCCTCAACACAAGGTTGTGGCAGTAGAAGTTCGCATCAAAACGCTTCTTTACATGCCGCAACTCTGTTCATGCGGCAAACATGGCACCGGACCGGGAGGCAGAGCACAAGTTCACGAACCAGGGCCCCGCACGTAACGCTGTTCGCGCAGCGGCAGCTTCCAGCCTTTTAAATCGTTCCAAGCCCACAATTCCTATAATTTTATATCTCCATTCGACATACATCGTCGTGTGGCATTGCAGTGATCTTGTCCCAAACAACCCTAAGGGTCAAACTGCCCTAAACTAACCAACACCATTCGACTGCCCTGCGCAGCTGTCTGTCCCTATGAAGCATCTACTTGCCAATGGGACTCCCTCCAGTGCCAGCTATTGCTGCTGCTGCTCGTTCATCATCTGCTTTTGCTGCTGCTGCCACCGTCACCAGCCGCTGCCGCAACTTGGGGAACAGCTTCATTGCGTTTTCAGTGGTGATTGCCGCCACCTCCTCAGCCGAGAGTCCCTTGATCTGGGCCACCTGCAGTTTAACAAGTTGAACAGCGAAACATGACAAGCACTTGTCCATTATGCATGACAACTTGATTGACATTCAAATTTCTTGGACATTTAGGTGTGTGTGCATCGCCATTGCAACACTACGGTGCAGCGAGTGACAGGCGTCACACATCACCATGCAGATGGTCAAGTGTGTTAGCAGACAGCAGCACACCGGCACAGCCGTGTGTGGGCTGCGTACAAACTGTGCGACAGGGGGGCATTTATCAGCCCATCCAACCCATCCTTTCAAACACTTGCAGCCGTTGAACCCGTTGCTGCCACACATGCAGCAATTGCCCACCTCAGTGCATGACATCTGAATGTTTGCAGGCACATTGCCACCAGCCTTGTCAGGGCCCAGGGCAGGCGCATCCGTTTCCAGCACCAACCTGCAACCGCAATGCAGCAGGGCAATCATAGCGGGTGACTGCAGCTAGCAGCCAGCGCATGCCTGCATGAACATTAACCCACTCTCACAGTATCAGGTGACACAACATCAGCTCTTCTTTGAGTGCATTGCATCACTTAGTTAAGCACGCGCCTGCCACCACTGTTCCTGACTCAGGGCAGCACAAGCTTAGCCAGAAGCTGTCATTGAATGTGCACATGCATGCAGAGTAACTTGGTGCGTGTGCTGCCAGTGGTTGTGGCGCGCTCCCTGTGCTTGTGCATTGTCAGTCGGTGCCTCATACCTGTCTACAGGCAGCCCCTTGACTAGCTTCTGCATTTGAGGGGACCGCACAATGCTTGGAGGGACACTGAAATAGAAGCCAGCGGCAGCACCTGTTAGCGCATGGGCCAATTTGCCATCAAATGCGTGCAGCAGGGCGCCGCTGGCATTGCATTGTATGAGTGTGTCGACGGCGTAATGGCCTGCAAAGACAGCAGCAGCAGCAGCACCAGCAGCATTGTATGAGTGTTTCAACGGCGTGATGGCCTGCAAAGGCAGCAGCAGCAGCACCGGCAGCATTGTATGAATGTGTCAACAACGTAATGGCCTGCAAAGACAGCAGCAGCACCGGCAGCAGCAGCAGCGGCAGCGGCAGAACCCGTGGGAGCACAACCCAGCCTGATATCATAGCTTGTGAGTATGCAACAGCACTGCACTGGCGCCAAACTTCAGCTTGGAACCTGTCGCCCGTTGTCGGCCAGATATTTGGTGTGCACGAACTCAGCAGAGGCAGCATTTTGAAGGCCCTGGCAACAGCGCAAAGCAATGCAGTGCTGATGTGGCAGCTGTTGATTTGCTGCACTGCCACAAGAACCCCTTGTATCGGTTTTACTTTGGTGCAATTTCCACGTGAGCTTCCTGCTGCTGAACCACACCTGCTGATCTGGAGTGAACATTGACTGGTAGCCCCAGCTCATTCGCCAGAAGAATCTGCTGCTTGAACACTTCTTGCTGAACTTCCCGCAATCGTTGCTCATCTTCACTGTGAACTTTGCCGATCACGTGCGGGCTGAAGTCCAGCCCGACTTCTCCCACTGCTACTAGCTCTGCTGCATGTCGCTGTATGAAGTCCAGCACTGGCGTAACCTCTGATACGTCCTGCACACTCCTGCAAGCATGGGGAGTGTGCATTTAAAGACGAACGGTCAGTTGGCACACACCTGCATGCCATGCTGTGCCTACTTTAATCCACACGCATCTTCATGTTGACCAGTGTGCAGGGCTGCACAGCTCAGGTGCTGTGAGGCTTGAGCACTGAAGCAATCTGTTGTTTACACAGTGCACACGGCTGCAGCGATTTGTGCATAACGTGTGTGTCAGCATCGCAGGAAAACTGCCTCATGTGGTCTTAGTAGGTGTGCCTTTGCTTCAAGATATTTTACTGCGTGCGCCCTTCACCGACAGCTGCATGCAGGCATGCATCCCAGACATCAGCACATCAGCGTGCCAATCACACATGTTCAAGTACATGGGCGCAGATTTAAACTTATGCACGCACATCAAGCCCTGCAGTGTTGCCTGTTGCAGGCTGTTTTGAGCAAGTCACCTGCAGCTGCTGTAGAGCTGCCCATCAGCATGGATAGGCTGCACAGGGTGCAGGCCTGCGCACGCCTGCACCAAAGGCTCCTCTCTCGACAGCTGCAGCACTGCTTCGCAGTCCTGCAAGCTCTCAGGGACAGTTACTATTGCCTGCACACCTGCATGCCGCGCTGCTGCTGCTAGTCCTGTGATGTCGGCCCTGCTGAACTGAGGAGGGTAGAAATGGGAGTGACAATCTATGATCATGGCTGCAAGTGGAGCAGGAGTTTCGCCGGCTGGAAGCAAGGCAACTGTAGGTGTGACAGCACAGCAGCAGACAGCTGTCTAGGGGATCAGCACTACTGCTGTGGCTGTTGTCTTTGTCGCTGTGCAGAAGCAACGTGACAAGGAAATGAACAACTTCAAGAAGGTGGGCCTTCAGTGACGGTGCAGCCTGCAGCACGCAGACGTAACCTGAGGGCGTCCTTCCGGGACCAGCACGACGTACGTACTCAGCATGCCGCAACCCTAGTATTGCCTTGCTGACTTATCGACGAATTCTTGTTCGTTAAACATTGTACAAGGTTACTCGTATCACTTTTGTTCTGCTGCTGCAACACGCAACAGCTGTTCTCACTTGACTTCAGCCTGACCTCTGCTGCTTCTCCGCACCAGTCCACACCATCTACCGTAGCTACTGTTACATCAGACAGTTGTTGACATGAAGCTAAAGGAGCTGCATGCATTGATGCAGGTATGCTAATGGCAGCTGCAATGGCAGCTACAGCAGCAGCAGCAGCAGCAGCAGCAGCAGTAGCAGCAGCAGCTGCTCCATGGCAACAACAGAGCTCACGGCAGCAAGGTGTACACAACCTTGGTTTACTTACATCACAGACCTTACTGCTGGTGATAATGGCACTTGTGCCACTGATGTATGGTATGCTTGCAGGACATTGAGCCGTTTGCACAGCCTAAGGTGCAGCTGGAGCAGTACCCAACGGGAGCAGACATAGCCTCACGCATGCTGTACACAGTGAGCGCGCAACAGACTGGGGTGCTCAAGCGACGCAGCTGTGTTGGCACTCTACAGCTGCACTGCATTTAGCCATGCAGTCAGAAAAACATCGGCAACAAGCTGGTCAGGCAGACCGAGTGCTGAGTGGGCACTCGCTTCTGATTCACCAAGGCTGCGGGCTGGTTGATGCACAACCGCAGTTGCCTTTGGCCAGCAAGCTGCAGTTGCCTCGCATGCATTGTTACGCAACCACACATCTTGGCACAGTGTTCAGGTCTGGCTGGCGATGACCCGATGTGAACTGGTGCAGCAGCAATGGCACTGCTGAAGCCAATGCCAGCGCACCATGCACTTGAAGCCCAGTGCCTGCAGTGGCAGGCATCAGCTGCTCAGTGCAAGCCACCACGCGCCCTTGCAAGTATGCATCACATGCAACACATGTGCTTGTTTGTGCACCTGCTTCTTCCTCAACTGTCAACTGCTTCCAGATAGAGTCGATGTATAATGATATAGAGGGCAACGTCGTGGTGGACCTAGGAACAGGCACGGTGAGCAGCAAGCAGTGCACAGGCAGCTCTAGCTATGCAGTCAGCTGCTCCCTAATGTACAGGTTGATGTAGCACAGCAGGCGACTCAGGACAGCAAGCACGAGGACATGCATCCTCCTGTCAGCCCCGATGCTTGGGCACATGTGTACAGAAGTTGTGCAGCAACCCGACTTGCATATGCGACACAGAGCAGGCTGGAAGCCGGGCCACGCAAGTGCTGCTGCCCGCAAACTCACGTGAGCTGCCCAGGGGCGGTATGCGGCCGGAGCCTCCTTGAGTGACAGCCTGAGCTGCTATTATCACCGCTTGCTGGTGAACCAGGCATCTATTGCGGAGATGCCCAGATGCCGCCTCTCTTCTAGCTCACTACTTTGATCACCCAAACTGCCCCCCTGCGCAGGGCATGCTGGCCATAGGCGCTGCGCTGCTGGGCAGCCCCTGCGTGATTGGTCTCGACTTGGACGCTGACGCACTCGAAGTGGCCCAAGACAACTGCGAGCAGTTTGAGGACCCGCTGCCGGTGAGAAATCGGGGCACCAGCATGGCAGCAGCGTCATCACTTGCTGGATGTGTTACGCAACACACACTGAGACCTAACAGGCTGCAAGGCTGACACCCCACGACGAGCTTGGGAGCACTTGACCCCAACACATGGTTGTCTTGATGCAATGCACCCACTGTACAGCAAGTATGGGGGAGCTCCCAGTTGGTGCAGTGCCAGCACAGGAAAGCGCTCCTCACAAGCACCAGGCCATAACAACAAGCGGCGCACTGCACGCCCTGCTCAACTGTGTAGCAGCAATGGCATTGCACGTGACATGTCTGCCGAAATAGTTTGCTGTATGATGTGACTCAAATGCAGCAGCAGCAGCAATGTTCAAGCAGACACCGCGCCAATGCATCAGCCTCATGCACCAATGACCGAGCGTGCTGACAGCGCCTGGTTCAAGGCACGTCGCTGTTATGGGCCTGGCTGCTTCGCGCCTGCCCTGCTGTGCCTCCTTGCCCTGCTGTGCCTCCGCCCTGCTGTGCCTCCTTGCCCTGGCCCTGCCTGTGCTCCTTGCTGCCCTGCTGTGCCTCCTTGCCCTGCTGTGCCTCCTTGCCCTGCTGTGCCTCCTTGCCCTGCTGTGCCTCCTTGCCCTGCTGTGCCTCCTTGCCCTGGCCCCACGCAACGCCTGCAAAGACCAGTCTGTGTCATCTCTCCCAGTCGCGCCTGTATGCTGTAGCACCTCAGGACCCAACTTCGTGGTCGCTCAACTGACCTGCCCATGCACCTTGCAGATAGACTTCCTGCTGTGTGACGTGAGCCAGGTGCAGCAGCAGCGGCGGCTACGAGCAGACACCGTGATCATGAACCCGCCCTTTGGCACCAAGCTGAAGGGAGCCGACATGGCGTTCCTGCGAGCAGCCTGCAGCTTGCAGCCCAAGCAGATCTACTCCCTCAACAAGAGCTCGACACGCAGCCACATACAGAAGGTGGCACTCAAGTGAGCGGGGTGTGTGAGGGAACCGCAGCTATGCCATGTAAATGCCGGTATTTGATGCGGGGCGGTGCTGGGCTGTCCTAGGCCGATGTAGTGCCTGTTCAGCTGCTGTGCCGCTCCTGGGTTGGGGTGCTCACCCGCTCCTTAAGCGCCTACCGCCTTCGACCATGCTGTGTTGTGTTGGCTGTACCTGTGCCGCAGGGAGCTGGGGTGCAGCTCGGCAGAGGTGCTGGCAGAGCTGCGGTACAACCTGCCGGCAACCATGAGGTTCCACAAGTGAGTGCGTAGAGTGCGTAAGCTTGCTAGCAACTAATCAGGTCGTCATGATGCTGGTCGTATACCAGCAGCCACCTTAGTGGTGTGATGCTCAGAGCACGCAGCGGCTATGCACCGTCAACTCCAAACAATGGGTCTGGTTCAATGCAGCAGCAACTTTTTGGTGGGTCAGTTACCTGTTGGTTGTACTTGTTCCAGACGATGTGCTGCAGCATTTTGACCAGGAAACCCTGCCCAACATTCAGCACATCATGCTTGGAAAACCTTTTCACTGCGTTGCTACTGTTGCAGGCAGGCTAGCGTGAACATTGAGGTGGACCTATGGAGGTTTGAACTGCCAGCAGCAGCAGCAGCAGCAGCAGCAGCGGCTGCGGGCACCAGCAACAGCAGTGACGAAGGGGACGACCAGTCCGATAGCGATTGAGCTTGCCAGGCCAGAATATAGATGGGCTTGCAGTGTGCGAAAATGTATATGCATCTGCTATGCAGCAGAGATGCGTAGGTTCAACAGCAAGGCAGTGCAGTAGCGCACAAGCTGTTTGTGCCGTCCAAAACAATGGGTGTCCTGTGAGTCACCAGGCTATGGTACGTGGGGGCGTGTGTTCAACCGTCACATTGACGGTACACGGGGCGTTACAAACACTGGTATGTGCAGTGCACTGGTGTCTTCTTTGCATCAGAAAGAGCTGCGCAACGTGGCACAACATCGGCAGCGACAAATGGCCTTCAAGGCTTGCCTTGGGTGGCACTGCTAAGTTTTCTATTTCTTTGTGCTACCCTCCACAATGCACTAGTGTGCGCTGTCATTCCTTGCCAACATCTTGAGCCTTTGAGCCGTGCAATGTCGACCCTTGCAAAGGACATGGTGTTCAATGGCGCACTCAGTGACGCTTACACAATTGTGTTGAGCATGCCACCCAAGTGCAGAGCACTGGGACCCAGCAGGAACGACCAACAATGCAATCCGGCAGCAAAGGATAACCCAATAGACGTACCAGGCAAACACATGGCATGCAGCGCATGGTCCTCAGACACCCAGCCACTGCAGCACCCAGCCACAATGTTGTGTCGACACAGTCTCAACGGTAAATGTACCAGCCTGTTGGCAAACCAGCTTGATTGTGGCATCACCCAGCCACCCTCTCAGGTTTGGCATCACCCAGCCACCCTCTTAGGTTCCCTAGGGAGGCCTGGCTCAGCAGGCTGCTGGCTAACAGCAGCCATCCCTGTACTGCCAGTGCTGACAACGGCCACTATATGTCTTGGATACACCCACCATATATCACAGGCAGGCCGGCGGCACGCCACTGAGCAACCCAGTGACTGGGTGCGACTGCTGCTACAAGGCGCTGTCACACAAGGCCATCCCAAACTGCCCACCCCTACAGCTCAGCCTGCTGCCTCGCCGCGCCAAAGCTCTTCAGCTTGTCCTGCAGGAAGCTGCTCGCCTTGCCGACGGCAGCTGCTGCGGCGTCCTTGGCTTGCGCGACCGCGTCGCCAATGGCCTCGCCCGTCTTCACGACAGAGTCCACCACGGCGTCCGCGACGCTGCCGGGGGCCTCGCTCCTGCCGTCCGCTGCTTCTCCAGTGGGGACCTCGGTCATGGGCACTCCCGGGATCTCGCCGCGTCGGCCTGCTGCTGCAGGCCCTGCACCTGCTGCATCATGTCCTCCCTGCGACAGCACGAGGCCAAGGGAAGCAGCGCCGTATAGGAAGCGATTGAGTGCCCGCGTGCATGTTCTGCTGCGCATGCCAACACAAATCATACGGCGTGGCGTGCCGTAGCGTCAAGCTGGAAGCTGGATACACAGTGGACATGTGTTAGGGGTCGCATCATGTGAAGTGCGTGGTGATGGAAGAGCGTGAGACAAGAGGCATAGAAGAGCAGCTACGTTGTGTAACATGTTTTTGCCAGGAGCTGCGCACGCAGCCGTTGGCTGCAGGGGGCCATGGGACCATCAGCTCACACGGTTTTCGCATGTATCAGACTGACGCACCAACAGCTGGTGTGCAACACCCTGCAACAGCCTGCCCAAATCAGGCATGCAGACTCGCCTGTTGTACATCTGTCCGCCCAGGCCTGCCGCCTTCATGCGCGCCATCATCTGATCCCGCTGAGCCTCGCCGGCTGACATGGGCACGTGCGCAGGGCCGGGCGCACGGCCCTGCAGGGCGACACCGCATACATAACGTTGAGCATTTGCCGTTTCGCCGTTCCATGTGCAACTAGGACAAAAGAATGCCGCCAACCTGCCTCCCACAGCGGGAGTCAGACTAATCAAAGCCTTTTGCAAATGAATGTTGCAGATGGAGCCAGCGTCGTCAAGAAACAGCTGAGGGTGTTGGTGGACTGATCGCCAGCTCGTCGTGGTGGATACGCACCTTGGGGACAGGCGGCGGCTTCACCCTGCATGCGCCGCTCATCTCGTAGCAGGCCAGCTGCGTGATGGCGCTCCTGCTCTTGCCGCTGTACAGCGCCTCTGAGAGGTCCGACAGGTCCAGCGCCTCCGCCACCTGCACGCCGGCACACCAAGACATGCGGCAAGCACTGGCAACGAACGACTGCTGCTGCAAAAGGGGAGACTCAGCTTCTTTACAGAGCGCCTCCGCCGCCTGCACGCTGGCACACGCGGCGCCCAAGGGACATGCCGCACGCATTTGAGAAGAACATGCTGCTGTTGCAGGAAGTGTTGGCTGTGGCAGGGCCGCAACAAGGGCATGCGGCAAGCTCTCGACGCGGTGAACTTGCTGTTTCAATTAATGTGTTGGCTGTTGCAGGTGCACCACAGCAAGCCAAAAGCACAGTGCAGGTTGAAGATTCACGATTGCAGACACACGAAGTGTCTTTGCTGCGCTAACGTCGCTGGCAACCTAGCTGCAGCAGCTGCTGTACGACACTGCATCTGCTGCTGCTGCTGCTGCTGCTGCTGCTGCTGCACTGCCAGTTGCGTGCTGGCTGCCCACCTGGCTGCAGGCACGCGCGATGGTGGCACACTCCGTGTTGCACTTGCTGGCCTGCGAGGCAGCAGATCGCGGCAGTGCTGCGTGGGACGCATGCGGTACGCTGGCGCCTCAGCGTCACCTGAACAGCTTGCAAGCGAAATGCATGGCGATTGGCAAACGTCCTGGCATAGTATGTAGCGATGGGGTGCCAGCCCGTCGGCTGTGTGTAAGGAGCACACAAGGAGCGCGTGCTGATGCAGGACGCTGCCGCAGCGCTAGCTGTGCCTGCACACTGTGCCCAAATTCATCCCTGAGGTACTGGCAGGCTACCAGCCCTGCAGTGAACCATTGTCAGCTGTTGACACAGCAGCAGCTACAAAGGGCCGGCACCGCCAGCAAGAAGCCGGCAAGAACGGAACACATTAAGGTGGCAAATGTCTTCTGGCACGCACACCTGTATGTGCAAACCCAGGACAAATCGCTCAATACACACCACGGCGGTTTAGCAAGGCTCTGATTCGGCAACATGTCACAAACAGCCGCCTGCTGTGTGTCCCATCTTTACTTTGCCTCCATCCGCCGCAGCTGCGGACCGACAGCCACCAGCCAGCGCTGACCCAACACGTTGGAACATTCCAGGCAGACTATGCTTGCGTTGTCCACCCTCTTGCTCGCTGACCACTGGCTCGGCCTTGCCGCCGTGCCCCACCATTGCAGGATGATGGCGGCGGATGACGCACATGCATCCCAGGTGAACTCAAGCAGCACAACCCCACAGCCCACCATGCGGCACAACTCCAACCCTGCAAGCAGCGCACCATGCGGCACAACCCCAGCCCTGCAAGCAGCGCACCTGCTGTGTGTCCACCAGCTTGATCTTGTCGGCCTCCTCCACCATGTCGTAGTGCGTGATCCACCGGCCGTCGGGCTTGGCTGCGTCGCAGGCCAGCTCCAAGCTGTCAATTATGGCTGACTCATCCACCTGCACAACCCAGCCAGGACAGCGCAGCATCAGTCATCTTAGTACTGAGCCCATACCTAAGCCTTGATATCTTAGCAGACGATAGGCTTGTGACGGCGAGGGCAGAGGAGGCTGCGCAGGGAGGGTGACAGGTGCCGGCTGCAGGCCAGCACTGCTACTGGTGCAAGAGGGGTTGGGGTTCTGCATGGCCGAGTCTCTGCACCATTCAAATCAGGCACAGCTGCCGGGAGTAACGCCGCTGTGCTAGAGATTGAGTTGAAACGTGGAGCTTCCACTGCTGCTGCTGCTGCTGCTGCTGCAGTGCGTGCCCAACTCTGTGACTCACCCGCTGCCCTGGCTTGAGCTCGTTGCGCATGGCCTTGACCTTGCGCGTGGCCTGCTTCACCAGCGCCTCACACACAGCACACTTTATGTACTTGACATCTGCAGCAGCAGCAGCAGCAGCAGCAGCAGCAGCAGCAGCAGCAGTCTCAACTACATGCAGCTGCTGTGAATGCGAGGTCTGTGACCTGTTGCTGCAGCTACTGCACTGTTCAATCAGGTGGGCGGCAGGCGGCGGGCTTATGCTGCTCAGCTCATGGAAGCGTCATGTTGAGCTGCAATGGGATCGTTTGCTCGGTGTCCAGAATCACATGTGAAATGGTGATGTGCACTGCTGATGTCAACTGCTAAGCCATACAACAGCAAGCAAGCAAGGCCTGCTTGATACAAAACTATTACCAATGTTGAACCAGGCCCACCCACAATGGAGCCGAAACAGGCTTTTCAATAAGCCTGCGGCAGGTGGCCCAACCTGACGGGACTGCGGGTGCCTTGGGCTCCTCTGGCATGCCTCCCATACCCATGCCGGGCATCATGGCGACGCTACTGAGAGGAAGCTGCAGCGCTATGCCGCATACCAGCAACAGGAGAGCCACTTGCCTGATGGCAACAGCGCAAGCAGCAGTAGCAGCAGCAGCAGCATTGCAAGTTACCGAAGGTACCCCCTGGCACGCCTACTGTCACGTCTATGCGTTGCGAATGCTGAGGTGGGTGAACTGCAGATCGCACCTGTGCATCGTAGCCTGAACACAACAAACCGGCCCAACAGTCAACTGCCGGTGTGCACAGCAGAAGTGCCAGTAAGTACTGAGTACTATGGCGACGAGGCTGACAGGTTTTGCTAGATCTAGTCGATACACTTGGTTTGGCAGATATCAGTCACCAGGGAGGAGCAGAATGCACAATCATCTTATGAAGCGGGAACCGAGGCTTCAAGAGACAGCACGGCACGCCGTGCCTAGGTGCCACAAAGGCCGACACACTCCCTATGTAGCCTCTCGAATGAAATGCTTTGACAAGCGCATTGTAATACGGACTTTCACAGAGGCCTGTGACCATGCATTTTGCACGCCCATGTGTGCTGCTCATTGTCGCAGTGTGGCTGGTGGTATGCGAGTTGCTCTGTGGCGCACATTTGATAGATGAGCTGCAGCAACACATGTTGCACTCCTACAGCAGACGCAAACAGGTGAGGCGTAATATGCAGCTCACCAACTACAGGTCCAATGTTGTGAAGGGTTGCAATGGTCATCAAGCCAGCTGCTCAACCAAACAAAACCGACAACTTCCATGTCAAGCAACACCAACTCAAAAGATGTGTTGCAACCACCCATCAACAGTACGCGATAACCTCTTGCACGGGGGCCCTACTGGTACTGCGATCCATGCGGCACCAGCAGCTTAGTTCCCCAATACACGCATCGTACTGCTTCACATTTACCCCCTGCCACGTGACACTTCGCAGAACGCCACTGCCACAACAGCAGCAGGGGCTGCTGCTTGAATGCCTGCTGCACTTTGCCCTCCTGCCACTCCCTGCTGAGCGTCCATGAAATCGCTGAAACCCCGCCACTGTTCACACAAGAAATCCATCTGAGCTTCCCTGCAGCCCTTGTCGCAAGCTTCCAGCAGGTGGGCCTGCTGTGTCCCTGCGCACTCCTGGATGATGCACCTGTTCGCGCCAAACTGAGCAGCGGGTGATCATCATGCTGTCGGCACGCTATTAGCAGCTGCAGCTGCAGCAGCCTGCTTACAGCTCTGTCTTGCCTGCTGGCTTCTTCACTCCCAGCTTGTCCAGGGTGCTGGACAGCAGCTCCTGGGCCTGCCCCAAGTACTCGTGGGCGAGCTCCTGGGCCTGCGCAACATACACTACAGGAGCAGCAGCACGGACACGGCAGCAGAAGCGGCAGCACAAGGGGTGCGCACTGGTTGGGCAAGCAGCAGGAATGCTCAACATATGCATGCAAAACATGTGCCAATGCAAACATGAACGCATGCAAGGGCATGACGGTGAACACGGCATGCTCTGCGCAACGCACACCAAGAGGGTGTGCCGCCAGCATTAGCAGCACACTACAGCCCTCACAAGCTGTGCTGCAATGCATGCGCGAAGGAACCTATGCCACATCAGCTGCTGCACAATGTGGTCCACAGAGTTATTTGGCCGGAGCAGCAGAGCAGCAGCAGCAGCATCTGCAGCGACACAGAACACGCGCAGCTGTGTTGTGTGTCGCTCATAGCCGCCCTGCAGACAGCGCACCTGTTGCAGTCTCGGTGGCCTTGTGCAGGTACTCGGTGGCAAGCTCTTTGTAAGCATCCATTGACCCTGCTGCAGCAGCAGGCGTTGCTGCTGGGATGGGCTCCTCCACTGCTGCTGCTGGCTCTGCCTCGCCGAATGACACCACAGTAGGCTCAGCATCATCCTGGCAGCGCACCACTGAGGATGTTGCAAGCAGCGCTACAACGGCCAGCAGCATCCAGTACCTGCAGTGGTGAGTAGGGAACCAACAGCAGCAACGCCGCGTACTACTGTCAGAGCACCGAAGGGCGCGCAGCTGCACCAGACAATATACCGCTGGAAGATCAGGCAAACGATGCTGGACGTGCGACAGAGGCTGCAGCATGCGATGATCTAGTAGTCTGGTTGCCCGCATGGAGTGCTGTGTATTCACAGGAGGGCTGGTGGCAGCACGGAAGCAGCAAGTAAGAGCAATGCAGCATGTCAATACGCCTCCGAACGCCAGCTGTCTACCCATAAGCTCTGGCGAAGGCGAGGCAGGCAGTTGGTGCTGCCAACACTCACTTGCAAGCCATGTTTGCTAGAATGGTTGATCCGATTAGATATCAGCAGCAATTCCTGAAGAAACTGGAAGCACAGCGGCGAGAGCTTCGTGAGGTTGGCAGGACCGGCGAGTGAAGAACTGCAGGGACAGCACAATGGATGCGCACCAGTGGGGTCGCACGATCACAGCAGAACAGTAATCAATCATAAAGTGTTGCAGGGTCCCACGGGTCCTTCAACTGTTCACACGCTGGCCCAGCATGGCCCTAAACACTGGCACCCATGACTGTTTTTTTCCGCAGGGCACTCTGAACCAACAAGCATTCACCTGCTGTTGGCCTTCTGCTTTGTACCTGTCTGCTTGCCTGTCTGCTCGCGCGCCGTGTTCCCTGCTTGGAGTTGGTACTATTGCTGCACTGACACTGGACTGCTGTTCAGCATCGGAACACCCTCAGTACAGCCTTCAGATCAGTTCGTCTACTATATAGCAGCCATCAGCTGCCCAACATCACTGCCCGCCACCTGCAGAATAGCAGGCAGAGCATAGAGCTTGTCAGCACCACGGCAGCGGCAGCTGCAGAGGTTTGGGGAGCCCCTGTTTCTCTCGTCTCGGAAGGCCTCTCAGAGGGACAGGGAGGGCACCATGACAGAAGTAAGGAGCACCACATTGTTCTGACCCGGAAATGAATCATATCCCTGTTTTAGGCAGCACATGCACCAGTGCTTGAGTGCACACCTGCGTACACCTCACCCGCAGTGCAGCGCCTCTGACTCCCGCATGCTCTGCATGTTCTTTGTTGTTTGACAACGCAGCGATGGAAGTCCAACCCCATGTACTGGTGTGAGCTATGCCGCGTGTGGATGAATGATAGCAAGGCGGCCAAGCTGAATCATGAGCACGGCGCAAAGCACCAGGAAAACTTGGCACGCAGTAAGCGACACAAGTTGGCAGCAGCAGCAGCAGCAGCAGCAGCAGCAGCAGCAGCACAGGGCTGCATGGCTTGGCATACCTTTGCAGCATGCAGACACTGCGGGAGCTGCTTCAGCCCAGCTTGCCTGCCTATATGCTTGCACGCATCGGTGCGTGTGCTGCATGCAGTCATGGTTGCATGGGCGGCAGCAGCAGCAGCAGCAGCAGCAGCAGCAACCATGGCAGCAGCAAACCTATGCAGATTGCTTGATGCTGTAGCTTGTCTGCCTGCCGGCTGACTTGCCATGCTGCATCTGCATCTGCTGGCTGCTGCTGCTGCTGCTGCTGCTTTGGCCAGAGCTTCGGGACATGTCCAAAAAGGCGGATGCCGAGAAGCAGCAGCAGGAGCATGCAGTGGCAGCCATGGACACCATCGAGGCTGCTGCGCGCAAGCAGTACGAAGCAGACCAGGCAGCAGCCACGGCGCAGGCGGGGAAGTGGGCGTGGCATGAAGGCAGCGGCTACTACTACAATGCAGCGCACAGGTGGGGGTGCACCAGGGAAAGCTGAAGCAGCATGGTGCAGCATTTGGCAATCTGGCAGGCTGTTTATGTGGCCGATGGGCTGGTGGCAGCAAATGGCGGTTGCGTGATAGACCACTGCATGCATTCATGTAGGCATGTTGTGTTTGCTGTCGTTCTCCTGAGTCATTTGGTTGTAGCGGTTGCTGTCGCTGTTGACATGGGGGGGTCTTGCTCTGCTGCCTGCATCTGGTCACTGCCTTTGCCGATGCAGGTGGTACTTCGACGTCAAAACCAGCTACTACTACGGTGGTGAGCCGGTGACCTGGACGCAGCAGCCCTCCCTGCCATCAGCAGCCATGTTTGGTGTGGCGCCCTTTGAGGGGGGTGACGCAGCAGCACAGACGGCAGCCAAGGCAGCTGCAGCGGCAGCAGCGGCAGGCAAGGGCGCTGCAGCTGGTGGTGCTGCGGGAGGCGGCAAGCCAGCAGCAGGCGCTGCCGCTGCAGGCGCAGCGGGGCGAGAGGGTGTGAAGGTGGTGAAAAAGGTGGTGCAGCTGCCGTCCCATCCGCTGGCAGGCGTGGGCGGGCATGCAATGCCAGCGTCTGGGCGCATAGGAGGGGCAAAAGGTGTAGGGATTGCAGACCCGGCAGCAGCAGCAGCAGATGCGCAGAAGGTAAGCCGTGTGGCGGACGTGGCGCAGTGTTGGTGGTCTAATACTGAGTGTGGGGGTCTGTGCGGTTGGATCTGTTACATATGCCAGGTGCGATGCTTGCCTAAGCCTTGCACTAGCCTAGAACAATGCCAGCATTGCCAGCTTATGCCAGGTGCAATGCATGCCTATGCCTTGCACAATGCAGCAGGCTGCTAGATGTTGCCTGAGCATACTGTGCAACCCGCAGGCAGACATAGAGGACCGCGGTGCATCCGGTTGCCTGCACCAGCACCAAGTGTTTTGTGAGCAGAGATCACCACAACCTCTGCATTGGTGCTGCACTGCTGCTGCATCGCAGAGGAAGCGTGAAGATTTGCCACCAGCAGCAGCAGCAGGCAAGGGCGGCAAGAAGCCGCTAAGTGCTGCAGAGGCGGAGGCACTAGCTCGCAGGGAAGCAGCGCGGCAAAGAGTAGAAGCACGCACCAAGACAGCTTTTGGGCTAACGTGAGCTGCCAGCTTACCATTGTTGGTTGCGCTGCTGCTGTGAATGATGCTTCTATTGCATCAATCTTGAATCCGTTCCATTACACAAGTCGCTCCTGCAGCTTTGTACAACAAGTGCGAGTTTGCATGCCTTGCTGCTTTCAACACAATTGTACTAGTTCGGTTGTTGTTGGGTGAAAGTGCTGCTGCTTATTACAAGTACGATTATCACACAAATCAACGCGAACAGCTCGCAAGCATATTTGTGTATGCAGGCACCAGATGCGTCTGCAGCAGTTTTAACGATTACAGGGACTCCCTCTGGCGCAGTGTGGCGAGCAGGTGACAGCACTGTCCCCACCCAGGACAACCGGCAGCTTGTGATCCAGGGTGCTAAGCAACCACAAGCGGCCCAAGTATTCAACCATTATAATTGCTACGTCAGGATCAAAGCTGTTTTGTCACCGTTGCCGACCGCGGTTGCGGCAGCGCGTCCGCTGACAATGCACTGCGTTAAGGGCCACTTACATGAGCGTGTTGAAAAGCTTTTTACCGAAACGTTTACATGTTTGGGATGTTGATCAATGAGCACTTCGCAGCTGCCCTTGACCACGCCAAACCAGACCACGCCAAGTGCCCCACTTGAAGTGAGTTGTGTCTGGTTTGAGGGGCACTGACCTTGGAGCATGATTCCCGTCACGGCGCGCCATCGCGCCAACCAACACCATAGAGGAGTAAACCGAGTACATTATAATGCATCGGGTTGTGTTGGGTTGGCGTGTCGCGCAAATATCAGGTAGATGTCAGGTAGATGTTGGAATGCTTCCTGGGGTCCAGCCCAAGAATTCAATGCTCTAATACCAAGGGCGTACAAAGACCATGTTGTCGCAGTGCTAGCAGCGCTGGTCAGCTGCAACTGGCACAGTTGAAACCTAGCAGCGGCTTGCCCGTATACTCTGGTGGTTGTAATGCCGAACGTGTCTTTGCAGCGTTTTCAGCGCTGCTGTGTGCTGATAGGATTGCGCCACACAATTGCGAGCCAGCCGCTCAACGGCTGCAATTGCGTTGCAACACACAGCATCAGCACGCGGCGTTTCGCTATCGTCGCTGCCAAAACGTATGAGTGCAATTTGACATCACCCTGTATTCGGCACATAATGCACAGACTGATTGAGGCGGCAGGCGTGCGGGCTGTTACAGTTGTGTACGCCTCGCGTGCTGTGACAGTACTGCAGTCCGCGTGGTGTCTACACTGTTACTAATCCGGCACCTGCCACGGCAGTGCGCCACAGACTGCGGTGTTCAGTTGTCAAACCACTGAGAACAAAACGTTTCAAGTTATCTGGATCGCAAGCTGTCGGCGGTGCCAAACGGAAAAGGCATGGAGCAGCTCCATGCCAGGCGACAGACTCCGACACAACAACATGACAACGCTTACCGCTGGGTCACAACAATCAGATAAGGCACCTCCATAACCTAGAATAAGGAATGGGAGCCAGCTCGAAGTTGTTCTTCGCTGGGCTGCGTGAATTCTGCTGAGCAGGCTTGTGCGAACATCCACCTCGACGGACGTCAGAAAGGCAGCGCGTAAGTAGAATCTATTAACAGTGACTGAAAATTTTGGCTTGGCAACTTGGCAAGGCAGCAGTGCTCCAATTCCAGTGATGCAGCCTTGTCGACCGTGGACCGTCCTGTCACACGTCAAATGGTTCATGCGCCTGCCCAAGCTCAGGGTCCAATCTGCCGGCCAGGTTGCACGTATGACAGTTACTTGCCCAGGTGCCAGACTCAGGATTGAATCCCTTCTGATGTCCACCGGGGCCCCGGCTGGCACCTTTCCTGAGAGGCTCGTGAAAACAAGCAGTTTAATCTAAAACGCACGATAAAATGATACGTACATACTTAATTGTGTTGACTGTTGGTCTCTCGTGTCTAGGTACGTACATGCGCATTCCTGCCTGGCGCGACAAGAGTGATAGCGCGGCAAACATTGCTGTGTGTCCTGATGAACGCACGGCGGTAACCTTGACTTTCATCAACGTGGTTTTATTATGCAGGTGCAGATGCACATGATCCACAACCCCTGCTGTATCCTCAGCCTCCATGGTCCGGAGTGCATGCCACCGCGAGCAGCAGCAGCAGCAGCAGCAGCGCTAGCAGCAGCCGGTTGCGCCTTGCCAGCACACAGCAAAGCTCAGCTTCGGACGAAAACCCACTTCTGGCTCCCAACTGGAAGCTGAAGCTAGGTCAGCTGCCTCTGTGGGAAAAAATCCAGCCACATCACATCCAGCCAGCAGTGGAGACGCTGATTGCGGAGGAGACGGCCTCCCTAGAGTTCCTTGAGCAGGACTTGCTTGCAGGAGACCATCAACTCAGCTTCAACAGGTTATTCAAGCCTCTGACGCAGATCCAGCTGCGCACTGATTTTGTCAGTGGCCAGTTCAGCCACCTGTCGGTAAGTTGTAGCAATATATTGACCAATCTGTGCTCCAGAACCTCGCCTGCAGGGCGATGAACTGAGAATTTGAAACGGCATTGGTGTTCTATGTGCTGAGCAGCTACACGCAGTGCCCGTCTGTGCTTGGCGCTGTGAATATGTCACAGCCAAATCGCTATGCTGCTGCATCATTAACTGGAACCACAGGACGTCATCAGCAGTGACGCCCTGCGAGCAGCCGTTGAGGCAGTCACTCCCTCCCTGGTCAACTTCCGGCTGCGGCTCGGCCAAAGTCAGCCTGTCTATGACGCCCTCAACACACTCAAGTCCAGCTCAGAGCTCTGGCAGCAGCTGTCACCTGAGCAGCAACGGCTTGTGACAAGGACAGTATCAGATATGGCAGGCAATGGAGTGGGACTTGAGGCAGAGAAGAGGGCGGAGTTCAATGGAATCAAGAACAAGCTGGAGCAGCTGCAGAATCAGTTCTCGAACAACGTGCTGGACGCCAAAGGGGTGAGCAGTGGTCACTCATCTTATGGTGCAACAGATGGACAGCCTGCATCTGCTCTGCAAGGCCTCTGCGTCCCATGTGCGCAGGCGTGCATGTGGTGGCAGAGACCACAGTGAGTGGCAGATGCCTTGTGCTGCCGATCAGTCGGCTGTTTCTACAGCCAGTGTGGTGTCGGAGCACAGCAAGCAGCAGCGGCGCCGGCGGCAACACATGTGCTTTGTTGAAGTGCACAAAAGCTGACACAGCAGCTCACGTGCTTCAGCTCCAAGCTGATGAGTCATACGGACTCCAACTTCACTACGCAGGCCTTCAAGCTGGTCATCACAGACAAGGCTGGGGTTGCTGGCCTGGCCCCCAACACCCTCGCCCTGGCAGCTGAAAACGCCGTGGCAGGCGGCCACACTTCTGCCACCGCAGAGTCAGGCCCCTGGCTGCTGCAGCTAGACAGCAACACGTACTCGGCTGTCATGTCATCAGCACATGCCAGGGAGCTGCGGCAGAAGATGTATTTGCGGAGAAGACAGCCGCATCGTCTGGGCAGTACGATAACAGCCAGCTTGTGGAGGATATCCTGAGGCTGAGGCAGCAGCTGGCTGGCCTGCTGGGGTACCAGAGCTGGGGTGACTACAGGGCGACCAGCAAGGTGTGTGGGCTGGCATCTCGGTCAAGTGATGTTGCAGCTGTGTTGCATGCACGACACGCGCAGGTGCCGCCTCCTGAGTTGCCTGCCAAGCAGCCATTGTATGCTGACCGGCAAGTCAGCTACATCAAGTGAATGCACACTATAAGACAGCACAAGAATGTTGTTCTGCTGCTGCTGCTGCTGCTGCTGCTGCTGCTGTTGTGTTGATGCCTACAGATGGCCAGCATTGAGCAGGCGGTGAACCTCATGGAGCAGATGGTCGGCGCCAGCCAGCCTGCAGCAGCACATGAGCACGACCAGCTCACGGCATTTGCTCGGCAGCTGTCAGGGGATCCCCAGCTGTCGTTGCAGTGGTGGGACGTGGAGTACTACTCAGAGAAGCAGAAGGAGGCCCAGTTCAACCTGAATCAGCAGGAGCTGCAGCAGTATTTGCCACTGGACAGCGTACTGAAGGGGCTGATTGATGTAAGTTGGTGTGCACAGTTTTGAACCTGCACTGAGTGTTGTGTGAAGTTGGCAGACTTGACAAACCCTGCCAATTCTCATATCTGTAAGCGGTCGCCGAGTCGGCGTTGTTTCAGCATGCATTCACAGTTCAGCAGTTGGCTTAGCATCTGCACTGGCCGCGGCGGCAGGAGCTGTGTGCCGATAGGTGATTCCTTGACATGTGCGCATGTTGATGTTGAAGCGTGCCATGTGGTATGTGCGGCCTGACATATGCCCCTGTGGGGGAAAATGCTTTGCAATATGCAGTTATTAACCAAGCTGCAAAGGCAATGCATCAGTCATGACTGCCGCGCCCGCACAGCGCCACCATCAGTAGTTGGTGTGCTCGCATTGCTTACCTCTTGTCGCCCTTGCTGCTACTGGTGCTGTTGCTTTGCTGCTGCTTGTTGCTGCTGCTTTTGCTGCTGCTTTCGCTGCTGCTGCTGGTGCTGCTGGTGCTGCTGCTGCTGCTGCTGGTGCTGCTGCTGCTGCTGCCGCTGTTGACCGAAACCATCATGATTCTGCAGCTGGCACAGAAGGCATACGGCATAACCATTGTCAAGGCCGTGAATGACGGTGACAACAAGCCGCACGTGTGGCACAAGGACGTAACACTGTACCAGGTGTACAACAGAGGCACCCAGCAGCCGCTTGCATACTTCTGGACTGACCTGTACGCACGCCCAGGCAGCAAGTCAGGTGCGGCAGGTGGCTGTGCACAGCAGCCCAAACACAGCCCAGCATGCTGCAACATCGCGTGCAAGCAGCAATTGCAGAGCACGCGGCAACATCGCATGTCACACAGGCAGGAATAATCCAGTGCAGCTGGCTGTTGGTAGGGACTGTTTCTACCTAGAACGTCGCCAGGCAGCTCAGTAGCATAACTGGACAGCAGTAACAGTCAGTGGCACAGAAGCTGCGCCGGCGTAGGCCGCCTCTTTGGCTGAGTCGCACACCTGTGTGCTGGCCAGCAGGTGGCGCCTGGGAGAATGGCGTGGTGTCGGGTGCCAGGCTCTGGCTGACTCCCAGTCCAGCCGCCCTCCGCGCCAAGCAGCTGCCAGGCGGCAGTTCAAACCCTGGATTCTACACCCCAGAGCTGGCTGCTGCACAAACCGAGTGGCTGGACGCTGCACCGCAGCTGCTGCCGGCCGTCATCATAGTCTGCAATCAGAGCCCGCCCGTTGCTGGCAGCCCTAGCTTGATGAATCTCCGAGAGGTTGAGACGCTGTTCCACGAGTTTGGGCATGCCAGCCAGGACATGCTGACGACAAGCAAGTTGGGGCTGGCTGCCGGCATCAGGTAGGCAACTGCCAGGCATCGTGCTGCGGTGCAAAGAGTCTGTGCAGATCTGCACAGAAGATTGCCACAAGCTCTATTGGTTTGCTATGGGTTTGGCCCATATGAAGTGTTCGTCATGCCAGCGCCTTTCAGGCTTCGTAGCACATGTTTTGCTGCTTCACCTGCTGCATATAATGGGTATCAGCTCAGCATTTTGTGTGAAGATGGGGTTTGTGCTCGGCACACCTTGCCACGCGGTGCTGGTGACGTCAGCCCATTGCCGCTTGTGGCATTGTCTGCAGCAGCTGCTGCCAATTCTTCGGGTTTGCGGCACAATTGGTGTTGTATGTCATGCTTTGCTTGCCCCCGTTTACACTGCCTGCAGGAAACCGTTGTGCATCTCAGCATGTTGCCAGTACATGCTGATGCAGTTTGAAGATGATCAACTGCCAGTGCTTGCTGACAGTCCCGCTGCTGTTGCCGCAATCTTGGATGCAGGAACATTGAGCTTGATGCAGTTGAGATCCCTAGCATGATGCAAGAGAAGTGGGTGTACGACCCAGCCATATTTGCCAGCATCGCATGCCACTGGCAGACGCAGCAGCCGCTGCCGCAGCCAATGTTTGCCCAGATTGCTGGCCTGCAGAAGTACCGATCTGGGACAACGTTCTCTTTGCAGCTGTCAAAAGCGCTGACAGATCTGCGATTGCACAGCAGCTATGACGTCCATGCGGCACAGAGCAGTCCTGGAGCTGTGTACCTTGACACACTGGCATCAATCGCTGTGAGTTGCAGAGCTTCATGCAGCAGCAGCTGGCAACGTGCGGCAAGGCACGTATGTGTATGACAGCCCCTGAATGCCAGCTTCAATGTGCTGCCAGGCTCTTGTGTTATTCAATGCATGCGTGCTGCTATGCGGCTGTGCCGGCAGCGCGTGCCAATCATGGTACAACTGCAGCACAGCTTGTCAGAGCATACCAATCATTGGAAACATTAATTGTCAAACAGGGCTGGCAGCCCTTGCTGCAGCCACCACGACTTTCCGTGCACGCTGTCAACCATCAGACATAACAATAAGCTTTCTGCACAGGTATAGCTGGTACCTGCTGCCAGCTCAGCTCTACCTGCCTGTTCTGCTGCTGCTGCTGCTGCTGCTGCTGCCGCTGCTGATGCTGTGCTGCAGCCCATGGCTCCTTGGCCAGGAGACAGGTTCCTGAACCAGTTCAGGCACTTGTTCCACTACGGCTACGATGCCGGCTACTACTCCTACTACTGGGCTGACCTCATTTCCGCTGACATCCATGCAGCCTTTGCTGAGGCAGGCCTGGACAACGCCACTGCCACGGCAGAGGTCGGCCGTCGCTACAGGTGAGGGGGGTGGCCATACCGCGGCACCTGCTGTAAGATGCAGCAGCAGCAGTGTGGTTGCAAGAAATGTCCCAGCATGCTGCATCGGTGTGCCGCACATCCTGTATGCCTGCATGAATTCCCCAATGCCGCCAGAATTCACCGGTCAAGGACCCTGACAAAGTTTCCTTACCAGGTTGGTCACATACACAGGGCTGCTGGACAGCGGCGACTGCGCACCACCGCCTCATTTTTGAATGTGTTGCTGCACTGTTCTTTGGACTGCAGGGACACATTTCTCTCGTTGGGTGGCTCGGTGCACCCCCAGCAGGTGTTCAAGCTCTTCATGGGCAGGGAGCCCAGCATCAGTGCCTGGCTGAAGTACAACGGGTTGCAATGATAGGCGTCCAAACACAAAAATGTTATGGCTGCACTAGTGGATTGCAAAGTTATGACTGGTATATGTGACAGGTGCATACAGGAGGAGACTTTGACAGTCTACTAGCAATGGTATGTGGCTTTTCGCATGTCTTGGTGATTGTGGAGGTGCTTGTAGCCCATTTGCCGTTGGTGTGCTGGCAGCTCCCCATGCATTGCCACGATCTTGCCTGCATTGTCGCATGCCACATGTTCACTTGCAGTGCAGAGTGCCTGCAGCTGTGGCAGCGCCTGCGGCAGCCGCTGTACAGCAAAACTTCTGGGCCTTAATATATGGCAGCCAGTGAGCAGTGCCGCATCCGCCTGGCGTTTAAAGTGAAACGCTGCAGCGGGCTCAGGGGCACCTCGGCCACTCAGCTGCATGTCCCAGGGCACAAGAAGCGCACTGCTGAGTGCATGACTTGACCAAGCATTGGTTCTATGGTGCGGTGATGTATGAAGATTCTTCATCCTGCTGGCTCGCAGAGTTGTTGCACATCATTGTGCTTTGTTCCCATTGGTCAACATCAATGTCAACATCACGGCTGATATCAAGGTGCCCTGAGGTGGTTTCACCCTTGCTGCTGTTTTAAAAAGAATGATCCAGGGCTGCACTGGCCAAACACGGCATCAAGTTCAAAGGATGCTGTGTCTTGCACTGCATGTCAAGAGGGGTGAATGCATGTGTACTGGACACTGTTGCCCTACAATACGCGGCATGACGTGCTCACTGGACGCATTGTGGGGTGTTGCCTTCGAGTCGACTTGGTGTGGTGCACAGGCAGCTGGTCGTTGTGACATGAGCCATGTTGCCCCAGCCACAAGAAACGTTGAACAGCAACTGCATCTGACTTCATTCAATTCTGTGTGGCAACCACTGATGGCATTTGGGTAACCTTATTATCAAATTCCTCACATTACCCATTTAAGCCATAGCATTTGGGTAACCTGACCTACGTACTGCTGAGATTAATGCTTTTGTGTGCAGCTGCTACATTGCTCAGCAAAGTCATGATGACTCTGCCACAAATTGCACCCTCAGCGCATGCAAAAGGAGAAAGTGTAGTTACACGTGGGTCCAGTCACCATCTTAGATGGTATGAGCCACCCCAAATGGGCACGGTAACAATGCGTGACAGAGAGAAGATGAGCACACAATACAACACACTGTGTCCATTCAGAATAATGCAAAGTCTGTCAATATGCATCAAATATATATGCGGCATGTTGAGAGACACCCCACTCAATCAGCAGCTTGCGCCATGGAAGCATAATCAACCGAACCATGTTGTCAAGGTCATCATCAGAAGGCAAGGGCAACGGAAACTAGGGCGGCATAACGCAGCAGCAAAGCAAATCAACATTCATACAAACTGCCGGGCCGCGCCAGGCTTGAGCCGCAGCCTGTGGTGGGTTTTCATATGCTATATCAGCACAATGCACACCGCATTGCCTCAGCAAAGCACCATTTTAATGGGAGCCGGCACAGGCTCATAGCCTTTCATCGCCGCACCAGCCGCATGTGGCATGCAAGCTTGTCCTCCCAAAGTGTCCACACTCCGATGTTGCCGCCGCACAGGAATGACGGCCAGATGCTGAATGCCGAGCGCTTGATGCTGTGGCCTGCACCTGCTGCAGAGAAGAGCAGAGGCCAGCGAGCCATCTGTTGCATCATGTGGCTGACAGGGGCGCCCTGCTGAGGTACTGCAGGCTGTGCTGTGCCAGCATGTCTTGCCACTCCAGCCCGACATGGGCTGCAAATGCTGCTGCCCTCAATGCAGCCCGGCTTGTCAAACTTGCTGCTGGTGCACCACCAAAGTTGACAAACAGGGCATAGATCCTGCAAAGTTGCAAGGCGACACACGGCCGGGCGGGCAGGTCACAAACAACACACATGGCAGGATCTGTTGGTAGCAGGATGGGATCACCTGTTGCAGATGCAGCACAGCAGCACATTGTCTTCTCAGCCATGCATCCTTAGCACCAGTCCTACCCAGCACCTGTTGCTATTTTGAGCAGAGGCGCGGCAGCGACATAAATCCTTGGGCCACACCAACAGCAATGCTGCAGGCTGCGTTGTGTGGCATTCAAGTTTAAAGGCTGGTGCAGGTCACCGCAGATGGCTGCAATGTTGCTGCCAGTGCTGCAGCAGCAACCAGCAGCACTGTAGTGCCGCTTGCAAGCTGTGTGGGAGTGCCGGTGTGCCGTAGTGCCGAGCACCTTGCATTGCTTCTCGAGCTGCCCAGAAAAGACCTGCTCAAACCTGCAAAAGATCTGTTACAGCAGTTGATGACTGCACCAGAGTTAAAAATACCGCTACAACGTCATTGGTGTGTCTTAGATTTCAACGGTCTGCTGCATCTACACCCCCAAACTGGTTGCAGCAACTGAATTAGGGAGGTGTCGAAGCAGCAGTTCACCTCAGGACATCAGCCGTGATGTTGTGGCGATCTCTGCTGTACTAAATTCCGGAAGGTTGTTGACTGCATTGTGGTACACTTGGCCTGGGTGCCTGTGCAGTGTGTTGATGGGGTTGGAGCTGGCGAGGTAGCTGGCCATCCTGCTGTCTGCATTGCTGCAGGATCCGTACTGCTGCAGCAGAGACTCGGGCACACCTGGGCTCTCAAAGCTGACGCTGCTGAAGGTCGTGGTGAAGTCTGTAAAGGGCAGGCCGCTGGTGTCGCCCACGCTGTGTGGCAGCTTGAGTGCTGCTGTGTCCACAATGGCGCCACCCAGGGAGTGACCCACCAGCGTCACCTGCAGCAGCAGCAGCAGCAACAGAGAAAAGCGTGTTTCAACAACCATATTCAGCAATAGTTGCTACAGCAACATCAATACATCAAGGTGTCGGCGCGAGCCTAACGGCATGATGATCGTGCTGCTGGGCAGGCAAGCAGGCTGGCTACAGACTGCAGCCACAGCTTTGGCAAGGTGGCTGGCTGTTGTGCTCTTACATTACTAGCAATGTGGCGCTGCCGTTCTTTGTATGCAAGCCCAACAGGTGTGCAGGATGCCAACCATCATGCAGCAGCGCCGTTTACAGCTGGCATGTGCTGTACTGTGTCTTCATCTCCTTGCTGTCATGCATGAGAAATGCTTGACCGGGGTGGCTTAATAGTCTAAGATGTGAATGGTCCTACTGGTGAAAATGTTTCTCACAGCCGGTCAAGGCTGTGCATGCTTCCTGTCCATGGCATGGCATTCATGTCCTTGGCACGCACTGCTCAGCTGTCACAAATTGTGAGCATACTGCGTTCCTTAGGGCCTCTTGCGCGTGCTGTGCACTTACGTGGATGCCCTCGTAGCCCATTGCTCTCAAGTAAGCAATGCAGTACTCCCTGTAGTCTGCCAGCCATGTGCCAGGGTGCACTACAGATCCACCAGCACTGCCGGCAGGTCCCTGTCAGAGCTGCGGCAGCTGCTCAGAAGGCTGTCTTTGGCCAGCTCAAATGCCGTCCAGCTGTGGCACACACCCCCCAAACCTGTGCCAGTGACTAGCACCGTGAGTGGCAGCAGTCCGCAGGGCTCAGGCTTGGTGCGATGCTGGTAATTTAGCAGCCGGCGCGCAGCAGAAGCAGCCACATGAGGCAGCGGCATGACCCCACCACTGGCGGTGTACTGTGGTGCCAGCAGCGCCATGAAGACGCCATACGGGTGCTGGTTTGGGGGCAGGTTTTCACTGTCTTGCATCCAATGCAAGCCCTGCACTTCACTCGCGACAGCAAGGGCACCATGTCTGTCATGCACCTCGCCACAGCTGCTGCGCAGCAGCTGCAGGAGATGGCCGTGGGCCAGCCTGGGATGCTCCATGCCTTGCCTGCACAGCAATACATACGATTGCTCTCTCAATACCAGTCATGGTAACAGCCGCAACGCTGTAGCAGCGGCTTGAGTGTGCCTGAAGCAGCACAGTGCCACGCTCTGACTCAGTGAGAGCTGCTGTACAAGTTCTTGTCCAGCATTGCCTCGGGAACAGCAGATGAAAAAAAACTGGGTTTGAAGCAACAATGTTCAGGTCATGCATGTAGCTTTGCCTGAGGCACTCACAGATGTTTGCCTCTATCTGTGCCCGTTATCGGTGCCCCCAAAACCAGCGCAGTGCTCTGCTTGCAAAGATCTGCGCCCTTGCATCTAACCAGAGAACGTACTTATGCACAAAATTCCATGAAAATAAACGCAACGTGCATGCCATTGATGGTCGAGAAGTGACACAGGGCTTCCGCGCTAAGCGCTAATGGCGGTTGACGGTCAATGTGTGTTAGCCTGCTGACCTTCAGCATGCGCCAGAAAATTTATTTCCAAGCTCTGCACAGAAGTAAGATGCGTTGTTGACAAAATTAAACCAACCTGCCAGCGCAACATCCGCAGCACGTTGCACGCTCCCTGACTTACGGCCGTGCCTGTTGCTCTTCACTGACTTAGCTTACTGTCAAGTGTGTCGTTTTACTACTGGTCGACTTCATGTGCTCCAGTGACAACAGCATGCAAGGCACTACAGGGTGCCCAGTACGCTCCCTGACTTTGCTGAAGTGCGCGCACATCTCCATGCTGGAAAGCACTTTGCCATTTTTAACTCCGTTACCAAAAAAAATGAGTTTGACAAGCTGCAGCTAAAAAGTGGGCACGGCAAGCATAGGAGTTACCACTCCCTTACAATGTCACAAAATGCTGTAAGAAAGCTTGGCATAACAGCGTGAAGCAGGCAGCTGTCCAGTCGCTTGGTGCGCTGTACTGAGGGCTGACGGCCCTGCCAACACTGTTGGCAGCGAGCGGCGCTGGTGGTGGTGCAAGCTACCATAATGGCACAGGCTTGCGCGGAGAGCTGAAAAACACCACCGACTGGATTGCATGAGAGAGGCCGGGTGACTCTGCTTCGCTTTTCTAACTGGGTTGAGAGTGCTGCTGCTTATCAATGACTGGCAGACAACTTGTTTGAGCGGCAGCTGTAGAGTGTATCTGAACAGGCGGGCTACCATGGCTGCGCCTGAGAGGACATGCAGGCCAGTACCACTGAACTTCCTGGTGTACCCAAGCGAGTTGGTAAGCTGTTGGAACTGATGCGGTGCATGGAGTTCAGGTCACATGATGCTGGTCGTTACAAGTTTGAACAACTCAGAGGGAGACGTCATGTTGCTTCTGCCCCACAGCAACATCATGTGCCACAACTCACGTCTGCCTCACTCAATTTTGTCACTAGATGCTCGTCAAGCAAAGCGCCACAAGCAGTGCAGCTAGGCACACGTGCAGCATCTGCATATTTTGGGTGACTTGACACGGAATGTGCCCGGCCAACATCTGAAAAGCCAAGTATATATCAGCTGCAGCGCACAACACTAGTTGCAAAGCATGCACATTTGTTCATCGTAACTGCAATGAATCATACACAATGGCTGAACAATTAATGTGGCACAACATGCTACAACACTTCTACCACCACTGCCTGGCATGCCGTTCAGCCCAAGTGTTCAGGGCCCACTGGCTATGGCTTCAAACGGCAGCTGGTAGCGCCCGATTGGGAAGAACCCATCACGCAACAAATCTAACAACAGATCTGGCTAACAAGTGCAAACAAGCAAACACAGAAGCATGCTAGGGCTATCACCACCATGAAGAAAGCTCTCGATGCTCTTTCTAGTCCTGCCACCGCCGCATGGTGTCTGCCAACAGGCGTACCCCTCCCAAGTTGTGCGGCATAGCTTGCAGCCGCACACGCATGAGCGTCGCACGGGCGCAGACGAGATGGCAAACCTATTCAGCACACACCGGCAAGCCCCGTCGAGCCTGCAGACGCGGCCAAACATGAATATGCACACACACACACACACACACATACACACACAAACACACCACCCTTCCAAGAACTGCCTGTTCCTGGGATCACCACCCTTGCTAACAACCATCGTCGCAGTTGCTGGCACTTTCTCGGGGGCGCTCCTGGATGCACTTGCATACGTGCTGCAACGCCGCGAGCCCCACAAAGGCTGCTGCTGGCAACATTGCATGCACACATGCGTAACTGTTGCCTGGCTGATGCACCCGCTGCAACCATGTAGGGTCCTACATAAACGGTATCAAGTGACTTCATGCAGAGAAGCCGCCCACATTCATCTGTAGCTACATGCCATATGCACCTAAGGGGTGAGGCATGAGGGAATGCCGAGGAAGGAGCGATTGCGAAAGGCAGGAGAGAGCAGCAACAGGCTGCTATGGTCATGTGCCTCTGCGGAGTGCTGCGAAAGCAGCAGCTCCGAATGATTGAGGGCTGAAACATCGACACGACCGCAGCTGCAATATACTTGGGATTGGCATGTGTTGAAGACCAACCTACGTTGTGATCCAAATGCCTTGAGGTCGAAGCAATACAAACGGTGCCCTACAGCATGGCACAGCATGCTGTATGTAACCACGAACACATGTCACTGATGAAAGCTGGAAGCTGCAAGTGCTGCAAATGCTGGAAAGCACTGGCCATGGTACTGTACTGCCGCAGATGTGCACTGCTGTTGCAGGCAGTGCAAATGTGTCTGCGGCAGTAACAACCACCATTAACCAGTGCTGCAAGGCGCCTAGGCCTGCAACATGTATGCACTGCAACATCACATCTAGCCCTTGGCATGCAGACTCGTGAGAGCCACATCGCACCACCACCCCGCACAGTAACACACCATCACTCGTCAAGCAGACTCGTTTGTGCGGCAAGTGTTATGTAAACAAGCAGCAGGAAAGACAGCAGCAACGCCCTCTGCGGGCGTGAGTAGCCATTGGACCAGCCCTCAGCCTATGCAGCACAGACATCTGCAATGGAGCAGCAAACCAGAACTCTGAAATATGCACAATACCTATGTTGGGATCTACACCAAACCCCCAAACCTGCACACTTGGGCGTTTGCGCCGTTCTTCCTCAGCGGTGCGGCTTCACGTGCTTCCCTGCCATGCACATGCTGCACCGCCTCACTAGCAGGAGCTGTACGGGTATAGGGGTGGTGTGCCATGCACGAGCAGTACGTCTCTCGGTCAGCATCACACAACACGCGCTCAGACAAACAACAACCATCCAAAGCCGAAGCCCCACACAACCATGGACGTCCCTGCTGCTGCTGCTGCTGCTGTGACGCACGTACTGCACATAAACCGTCACAATACAGGCACACAACACTGTGGGCAGAGCTACAGAGCACGCACACTTGGTCAGACCATGCAATTCAGGATGATATATACAAACATACTTACGTTGATATCTACCAGCAAGCAAGCTGCAATCTGACTGAACATGACGTGGCATGTTCTGCAAAGGTGTACAAGCAGTAGCATGCGTTGACAGCACACGCTGCGAGCCGAAAGGTGCGGGTTTGAAAGTTCTAGCTAGCTAGATGGAGGCAGCAACACACTTGACAATTAGTGAAGCAGCAATGTCAGGCAGGATGTACAGCTTCCCTGCACAGAGGCAGGTCCTGGAGAAGCCACGCATCAGGCGCTGCGTGTGCCGCCGGAAAACAGCTGCTGCAAGCAAGCGCAGCGCACAGCATGCGCAGCCAGTGCTGACATCCACATAGCTGGCGCCGACCCCCCCTTGCAGGCAAAGTGTGGACACCCAAAACACCTAGACCCCTGAAACGAGCTACCAACAGGAACAGGACACGCAGGTTGCCCTGGTGTGCTTCAGCCGCAGGTGCTACCAAGTAAGGTACAGAGCGCGCTCTCGAAAGCATGCACCCCCACGCAGTGCAACTGCGCAGCTGGCAAAGCAGAGCCGGCAGCCAAGCATGCACGCCCTAGCTGCGCCCAAGTCCAAGCCCTGCATGCCTTGCTGCTGCAATCTTTTCGGTACACTGCGGCAGCCGGCAAAGCTGCGCGCAGAGGGCCATAAATAACCGACACATGCACAGCTCACACAGACAAACGCAGATACAAGCAGCCAACACACACAAACTGCATGCAATCCAAAAGCCAAGCGATATAAGCTTGGAAGCGTCTATGAAAGCACGCACAGGGTGCTCAGCAGGCATGGAAGATAGTAGACATGCAAGCCGGCCTTGAATGGGCTGCCTGCAGTCATGCACTTGGTGGGCAATGTCCCAGCTTCAAAACCCCCGCTTGGACCATGGCAATCGCCGGGGTGCCAAGGCAAACACATGCACTGTGAAACGTGTGAGGGTCCACTACAGCCGCTGCCTCAGATGCAACCATATTGATAGGTTCAAAGTTCAGCCATAGCTGCCTGCAATTGAGAAGCAAAGTTGAATCGCACGGCCACACAGCTCAAGTAGATATCTTCTCTTCTCTTCCTACGACAACCTAAACAGAAGCTGATGAAACCATAAACCTCAACATCCATCGTCCTGCCCCTGCCCGTCATACATACACAACGCCTCCCACCATGTGCAAGCACATAGAAAAGGCTGGCACAGCAAGCCAACCAGCAAGCGACTAAGAGACAGCAAGGCAACTGGTTGCGAAGAGCATTCCATGGCAATACAGTGCATGCATGTCATACATATGTGTCATACAACACAACCCTCAAACCACCTGTCAGGCAACAAGCTGGCAGCTACAGCAACAGCATGCAGCAGCAGCTGCTGCAGCAAGGCACACAGTGGGCAGCACCCTGCGTCATTCAGGCTCCTCCCTTAAGCACACGCAGTCGCCTCAACTGTCAAGCCACGCCCATCGCCTCGGTGCTCCACAGTGCCGCGCCTCGCAGCCCAACCAAACGCCCACCGCCGAACCAGCCTGCTTGCAAGCTGGAATGCGTATCTCCACGCTTGCCATGCCAGTCAAGAGCAAAGCTACGCCGCATGCCACGCCCGCATGCCAGAACACCTCATTCAGCGTGCAACAACGGCTGCACAGCTGACCACGCCTGGCCTGCGGTCCCTCGCCACCTCAGCAGTAACAGCACGCCCCAGTACCACAAAGTCCAAGCAGCACCAGGCAGCTGCACAGCCTCGACAGCCAAAGGGGTCGGCTCCTAGAACACCGTCGAGCCGCTCTCCTCGCTGGCGGTTCCCAGCGAGGAGCTGGCAGGGCTGCCGCCGTTGGCGCGGGCCGCCGCCTTGGCTGCCTCTGCAGCAGCTGCTGCGTGCGCGCGCGCCTTGCCCGCGTCCTGCACCACCGCCACCACGCACGTGATGTCGTCCATCTTGCCGCCCTTGGCAAACAGCCGTGCCAGCAGGCCAAACGCCTTGCCGGCAGCGACAGACCACGGCGACCTAAACTCCTTGTCGGCGGCGTGCGCGGCGGCGGCCGCCGCCAGGAGCTCTGCGGCGCGCGCCACATCGGACGGCGCCACATCAGCAGGGCTGGCTGGCTTCGGCGGCGCCGCCGCCGCAGCTGCTGCGGCTGCCGCCCCCTCTGTAAACACGTCGTCCTCTGCCAGGCTGCAGCCGGCAGCAGCCGCGGCGGCCGCCTTGGCGCCCTTGCTGCGCCCCCAGGAGAGCTTCCTCGCGCCCCACGACGCGATGTGGCTCGTGCTGCGGCTGCGCGTCAGCGAGCTGCTGCCGCCAGCGTCTGCGGCGCCTTGCTGCTGCTGCTGCTCCTGCGCCGCCACTGCGGCGGCTGCCGGCATGCCAGCCGTGCTGTTGCTGCGCGTGAGGGCCGCGAAGCTGCGGCTGCGCGACAGCAGCTTCTTGCCGGCGGAGCGGCCCAAACTGTCCATGCCCGTGAGGCTGCTGCTGCTGTCGAGGGGCGGTGGCGCGCCCAGCAGCCCTTGCGGCAGCAGCGCAAGCAGCTCGTCGTCCCAGAGGTTGTCAAAGAGGCCGTCCGACGCCGCCACGATGATGTCACCCTCCTGCACATCCCAGGTGTACCTGTGCATCAGAAGCAGCAGCAGCAGCAGCAGCAACACTTCAGATAAACGGTGGCAGGTTGAGCGGAGCCTCTGCCTGTCTGTCAGCAGTGCTGCTAAAACACACTGCACACGGCCATGCGCTGTTCCAGCCTCAACTACATGCATGCCCTCCCTCAGCTTCACACGCTGCGGTGCCCCTCCCAGCACCACAATAACACACAACAGCCCACCCCATCCAACCTGCACAATGCCGCCGCCCCTGCTCAGCTGTGCACCACAGTCCTGCCCACCTGTCTGCGCTGTCGGCCGTATCTGTGTCTGGGAAGAGACGCGGGTGGCTGAGCTGGTAGGGCAGGTTGAAGTCGTGCTGCTGCGGCTGTGTCTCGTGCACAATCTTGCCGTCGCGCACAACCTGCAGCAGCAACCAGGGCGCACGTTCAGCAATGTGTCAGCGCTGGCACACACCAGGGGGGAAACACAGGCGAAGACCACCGTTCCGCCCAAACGCGGGCCGGCACACTCGCTTGCCGCAACACCACACGCCTGGCCTTCTCTGGTCTCAGATGTGCAAAAACCACTTCCCAGCAACCCCCACCCTCCTGGGTTGGGCAGAATGCCGGCTCGCTGGGCTGAAGAGTTCTGAGGCGAGGCCAGAGGCGAGCTTAGGTCAGTACTGCTGCACGGTGATGTCGTGGTGAATTGCGCATGGCAGCCGCATGTCTGGTCAGGCCTTGGCGCCGGCGCGCGAGGCTCACCTTGACGCCGCAGTCGCCCAGGTTGGCCACGTGCAGCTTGCCGCCCGGCTGCATCGCCGCCAGCACCACCGTGGCGCTGCCCGGCTTGCACGTGCACTGCTGCCCGTACCGCAGCACGGCACGCGGGTCGAACTTGGCGCAGAAAGTGCCCTTGTTCGCCGCGCGCGCTGCGGCCATGACGCGCTCCTCAAACGCCTCGCAGCAGTACTGCACGAGCGTGCGGGAGTACTCGCCGGGGTCGATGCCGTCCTCCGCCCACGCGACACGCCGTCCGACACGCCCACCGCGCCGTGGCCCGCCTGGCTGATGAAAAAGGCGTCCTCGCCACCGGTGTGCGTCTGCAGCGCAGCCGCACGCGTTGCAGGGCGTCGCACAGGTCGGCAGCAGGATGCGTTTGGTGAGATGCGGTGCAGGGCAGCAGTGCGGTACTGCAGCAAGGCAGCCAGAGTGCAGAGCTACCAGGAAGTGCCTGAAGACGCCGACACGCACTGTCGGCTTAATGCCCAGCGGTGCATAGCGCACCATTAATTGCGCTGCAGCGGCATGCCCGATGCGCACAGCGCGCAGGCCTGCTGTCACGTAACGGTGATACGGACCATGCCGCCAATGCTGCGGTGACAGGGCAGCCGCAATGCATCATTTCACCACACGCCGAGCGCCACACTGCAGACTCTTCACACCTTGTCCACATGCGGGATGATGTGCGCGGAAGCAACCAGGCGCAGGCCCTCCTGCGCAACAGGCGGCTCGATGAGGTCGTCGTCACCGCGGTGATACGCAGGCTTGGCTGCCGCCACGGCAGCAGCTGCATCCGCATTTGCCGCACTAGCCGTGCAGCCTCCACCGCTGCCTTGTCAGCGGGCGTAGGCACCGTCACAGTCAGCCCCAGGCAGGGCAGCTGGTCCTTGGTGAGGCTGCCGCTGCTGCTGCTGGCGCTGCTGTTGCTGCTGCTGCTGAAGCTGCTGCCGCTGGTGACGAAGCTGCTGCTGCTGTTGGTGCTGCCGGGCAGGCCGTCTGCGGCTGCCGCAGACTGGTCCTGCAAAGGACGCAAGTCATCATCGTCTTCTCTGACAGCAAACAGGTCGTTCTCTGCTGCTGCGATGTCATCCAGCAGCACCAGCTGTGCCTGAGCCAGCTGCTGCTCCTCGGCTTGATCCGCTGCACCTGCAGGCGCAGCAAACCTTTCCCAAGCAATAGGAGGCAGCGTATCCTCCTTCGGCAGCAGCGCCGAGGCATCTACATCCTCTCCGAGGGCACAGATATCAGCTGCAGCACTCAGGATTGCATCGGCGCTGGTGTCCCTGTACCTGCGTACGTGCTGCCGGCCGCTGCTGCAGCAGCCGCCTCTGCTGCTGCCTGGAAGACACCGCCGTCTGCTTGCTGCTGCTGCTGCTGCTGTTCCTGCTGCACGATCAGCTGCCGCTGCTGGGCAGCAAGCACAGCAGGCTCAACCGCCATGAGCTGCTCAAACGCCAATGGATCATGCAGGACACCTGACTCGAGCAGCTGCTGCTCATCCACTGCTGCTGCTGCTGCAGCAGCTGCTGACGGCTCCTGCTCATACAGCTGCTCATACAGAAGCGCCGTCTCGGCAGCAAGGGCCAGGCCTTCTTCTGAGCTCATCATGTTGACAGTGCCGCAATCCTCGCTGGTGCCAGCAGTCAGCAGCTCTGACACCTCCATGCTGGAGTTCGCACTGAAGGAAGCCATGCTGCTGCTGGCCACGCCGGGCAACGGCCGCGTGCCGGTGCTGTCGATTGGTGACAGCAAGCCATACGCTGGCGGCTTGCGAGCGGAAAAAGGAGACGGCGACATTGGCTTCGGCTGCTGCGGCTGCACACCGGCACCAGCGGCACTAACAGATGCGCCGTCTGCTGCTGCTGAACTGCCTGCTACAACGTCTGCCAGGGTGCCCTCCTCGCCACCAGACACACCGCTACTGTCTGTGCTTAGGGAGTAGTCCGGCGTGTGTGCGCCTGCTGCAGCTGCCGCCAGCGCTTCCGGCGTCAGCTGCTGCTGCGACTGCTGCTGGCTGGCAGCCCCTGGCGCTGCACCAGCAGCGCTGACAAACGATGCCTCGAACGAGCTGCTGATGCTGCTGCTGGCGCTGTTGCTGCTGGTGGTGTCGTACGTGTACGCACTCAACTCCTCTTCTGAGTTGCAGGACCCTGCAGGGCCAAGCTGGCTGTACCTGCCATGCGGGATCAGCTGCTGCGAGCTGTGGTGTGAAGACGCAATGGACACCTGCTTGCCGCGAGCGGCCAGGCCGCTGGGCTCTGCAGGAGCTACGAACACCACATCGCTGCAGCTGCTGCTCGAACTGCTGTCATCATCAGGGCCTGCGGGAGCAGCTGCAGCAGCAGACTCTCGGGGCCCTGCTGCTGCTGCACTGCTGCCTGCTGCTGCTGGACACTGGTGGTGCTCAGCTGCTGCTGCGCCGCGCGACACTGTAGCTACCGCTGTTGCATCTTCAGCATCATCTGCAGGCCACAGAGGGGCGTCGCTGATGCTGTGGTACAGTGCAGGATCTGCTGCTGCCAGCTGCGGGTCCTGCTGCGCTGCTGCGTGGCGGTTGCTGCTGCTGTCGCAGCCAGGGGTTGCCACGATGGTGGTGCAAGCAGTGTTAGCCCACTCGCACCTAGCCATCAAGGCGCTGCTACCGTCAGCAGGAATCTGCAGAACAAAGAGCAGCAGCAGCAGCAGCAGCAGCAGCAGCAGCGTTTGGGAATGCATGCAACAGTGTCACAGCAGCAACCTCATACATGCCCATGCAGGCCGGCCTGCTGTAGCACAGCTGCAGAAGATTCAGCACTCATCACACGTAATGTCACTCCTGCACATAGGCTCGTGCTGCTGGACATGTTCCTGCAAGCTATGCAAGCCATACGATACTGGACGTGTGGATCTCCTACCATGGAGTGGGGACTTCGTGCTGTTCTTCACGGCTATGCTTACCTGCACAATCCTGTTGCCACCCAGCTCCCATTCTGCTCCACCGCCCGCCTTGAGTGTCACACACTGCATGTACCAGGTGGGATATTAACGAGTAAGCGGCATTTTACCACTTAAGCTGGTTTGTACTTGATGGCGCATGCATCTGTTCATCGGACCCAAGACATGTGCTGCTGTTCCTGCCTGTGCTGCCAATCGCTTGTGCCGCCTGGTCAGTCTAGCAGCCCAAGATGCTGCCTCCAAACCGGATCATGCCACCGTGACTCGTTTCCAGCCAATGCCTCACCTTGAACTCGTGCATGCCGGGCTGCAGTGACACCTCCCCGCGCCAAACGTCTCCCTCCTGCCACTGCAGTGGCACACCATCACGCACAGACCAACAGCCCAACGCCTGCGTGTCCCCAACAACTGCGATGCGATCTCCAAAAGCTACGCGTCTGGCCAGAACAATCGTCACAGGCGTAGGGGTGACAGTGAAGGAGCTGCTGTCCTGCAAGGATGCTTCGTGTGCTGCTGGTGCTGCCACTGCCTGGCAAAGGGTGTCCGAAGACGCACTGGGCTTGATGCTAGGAGGTCCGTGGCCTACAAGAACACGCATGCAGCGGCGAGCGTTGAGAGCGCTGCGAGTGACACCTGGGAGCCACAGTCCGGCCCGATCACGCACAGAGTGGTGCCGCTGGTAGCAAAATATTAGCATCTGAATATACGACAACATATTCACAACTAATTCTGGGGTCAACAGCCCTGCATACCTGTGAACAAGCGGCTCAGGCGGGCTGCTGCTTTCCTCGCCCCCCTTCGAGACAGAGGGCTGCTTATTTCCGACATGCGTGCATTCATTGATCACAGCAGGAGGCCCCTCATGGCTGTCCAATTGTGTTCTTGGACCTTTATATATGCTTTCAACGGCTCTCGGTCACTGCAATGATCACAATAGGATCGATAAAAGCGCCGAAGTGTGCCTGTGCAGTGGACAGGCGAGGTAAGTCGCAGCGATGTTGAGAGTTTGGCATAGCTGACCATGAGGTCATGATCGGAACTACCCCAAGGCACACCCGATCGCTCGTTAACAGCTTGCAGACTTAAATCAGTCATTAACACATTGTTCCAGGTGCCTCTGGCTACGAGCACTTGCCCGCCATATTCCGACAAATTTGGGTCCGACACACGGAGTTGCATTGCTGAGGAAGGCAGGTATGACATGGCGCAGATGTTCTATTTCGCTCAAAGCAGCCAGCAGTTTTTGATGGAAGAGCCCCGGTGACAGAATTATCCCAGCAGTACACTACAGGCCTGTAGTCCAAATCCAAGACGAACTTCTCTTCTTGATCAGCATGCATTGCTGGGCTTAATGCATGGTGTGCAATGATGAAAAATTCTTCGCTCCTGAATGCTAGCTGCTGCCCCTCACACTACTCTCTGGCCTGCTGATACTTGTGCCTGTTGCCATCAAGTGATCCTTGAAGAAGGGGTTTTGCTTGAACTCCAGGAGCAAGCTGAAGAGGACATGCAGCGACTCCATAATGTTGTCATATACAGGCACGTCCAGCAGCGCACACACAAGCTTGCTGTAGGACTGCAAGTCAAGGTCCTGCAGGATACAGAGCAGCCAGTCCAACAAGGGTCAGCAGGGCCCGCAGAGCTAGTTCAAATTCAGCATGTCCCTGTTGTGGTGCAGAAGTTGAACCATTGCCACACTTGATGTTTGGTTGCCCTGCTACCTCTGCTTAGAAGCATTGTATGTTTGCTGAGATTAGATCCCTGCCTGGTTGCGCTGAGAAGTTGCGCAGCGTTTTGTCCATGTCTGATTCATCAACCAAGGTGTTGCGTTCTGTGTCTGATGATATTTGGGGCAGTTCTGGAAAGTTTCGGATGGTGACTGCTGATTTCCTTGTGAAGGTTTGGGATGTGCGCAATAATTGAAAACATGCTGGGGCGGCGCTCCCTCCTCCTTCCGTCCCGGTGGGGCGCGGGGCCGATGGCGTTGATTCTATGGCCTGAGTGGGTGATATGATGACTATGGTCAGCAGGGGTGTGCAGGTAGAGAGTGGTGACCTGGCAGGCAACAACAACTGCACAGCGCATGTCCACACCAGGCTGCCACGCTTTATAATTTTTTGCACAAAGGGGGCTTATTACCATAAAAACAGACTCTTCAATCATATATCTTTTACCTGCCTTTACAGGATTTTTTCACAATTGAGTCAATGTTTAGCTTTGGTAGCAACGGGTGCATTGATGAGTGTTGTTGGCTCCTTAGTGGGTGGGCCTGTGGCCCTACTTTTGTATTTGGTATTTGGTTGAACTGAAGCGTTCTAAAAAGTCTGTGCACTCTGTTTATATGTAGTTTTGTACTCCTGCTGATTGTTGGTCGTCATTCACCAAGAGCCTCACCAGGTCTGAGGTGGGTAGCTTGCAGGAGCGCAGAGCAGCCTCCAGCTCTGGCGGCCATTCCTGCATTAGCACCTCCAGGTCTGGCATGGGCCTGCTGTGGTGCACTGCTGCTGCTGGCTTGTTCTTATGCAGGTCTGCTATGCTGCTGATCCAGGTGCTCAAGCGTTGCCGTCGGTCCTTGTCACCATGCTCGATGCACCCCACCACCTCCAAGCGCACGCCTGGCGTGTCTTTGCTGAGCTGCCACAGCTGCAAGTTGAGCAGCGTGGGATCTGACTGCATTGCTGCTGGCTCATCCAGCACCTGCAGGCACCAGCATGACAGTACAACCCATGGTGAGTATGCGCAGGCAGGTGTTTCAAAGCAGACACAGTGGCAGTCATCTCCGCAAAACTGATGCTACAGCCGTGCATCTACCTGTGACGTGCAACAACATATAACACAGCTGAGCTCCATTCTGCCTGCTGTACATGCAAGTGCATGGCAGTACTGCAGCAGCCAGCACTCAGCATGCATCATCTGCGCCAGCTGTGCTGTCAATGCCATGTCTGCTGCACAAGCATCGAGCAGAACTGCCTCTGTGTTGGAGTCGCTCACCTTGAGCCCTAGGTAGTCTGGCCGCCCATCTGGTCGTGGCACTTTGATGAACTCATCTGTGCCGCCAGTAGCAGGGATGAACTCGGGGATGAAGGGCTTCAAACGCGTGGGCAGCTCCACAGTGGGTGGTCGATACCTGCCAATGTATTTGAACAGGTCCTGCAACAGCAGCAATGTAGCATAAGCAACCACCGGAATTTGTCCTCAGCGTCACGCTGCAACTGCTGCTCCAGCAGCAATCAAGTTTGGTGTGCCAACGCATTTGCAATGCTTCAGCATTCATGTTGGCTGCCACAGGGATGTCAGCTGGTGTGTTGCCTGCTGCAAGTGCCGAGGTGCTGCATGCGCACCTGAACATCTTCCGAGACATTGAGTCTGGCAAAGTCTGCTGGGTTGTATGCGCCCGGCACATCTGCAGTGCAGCAGCAGCAATATTCACAGGTTCAACTGTGTCCAGGCTTGAGCACAGTGATGACATGATACCATATGCTGCTTGCAGCTGCAACAGGTTTGTGTGACACCCAGCTGCTGCTCTCCCACAGTGTATGCCACCTTTTTGGGCAAGCCGTAGTATACCTGCTGCTTGAATGTGTATCACATGCTTGCACGCATCACCTGCTAAGGCGCCCGCGCCTTGTTGTGAAGGTGTTGGCGCCTTGGACCTGGACTGGTCTGCTCCTGCTGCTGCTGTGGGCGAGTCCTGTATACTCCTTGAGTCATTGTCTTGCTGCTGCAGCGGTGATCCTGAGGGGCTGCCTATGCTGTAGCTGTCTGCTGATGCCTCCAGCTGAGACGCTGCTGAGGGCTCAAACGCCCCTGCAGGCACACAGAGATACAGCAGCATACAAAAATCGACTGGGAAACAAGGCATCTACGGCAGCAGCTGCCAGAGGACCTAATCAAGCAGGAGCCAAGGCTGAGCGTGCGGCACCAGGACCACCCAGCCTTGGTTTGAGCTGGTACGAGTTATTGTAGCATGGCAACAGCGACAGCGCACAAGGCATACAGATGCAGGCAGTCCGCCAGGGCAGCGGCCAATGGTGCCACGGCTGGCAGCAGTAGTCCGTTCGATGTCATGCAGCACTGTGTGCCCAGGCACAGCAGCGGGGAGCAGGCTGGTGCTGACCTCTGCTTGATGGTGGCCCATCTGGGCTCATCACGCTCTCCGACTCGCTCAGGGCCACTTCCTGCAAGCAACAGCAAAAGTGCAAAAGTTGTCAGGCCATGCCACATCCGCCACCGCAGCATGCCATGCGTGGGACACGATGCAAAGCAACTCTGGGTTGCCTGTCTGCAGCTGCAAGTGGAGTGCCACCCCCTGCATTTTTTTTGTGTCCCACCTCGTCGTGGGGTTGATTCTGTATGCGCGTGACAGTGGTCCTCCGCTGCGCGCTGGACGCCTGCTGCAGCCTCTCAAACTGTGCTGGATCAAACTGGTGTTCAGCAAGGGGTTGGGGCAAGTGCAAAGGGCAGGACTCAGGGGAAGTCCTGAGCAGCTCACACAGGCAAAGCCGTAAACCCCAGCTCAGTGCGTTGGATTCAGGGTCAGTCTGACACAGATGGTGATGTGGCATGAGGTTGACTTTCTGCTGCTGCAGGAGCATCGCTCACCACCTCATCACCGTAGTCAAAGTCGTCATCCATGTCGTTTTAGCCACGGCGGGCTTCGGTTGTGCTGCTTTCAGGCAAGATAAGAACGATAAGGTTCACACGCTCGACTGCTCCACCTGCCAACGCTAGGTTTAACGTAATATTCTCCTTGTAGATCAGATAATTGGTTGTCCACTAGATGGTATGTCGGCTAATGCGCGGGATTATATGTAAGAGCCTTCGGATTATCTAAGACCCTAAGGGTTGATTACGCCTGACGTCCAACGGGCACGCACAGTAAGGTGTACACACACGTGAACCACCTGTTGTTTGTACTAGTATGTTGAATGAAGCTTTTCCAACGACATTCTGCGCCCAGTCACCCTTCACACCGGCACGTGTTCTCTTCTGATGCAGGCAGCTTTCAGCAGGCTTGGGCAGCTAGCGGGGCAGTTTGCAGCTGCTGCGGGGGCAGGTGTGAGGCGGCAATTCACCCACAGCAGCAGCAGCAGCGGAGGCAGCATTGGTGGACACGCCTCCCTGCTAAAAATGTTCAGGTGTGATCAACGCCACACACTACACTTGCTGTACACAACCAACATGCACGCATCGCCCCCAGCAGCTGTCACCATTGTAATAGGCCACCAGAATCTCAAGTGGTACAACAAAACCGTTGCATATGGTCAAGGCCCAACCATGGCATGGGTGACTCATGCTACCGTTGCTGCTGCGCCCGCAGGGTGCCGCTGCGCTCGTCGTTGCTTGCGGCAACCCTAGGCCTGGGTGCTTTTGGCAGGCCTGCAGCAGCAGCCAGCTTCGCATCATCAGCTGCCATCATTGACCAAGTCACATTCAGGGAGATGGGGCTGCTGAGCTGGCTGCTTGTTGATGTCGCGATACAGTGGGGGGGCTGGGCTGTGTCAGCGCTGCTCAAGGTAGGTGTGCATGCAATGTGTGTTGTAGGGCAATAAGGTCGTTGTCGTTGCACCTGATATGCTGCGGTGTGCAGTTGAATAGCCGGGCGCTGTGCGTGGCTGCAGCCATGTGCAGCGGGTGGTGCACGCATTGTGGCATGCAGTTGCCAGCTCAACAGCCAACGCAGTGAATTGGGCAGTCCGCCTGCTGTCTGCTGAAGTATCAGCAGTGTAGTGCCAGCTAGGCAGCGGGTGGCCGGTGGACAAACACCTGCATGCCTAACATGCTGACATGTCGCTGCTGCAATGCAGACTGAAAAATTCTATGATATGCTGGGCACTGGCTCGTTTGCTGCTCTTTCTGTGGGCTCCCTGCTTGCAGCAAAGAGCATGCATGCAAGGAAGGTGAGCAGCAGGCAGTTGCAAAGTCAGCGCCCCAGGGCCCTGTTGGAGGGGTGGCATGCGTACAAACAGCACCATGACATGAGCAGCAGGAGCAGCAGGAACAGCTGTGGCTGCATCATGTGTGTCAGCAGGCCCTTTGACGGGTGCTGCAGCCGCACAACGTTTGGCTTGTGGGACCTAGCAAGCGCGTCGCTTGTACTGCTGAGGCGTTCACATGTGCTGGTGCAAATGCCACTGCCGCTGCTGCTGCTGAACTGCTTCTGCGTTGCCAGATTGCCGCCACAGCATTTGTTGTTGCTTGGGCTGTGCGCCTGGGGGGGTTCCTAGTGGCGCGAGTATGGAAGACGGGCCATGACAGCCGCTTTGACGAGGCAAAGCACAAGCCCTTCACGTTCTGGATCTACTGGACGATGCAGGTGGGACTGATGCGGCATGCTGTCACTACTCAGGCACCCCCGGTAGCTGGGCAAGGGCACCCACAGGCACTGCAGGACATCTTTCTGAACTTGTTTGCGGAAGCCCTGGCAAGCCAGCGGCTGGTGATGTCACCACCCCATAAGGGCCGCCTGGCGCGAACCCCTTAGCTGCCCAGCGAGCAGGATGTTGCCAATGGGATGATCCCATGCAACATCCACGTGGCAGTGATGGCGTGCCATACTGCCACGTGGTGTTGCATGGGATTACATCCCACTTGGAACCATAGCTCTGGCTGCGGCTGCTAAGGGGTTGCGCCGGCCGAGCACCTTGTGATGGTGGTGACTAACCAGCGCTGCATGTGGCCGCTGGGTTCCGGCAAAAAGGTTAAAAGGTTTTGCTGAAGTCTGTGCGCTGCCATCTTGACGGTGTGCCATTGCAGTAGACTCAAATTTTGTGTATTGTGTTGATCACTGATATTGTGTCCACATCCATTACAGGGAGCTCAACCTTGCCTGCTTGGGTTGCTTTGCCCGGCTGCAGGCTGTTTGGGTGTTCACCACGCTGCTGCCAGTGCTGCTGCTCAACAGCAGCAGCACAGGTGGGCCAGCTGCACTGCTCTGGAGCGATTTTGTGGGCGCTGCTGTGTACGCACTGGGCTGGCAGTTGAGGCGACGGCAGACGGGCAGAAGTTCACCTTCAAAATGGAGCCAGCCAACAAGTGAGTTGGACACATACAGGCTGCAACTTATGCCTGCTGAATGGAGGAATGGCATTGCCAGAGTGCAACCAGACACGACTGCATGACTGCCAGGTGGCAAGGCAGTGTTGTGCAGCTGGCAATTGACAACTGGAAGTGGGATCGGCTTTGCAGCTGCATGCGATTGCGTGAGCCTCTGTGCATTTGGTGCCCAAGGCCAGGTAGCTTGAACCTGTGATGCATGCTTGAGACCTGCCATTGTTCAAGTGGTTCCTGGCACATGTACCATGCGCGCAACACCAAACCCTTGCCTGGCATGTCTCCTTTCTGCAGTGGCAAATTCATTGACCGAGGTCTTTGGTCGTATGCACGCTACCCAAACTACTTTGGAGAGATGATGGTGTGGTGAGCAAACCCAGCTGTTGCGTCCTGCTGCGGCTGCTGCTGCCAGAGCGCCAACTAAGCCTGCTGATGGCCACCGCAGATGTGCAAGGCTTCGCGCTCGACAGTCTGCTGCTCTGCACACTTGCCTGCATAGCAGCAGCGACAGCGATAGCTGGTTTATGTGGTTGGTATTGCTGCTGGCCTTGACAAGGCAGTGCACCTCCCATGCCCATGCCTCACACACGATACGCCAAACACGCCTAAGTAAAAGTAAGTAAAAAACTTACTTTGGCGTTTTTTACTCACCAAAAACGCTAAGTTTTTTACTTACTGAAAAACGCTAAAGTAAAGTAAAGTAGTGGCGCTATGTACACTCTGCATGTTCTGCGCTGAAAGTGCTCGTTTTCGTGCCAAAGCGCCCTTGTTCTGCTGCTGCCAGTGGTAGTCCTGCTGTTGTTGCTGATGCTGCCTCACGTCTGTGCTGCAGGTGGGGCATGTTCATCTTCTGCGCTGGCGGCCTGCAGGGCCCGCAGCTGGCAAGCGTGGCCAGCCCCGTGTTTGTTATGCTGCTGCTGCGCTTTGTCAGTGGAGTACCTTTGCAGGAGAAGCAGGCTCATGCACGCTGGGGCGCGATGCAGGAGTATCAGGACTACGTGGCACGCACCAACCTGCTGGTGCCGCTGCCCAAGTGTTGGACAAGCAAGGCCAGCTAGCTGAAGACAGCCCAGCTGTTCCTTGGTTGTGTGTGATCGCACTCCATGAAGCAGCAGCGTTGGCAGCAGAAGCGGTGGCGGTCACTGCATGATGCCACAACTATGGTTGAGCCCTGTTGCCAGTTCGGTGCTGACATAAGGAGACACGATCTGGCGTTTAGGTATGCTCAGTTTTAAGCAAAAGCCACCGGTTTCGCCACCCAGAACCCTCAGACAGGTGCAGCCCATTTGGTGTGTGTACAGGGCCTGAACTTGACTGGCTGATTGCGACTACATCAACCCGCTCAGCTGCATGTTTGCCGTGGTTCATATTTCTTGGTCAAGGATACAAATCCCTGCTGCAATGCTCTTGCAAGGCCCGGCACACGTTGCAAGCCGGGCTTGCGAGTGACTAGGCAGGCGTGATTTTGGACGCTCTACAGTGAATATACAGGTAGCAGTCACATACAGGTAGTATTAATCAGTAGAAATTACTCACAACATGTGAAAGGGATCAAGTATTGGAGCTGCTGACAAATCTGTCACCCTTGAATTCAAACAGACTTGAAACATCCTTGACCTTCACGCTTACGCACACCTTTCTCTTACTTAGTTATTCATATATCATGAGTTTTGCCTTTACCATGCCCAGGTCGTCCGCGGATAAGCCTTCAAGAATTCAACTTCTCCACCCCGCTTTTTCTCAGTGGTGTCTTCGGTTCACGGCAATCATGCGCATATAGGCACTCTACAAATCATACGTGATCCGAAACGGGCCTGCTGCCATCGCGCTGTCCAGCTGCTGGGCATGGGAGAAGGCCGTCCAGCAGCACCGTAGCATTTTGGATACATGCAGGCCTGCAGCTTAGGTGGGGGCGATAGCCTTGGTTCCCACGGTCCACCTGCCCTCGTAATAGCTTCCCCCAACACCAAACACAAGCTACTGCTGCTGGAGCGGCGCCTCACTGGATCCTGCCACGCACCCAGCAGCAGTAACCAGGCAGCCACAACAGCAGCAGACGCCAAGACTTCCGGTGCAACCACTACAGGAACTGCAAGAATGTTTGGCGAGGCACTAACAGGAGCGCAAGTCGCTGCCACGCCGCCTGTTGAGGTGGTGGTGATACCTGACACACAGGACGAGGACATGATGCATCCTGACCTGCTAGCACCTGCAGCAGCAGCAGCAGCAGCAGCAGAGGCGGCACCCTCAGTAGCAGCGGCAGCAGCAGGTGAGGTGTGCTGCAGGAAGAGCCCCACACCTCCCAGCAGTGCGGAGGTGCCAGCCTCAGCCAGCAAACGCCGCAAGACGGGCAAGCCCCAGCACCGCCCAGCAGCAGATGCAGCGGCAGGCGGCACAGCAGCAGCAGCAGCAGACAGCAAGGCAGCTGGCAACAGCCTGCCAGGTCATGCAGCAAACATAGCAGTAGCAGCAGCAAGCAGCGGCAGAGACCTGGTGCAGCCCAGGGACAAGCCAGCACGGGTGCGTGCAGCGGCGCGTGGCGTTGCGTCCCCAGCAGCGGAAGGCAAGTCGGTAGCAGCAGCAGCAGCAGCACCTGCAAATGCAGCGGCGGCAGCGGCAGCGGAGGCGGGCAACAGCAACCCGCCCATGTCACCCAGCGCTGGTGGAGGTGAGCGCTTGCAGAGGGCTTGCTGCGGCTGCCCTGGCTTGCATCACAGCACTCGGTACGACTTTTGGTGCTGCTGTGCTTGTTGTGTTCCTGCGTTGTGAATTGTAAAGCGCAGAAACGACCCGCTCACATAGTCTGCTCAGTGCAGCAGTTGCGGACGCCTGCGGATCACCACGCACCATGCATGCATGAACCAATGTGTTGCCGGCAGTTGCCTCTAGCGGCAGGTGTGAACGACGCTTCAAATTAAACCATGAACCGCCGCGTGCTGTCATGCTTCCTGCAGTCCACGGCATGCCGGCGCGCACGCCCCGCTCCAACAGCAAGCAGCAGGGCCAGCAGCACGGCAGGGGCCAGACCAACATCATCCAGTTCTTCCCCTCACTCACAGACGGCAACAGCAGGGACTCCGACACAGCCTCGCTGCCACACCAGCCGCACCAGCAGCAGCAGCCCTCACCCGTGAAGGACCCGGGAGAGCAGCAACAGCGGCAGGCAGCGTCGGCAAAGGGCGCTACACCGCCTCCGACAGCAGCAAAGGCAGCAGCAGCAGCAGCAGCAGCAGCAGCAGCAGCAGCACTTGATGGCAGCGGGCAGCCTCAAAGCAAGCGCAGCAGGGGTGCTAGTGGTGCCGCGCAGGGTGGCAGCAGTGAGGCAGGCCAGGCGGCGGTGCCTGCAGCTGCTGCATGGCAGCAGCAGCTGGCCGTGCTGCAGCAGAGGCACCAGCAAGAGCTGGAGCAGGCAAGGCAGGAAGCAAGGTGCGGACCCAGGCGCTTGCTGCAGCCACAATCGGGAAACCTCTCTTGCGCACGGTGTGCCGCAACAAATTCCGCTGTGCATGCTCGTGACAACTGTACATCTACATCTGGACTGTGTTGACGTCAGCCTTCCCTGTGCAGGCAGCCCCACTGTTGGCAGAGTCAGCAGCTGTGCAGCCCTACTCTGTCAGTGCTGCATTGCTGCATCTCTTGTGGATGCTCCTCCTCTGCTGAACCTGCGGGCGGTACGCCCTGCCTGCACAGGCTGCGCGAGGGGCAGCTGTCGGACCAGCTGTCGTCCAGCCAGCGCCAAGTGGAGGCTCTGCAGGGACTGCTGACAGCAGCAAGGTGCGCTGCCGCAGAACCCCGATCGTGGTGCCACGTCGTGGAAGGAACCGACACGGCTGCTCTGCAAGCAACATAGGAGTAGGAATAGGAATAGGAGTAGCGCATGTTGAGACGCAGTCACCACCCGAGGCGGTAACGAACATCAACGCGCCATGGCAATACGTCAGTTCCCTTGTGCCATTTTCCCGCCGGAGTGAACCGCACCAGCCAAGTGGACTTGCCCCTGTTTGTGCAGCGGGTATGGCACACACCATCTTTGGTACCCCACCGCAGGGGCGAGACAGCACGACTGCACCTTACTGTTAACCACACTTACCTACCAGCTTGACGTCAGCAGCTGCTCAAAGGAGACAGTCGTCCTGCACTTGCAGGACGCACCACCTGGTTGCAAACATAGGGGCCATGCACTGACGCGCCGTGCGGCGTGCTGTCGCAGGTCTGGCAGCCAGGAGCGCGAGGGCGTGGTGCGGGCGGCGGTGTCGCAGCTGGCGGTGCAGCTGGCGGTGGCGCAGGGCAACCTGGCGCGCTGCAGCTGTCCCTGGACGGCAGCCGGCTGGGAGGCCTGGGGCTGGCGCGCAACGGCGCCCTGGGCTTTGCCGAGGTGCGTGCTTTTGTGCACAATGCACGCCTTTTTGGGCGTCTTTTGCGCCTACCATCATATAGTGACCGCTTGCATTTGAGCAAGTGGTGCTCCAGGTGCCCTTGCCTGCATCTGTGGTGCTGCGCAACTGATGGGCGAGCTGTCCCAGCGGGCCTGCTGGTGACACGTGCGCATGCGACCAAATCAGTGTGCTGCTGCTGCTGCTTCTGCATGCATATGTGATTTGCACACACAGCTGCTGCTGCTTCTGCTGCTGCTTCTGCTGCTGCTGCTGCTTTACAGGTGTGGGAGGATGGCCCGGTGCTTCGTGAGCTGGCGTCTCGCAAGTCGGCGCTGCAGCGCTCCCGCGAGGAGGTTGAGGCGGCACGCAAGGTGAGCGGGCAGCAGACAGTGAGGTTGGTTGGGGATTAATCAGAGAGTGCAATATTGTTGATTGGGTGTGGGTTCCACCCTTTGAGTAGGACAACAGCAGAGTATCACAAGACGTGTAGCATCATCGTCACCGCGCGCACTGCACAGGAAAGCAGCGTACAGCAATGCGGTCGGCGCCAGCCAGGCTGCGGGCTTGCGTGGTGACGGCATGCGGGGCACGAGTGCGAGGCGATGCACAGCTGCAGCAGCTGACGGGCTCGTGCTGCAAAGATCAGCTGCAGCAGAAGCAGGGGGTCACATGCCGTGTGCACCGGGCGTCATCATAACAGTCACTCAAAACAGAAAGTAATGAACACATCAGCTGCAGCATCTGCCGATTGCGTAGTCCTGCGCATGCATGTGGCGAACCAGCAATGCCGGCAGTGAGGCTTCCCTGCCGTAACTGTGATGGACTTGAAGAAACCTGCAGCAAGCTTACATCCTATCACCTGCCAACACACTGTCTGCTGTCCTGTCAGGCGCTGAAGAAGCGGCTGCCGCCCCCTCCAAAGGCCACACTGGTGGCAGCAGCTGCAGCAGATGCCGCCGCCGGCGATGCGGCAGCCAGCAGCAGCGGCAACAGCGCTGGCAGCAGCCAGTACATCAGTTCAGCCGAGTACGTCATGCAGGATGAGATACTCAAGGTGCGCTCGGTCCACAGAATCTGAATAAGTAAATCTGTCAGAGCCAGATTCAGGTCCCCGTGCAGCACTGCTTGCCTGTGCCTTAAGCGACCTCGTTGCCTTCCTTGTCATGTCTGCTTATGCTGCGGCCTTTCCAGGCTGTGCTCTGCAGCTCTGTGTTGTGGAGGCAGGTGGTGTGTATCGGCCAGAGGTGCCGCACGCCACCATTCACACTCAACCTCAGCACCAAAGCCTGCCGCCGCCGCTGCTGCTGCTGCTGCTGCTGCTGCTGCCGCCAGGTGCGGCTGTCGGTGCTGCGCCGTGAGGAGGATCTGCTGTCCAAGGAGGAGGAGCGCCTCAGCCAGGACCGGATGAGGCACCTCAGGTGAGGTGGGGCGGCGTTGTTCGCACTCCTGGGTTTCATCACAGCTGCTTGAGCATGTGTGGCAGCCTGGAAGTACCAGCCTAACGGAGCTGAACGGGCAGAGGCTCAGCAGGAGCACAGCACTCAAGTGTCGCGGCGCAGCACTGCATGGTGCATGCATCATGCTAACCTGCTCCGTTCGCTTTGCACAAGAGCAACACATGTTGGTCAGCTGTTCCATTGCTGCTGCACGCTGCTGGGTCAGCTGCACACCCACGTTGTGCACTGGGTCTGACAAGAAGCGCAGCACTTACATAAATGACCTCAAAGCATGCCACCATGCTGCTTCATTGCCACCGTGCAGGCTGCTGAAGCGCCTGCGTGACGAGGAGGGCAGCCGCTTCCAGGGCCAGCCGCTGCTGCACCAGCGCTATGTGCTGCTGGCGCTGCTGGGCCGTGGGGGTTTCAGCGAGGTGCACAAGGCCTACGACCTGGCCAGCCTCAAGTTCGTCGCTGTCAAGGTGAGCGCCACCAGAGCTTGCAGTACTTGTGCAACCGCATGCATGCAGTACGTGTGAGAGAGATGCACTGGATTCCATGCGCGCCGCCGCTTCGCGCAGGCACGTGTCCAGCAATTGAGTTGGAGCTAGGGGACGGCTCCGTTGCGCTGCACCATCAACCGCCGGTTCTGACCGACGATAAAGGTATTTGGCTTGCCTTGCTGGCTGGGCCGTGCTGTGCTGTGCAGATCCACCAGCTGAACAGCACCTGGAGTGAGTCGCGCAAGGCGAGCTACGTGCGCCACGCGGTGCGCGAGTACACCATCCACAAAGCGCTGCGGCACACCAACATCGTGTCGCTCACAGACATCTTTGAGGTGCGCTGGTTAAGCAAGCCGCTTGTGTCCCTCTGCTTCCTCAGCTGTGCACGGCTTGGCGTGCTGACAGGCAGCGGCATTGCACCAGACAGTGGGCATGCCCTTGCAGCTGGAGCTGCCTTAGCATAGTGCCTGGAAGCTCGCGCCTGTGGCTAATACAGAGCTGCGGCTTTGCTTGCTGATGATGTGTCACGGGCTGGCCGCCCTGGCTGCGGTGCGTGCGCTGTTACGCGCAGGTCGACAACACCACGTTTGCCACAGTGCTGGAGCTGTGTGAGGGGGGCGACCTGGAGGCGCACCTGCAGCAGCACCATGTGAGCCCCACTTTGCGCGAGCTGAAAATGCCAAAATCATGGTGACCCGGCAGCTGTTGCTGCTGTTCCTTCCATTGTGCAAGCCCAACAGATGCTGCCAGGGGCCGCGAGGCGCACGCATCCATCGCTCACCCATGCTGCCGCTCACTAGAACGGATTCATGCCTCAGCTTCCCCTTCTTGGACTGACACGGGTGTTTAGTATGAGCACACCACACATAGCCCGCTCGTTCATTGCCTGAGCTGCTGCGCCTGCTGTCGTGGAAGTCAACATGGCACAATAGCAAGCTCTGCTGGAGTGCCATGCGCGAGCAATCAGCATGACAGTACTCACCACTGCTGCTGCTGCTGCTGCTGCTGCTGCTGCTGCTGCCACCTGCATCGCTTGTGCCACGCCAACAGACTCTGCCGGAGCGTGAGGCGCGGGCCCTCACCGCGCAGGTCTTTGCAGGCCTGGCCTACCTCAACAGGGCGCCCAGCAGCAGCAGCGGTGCTGCAGGGGAGGCTGCAGGGTTTGGCCCCCGCGTGATCCACTATGACCTGAAGCCTGCCAACATCTTGTTTGATGGCCTGGGGACGGTCAAGATCACAGACTTTGGCCTCAGCAAGGTGGGAGGGCTTGGGGCTGCATGCAGTGCACGTGTACGTGCAGAGGCCCAGGACTCGGTGTGCGAGGCCGTATTCAGCTGGGCGTAGCTGCGTGTGCGGATGAGGAGCAGTGCGTCTGCACCTTGTTGTGTTGTTCCTCGTGCTGTCCAGTGCAGTGCTGTGTAATCAACCAAATTTGGCGGGTTGTTGAGGCCACCCTGACCTTAGGGTTGGGGCTGATGTTGACATACTCACAATAATTGTCACACCGGCTGAGGCATGTTCCGTACCACAGGTTGCTGAGGTTGGTTAGACCATATGGCCCATGCATGGGCCTGGAGCTAGGCTTCTTTTTCTTACATCACATACGTGACTCATCACACACCCTCTGGCTCAACCCATGTGCCACGTCGCCTCTGCACTGCAGGTGGTTGAGGACGGCCAGACCATGGGCATGGAGCTCACCAGCCAAGGAGCGGGCACCTACTGGTACCTCCCACCGGAGTGCTTCGCCTCAGGCAGCAGCAGCAGCAGCAGCGGCGCCAACCTGGCAGCCAGCAGAGGGCAGCCTGCCTGCTGCCACCAGGCATCCTAGGCGGCGCAGCAGGGGCGGGTGGCGTGGGCGGCATGGCTGCTGCAGCAGGCGGCGGTGCCGCTGGCGCTGGCGGCGCGCCGAAGATCAGCAACAAGGTTGACGTGTGGAGCGCGGGCGTGATTCTGTACCAGATGCTGTATGGCAGGCGGCCGTTTGGAGAGGGTCTGACGCAAGAGCAGATTTACAGGGACGGGGTGATGCTCAACGCACGGCAGGTGAGGCTGGTTCAATGTTTGACCGCAGTTTGACTGGTGTCTGACCGGTGTTTCACCAGCCAGCAGACAGCCTGCCCCCAGCGCAAGTGTTGCCTCTGACTGGGCTTTGGGACAGCTGAGCTACAATGGGCTGATCTACTACAAGGCAAAGGCTGTACTTGCAAGCATGGTGCAACACGCCACATCTGCGTGTGCGGTTAGCCAATTGCAATCCGCTGCCCTGTCCTGGTGTGTACTCATGCCTGCAGGTGCAGTTTCCAGCCAAGCCTGCCGTGTCTGCCGAGGGCCGTGCCTTCTTGTCACGCTGCCTGGCCTACAACCAGGAGCAGCGGTTGGACGTCCTCACAGCAGCAGCAGACGCCTACCTGCAGCTGAAGCGCTAGCTGGTAGCCAGCCGCCTGCCACCTGGCACTGCACAGTTGGTGACAACGTGCATTGGCGCAGGTGGCTGGCAGCTCGCGCAGGGGAGCATCCACAGCTGCAGCCAAGGTTTGGTGGCCAACCGTGTGCTGGAACGCACCAAGGCAGCAGTGGCAGCTGCTGCTGCAGCAGCAGCAACCCACCCTTCACCTTGCGCCAGATCTCAGTGCTAGCTTGCAGCGGGCGTGGCTGTGTGAGAGGTGCTGTTCTGCACAATGGCATGCCATTGATATATTGGCACGGCAGCAGCAGCAGCAGCAGGCGGACACCTGCCTAGCTTGCTCGCCGTGCTTGCTTGCAATGCAGCACTGCCACACTGATATCTGAGTGGCTAGCAAGTGTGTGCTTGCAAGGGTTGCAATGGACCTAGTGACTTGTAGATGCGCTGGGTATCATTTCGCTATTGCGTCAGGGTTCGTGGGTGTGATGTGGAAGGCAGCCAAAGCATGCGCTGGGTGCTGAGTTCTGTTCTGCTGAGCAACATGCAATGCAACCCGTCTGTAGATGTAGAGGCAGCTGATTGGTGGCGCGTCATCTGCGCTACAGTGCGCCATGGTTATCAGCGGGCTGGGACTGTACTGGCATGGGTGGCATCTGCTTGTCATGCTAAGTGAGCGCAATTGCCCTGCGGGACATGTTGTTTGGGCTGTGTGCAATGTTGAATTCCATGTAAATAGGTTGTAGTGCAGCCTCATAAGGTTTGCGGTTTGCAGCACGCAAAACTATGCATGCAATCGCGTTGCGCTGGGCGTGTGTGGGACCTGATCAGGTGCTCACGAGTGCCCGTTCTTGCATTGTTGACGGACTGCCCTCAATTTCTGTGTGTAGTCCCTGTTGTGTGCTTCCTTTGTCCCACCCATGCACGAGCAAGCTGAGTAGATGTTTGATTCATCGGACCTAGCAAGTGAGATTGTTTTTGGTATTGTTGCCATGTGTCCCGCCAATTGGCAAGTCCACATGCACAGCACAGTCCGTTGTGTTGCAACACAACTGCAGCAGCTGGCAGGCTAGGCCTGACCCTATATATAGGAAGTTGCATGTGGATTTGCCGTCCCTGCTGCAAGTAGCCTAGTCCTCGTCCTGGGCTCATCCATCCAAGGGTGGCTCATACCTTCTGAAGTGGTGGTGGGCTATCGCAGCACTGCTGACGTAACATACTAGCGCTCGCCAGATGGGCGCTAAGGCATGCAGGAGAACTGTAGCCGCATGCACGAACTGCTGCCGTAGTACACATATTGGCCGGACACTTCCTGCATTGCAACATTCATGTGATAACACCTAAGACAATCCTGCTGATAGGGCACGCTGTGCCATGGGAACTAGTCAATTGCTGGCAAGGCACAAGCATAGCTGTTAGTGCTGCCCTGCAGCAAAGGGGTGTGTTCGCAGACAGCTAGGCTGGCCCAACACGTTGCATGCCTGACAGTTCTGCTTGCTACTGACCACTTACACTACCTAGTTGCGCCCAAGATTATGCTGTAGACACTCCTCCGCCGTCGATGCCCGCTGCTTGGATTGCACTGTGCTGTCCTGCAGTCGTGGTCAAAGTACTCGGTTACAAGGTAGTAGTCTACTCCACACAATCTCGGCGTGCCTCACCAAAGGCACGCCATCGCCATCTGTTGTCACAACCCCGGAATAATATCCTGGTATAACAGGTTCGGCCCTCTTCCCATTGCCAACAATGACCAACTCACGGTCCAAGACAATAACCACAATACTATGTGATAACACATGGAAGGGTACTTCTTGCCCTAATGTACCAACGACCAACCCATGGAATGACTCATTCAGATTCAATGCACTGATGACTCACTGAGCACACAGTGCTCAGCTCACACAACAGAGCTAATCGGGCGAGAGCTAATCGGTTACGTCACTGCAGCACCGTGACACTTGTACACACTTGTCATGTCATGCGTCAGGCGTTGCTGCTGTTCTACAGCACACTGACTTGCTGATGGAAGTGCTGAAGAAGTGGAAGCGCCAAGTGTTGCGTGCTGAACATCTCAACTGCTTCCTACTGTGCTCTGCGGGGCAGCAGCACCTTGCAGAGAATGCAGCAGCAGGGCATCGTAGGTCTCATAATCCGTCAAAGCACGCTCGGCGGCGACATCTCGTGTTTCGTGCAGAACCGAGTTCTGGCTGAGGATCGTAGGGCTGGCAGCCTCGGGCTGCACGGCGGTGGTTGAGCGTGTTAGGGTTCACCATAGAACAACGTTGATCTGCAGTGCGGTGCTGACTGCCCGAGGCACTTTCAGCAGGTTACGCAACGCTGAAGGAAGCAGATCTTGGTTTTCTGCAGACGGCCTTTAAGTTTCAGGGGTCAGCTGCTGGGTTTTGGCTGGCCGCTTGTGCTACTGGCATCGGCACAGTAGTTCCGAGCGCCGTCTGGCAACTTTGATTCGCTGTAAGTGGCCCTCAGTTTGATTATGGCTAGGTTTCACGCCTTCTTGCTCGCAAAGCATGGCGGTCATGTCACAGGTGTGTGGTGTTGCTTGCTAGGGCCTGTGCACGTGCAGTGCGCCTCGATCCGATCAAACGCCGTTATATCATTGGTTACAGGCTCTCAAGCGTATCCTGGAAGAGCCCGACCATGGCTTGGACTCGCTGCTGCTCGAGCTGCAGCAGCAGCGAGCTGCTGTCCTGCAAGCAATGAACAGCAAGCAGCCCAGATCAAGCCCAGAAGAGAGCCACCCGCCGGCAGTCGAGCACCTCAGTTGCTTTTCACAAAGCCCGTAGGCCATGGAGGCACCAACAGCCAAAATCCAGGATCCACCGCATTGCTGCATGCGGTGCTGTATCAGCAGCTCAGGGTTGCTTCACAACACCATTGGGACACCGCAAACTGGTGCTTTCAACGTGCTCAATAGTGCATGTCGCGGAGCACTACTGCATACATTGACAGTGGGTGGAGCCAGCATTGCTTGCAGATGCGGCTTTGCATGAGGGAGGCCAGGTGACGCTTCGCTTCTCCTGTTGGGTTAGAGTGCTGCTGCTTGTTACACTGCAAAGCCTCCCTCCAGGGACAACCATGCATGATGGGGGTATGTGACTGCTTGGATCAGCAGAAATCTGTACTCATGCACTTTGCCATGCTGATACGGCATTTCTGGCGGTGTCAAGGTGTACTATGCGTGTCCTGACTTTGCTGCCTTGCAAGTGCCCCTCGCCTACAATGGAGTCAATACATGCACATTGCGAGGGGGCAGGTATAGAGCATGCACCTGGGGTACTCATATGTTAATAGTCTATACACTAGTGCACTCACCACAGAGGCTACCAGCCTGTAACAAGACCCAGCAAACGCACACGCAGCACGAGACCAGCCCAGTCAACAAACCATGCTGGCCCTGCTGCCTGCAAGCAAGCAGAGCATACTCTGTTCTGTTATACGCAACGAACAGTGTGTGTGGGCGCACAACACACACACACACACACACACACACACACACACACACACACACACACACACACACACACACACACACACACACACACACACACACACACACACACACAGTCATGCAGCAAGCACCTGCTGCAGCTGCGCCACGCATCAGCTGCTGCCGTGTGCAAAGCAGCCAGTATGGCAGGCCAATGAAGAAGCATGTCACAGCCGGGGGTCACGATACTCACAGATTCACGCCTGTTTGCTTCATGAGCGCTCACGCCCTGTGAGCACTGCTGCAGCTGTGGTGAAGCTGTCAGACAGTATTATCACTGTGAATGCGCCCGCTGCTGCTGCGGTTGATGCTGCTGTAGTGCCAGCACCAGCAGCCTGGGTGCCAGCTGCCGCCGCTGCTGCTGCCATCTGCTGCACAGCACCTTTGGTGTCAGTGCTGCCGTGCTTGCCACTAGTATTGCGTGCACTGGCTGCTGTACGGCCAGATCGTTTCTTCTGCTTACCCCAGTGCAAGCTGATGCCCCCCTCTACACCAGCACCCGCGCTTACTGCATCCGCACTGCTCCTGCCAGTGCGAGCCACACCATCTTCAGCCTGCTGCTCCTGCTCCAGCTGCTGCTGAACAACTTGGCGGCATTGCACGCGAGCAGAGCGCCGCCATCCCACCTGGGTGCTGCTGGAACCCTGGCTGCCTTCCTGCGCGTGCACCTGCTGCTGCTGCTGCTGCTGTTGTTGTGACCCCTGCAACGGTTGCTGTGCCTGCCGTTGTAGCCCCTGCTGTATTGGCTGCTGCTGCTGCTGACGCTTGCTGGCGTGCTGCAGCTCATCCTCTGCCTGCTGCATCTCTTGCAGCACCACACGCTTGCTGGGCAGGCGCACCCGCCCTGCAGGTGTACCTGCCCCTGTTGCAAGCTGCTGCTTCCAGCGCTGCGCACTGCAGCAGGCACCACCTGCTGCTGCTGTGGCTGCTGCTCCCGCTGCTTTGCGTCATCTTGTTGCAGGGCACAGCTGTTGGCTCCTTGCTGGTGTGCAAGCTGTCGCTGCCGCCGCTGCCTAGGCGAGCGCCTTAACTGCTGCTCCGTCTGCTGCTGCTGCTGCTGCTCCTGCAGGTCCACCCCATCCCCTGGTGATCGCGGCTGCTGATCTGCCAACTGCGGCAGCTGCTTACTTGTTTGCCAGTACGTGTTGCCTGCAGGAGCAGCAGCAGTGGCAATGGCACGGTCAGTGCTCGCAGCCAGCGTCAACCCAGGCAAACCAAGAGCCAGCAAGGCTCAGCTGCCGTGAGCTAGGCGGCATGCAAGGCACAGCAGCGCTCAGCGCTTGGCAAGGCGCTCCCCAGGGAGGAGCCCCGGCGCTTGCTGAGACCCCCCTCCCTCACCAGTAAGAGTTGTTGCCCTGCCCACCGCTGTCAGCTGGCTGCAATGACACATTTTTGCTGCTGATGCTCACCGTAGCTGACAAAGACCTCCTCGTGTGCTTCAAGGTCACGCAAGGCCTTGAGAAACACGCGGTCCCTGCCCAGCTTGCGGTCAAACCTGCTTGCAGGAGATTGGCAGGGCGCAACCGAGCAGTCCATTGAAGTTAAGCATGTCACAGCAGCACTGCTGGGCAGCTGAGGTAAGGGCACCAAAGGTCACGCGAAGAATCACATGTGCAGTTTGGCTTCATTTCATGCAGTTCATGCACCAACCACGGCACAGCCGCGTTGAGCGGCTTGTTGCACGGGGTAGCAGGCATATGCAGGGGAATGCGGCGCAGTCTTCGTTACGCTGCACCTGCCAGGCATGCCCACTGCTTCGCTATGCTGTGGTGATCATTTGACCGCCAACGCTGCTACAGTTGTGTTCATCCCAACCTGTGCAACGACATGGTCAGCCTGCAGCACTGCTGACGTCTGCTTGGTGCTGTACATCTGCTCACCTCTGCACAAAGACAGCGTTGTAAGCTGATGCCTTCCTTGCATCGTTGGCAAAGGAGGCCCCACCCTGTCCAGGCAGTGGCTGCTTCAGGCCATCAATGTACAGCCACTGGGAGTTCAGCACACGCACATGCGTGGCCCTGCCCCTCTTACGCAGCTTCAAGGCCTTCTGGTGATCTATGATAGGCCCACAATACTCGGTGATAAGGTCATTCTTGAAGAACGGTCTGCCTGTAAACAGCCCTTTGCCAGCACCTGCACGGCGCAGGCAGCAGCAGCTCGCTCCGCTGAGACTGCTCACAAGACACTAAGCCCCCTTTTGCACAAGATGACGGTGGCAGATGCTCACCACGAATGCTGGACTGCTGGATGACAACGCCCTTTTCAATGGTTGCCAACTCTTCATAGCTCATGGTGCTTCTACCGATCGAATCATGCAACCCTTGATTATAAACATCTCCTATGGTTGGTCACAGAAAACGCACATCGGAGACAATCAACAGGCCTAGGAACTCCAGTCAGCAGCAACACTCGCTCAGTTCGACAGATAACTAGACATCTTGAAGCACATTCAGTTGAAACCTTGCGTGGGTTGCATGTGACGAAGTATTCGTCGGGCTTCACCGGGGGTAAGACATTTGACCGTTGGCCAGCTGCCATCAAGTAACACCCGCCCCCTCTGGACAGGCGCTGCAGCAGCAGCCGATGGCAGGCACACTGCAGACGATGGCCTGTCGTTCTTACCACTGTGACACAGATCCATAGTGGCAGCAGAGGAAGGATCGGCGTTCTGCTGCTGCTGCTGCAGCCTGCCAGGCTTTCTGAGTCACTGCACCGACCAATGGGATACCCCAGGCGTGTGCATGCTCCTTGCCTATCACAGACACCCTGATGCTTTGAATCAAGTTTAAAGCAGTGTTCGAGGCATATGGGTGACAGATGATGTCACTGCTATGCAGCACAGGCACATTATGGCGCGACGCAGCATCCGTCATGATGACGCAGCAGGCCCCTGGCAGCCTGCTGAGATGGGTGGCACAACAGTCACGTGCTGACGCCTAACGCCCTTACTACAACGCATCGGCTATCTACCTATCTGCCTACACCCTCGCCATCAACAGATCTCACATTTCACATTTTCACATCTCACATTTTGGAAGTTACATGGGTACCAGAAACTTTGCCCGTTTACTTTGCCCGTTTGGAGAGCCTATGACAGGCTCATCATCATCATCATCATCATAATACCCATTCAAGCCATAGCATCAGCGGCATCGGCCCCGCACCCCACCGGGGCGGAAAGAGGAGGGAGCACTGCTCCAGAATGTTTGCATGCATTGCGCACATCCCAAGACTTGACAAGAAAAGCAGCAATACACGGTGACACCATCTGACATCTTCCAGAACTGCCCCATTTATCATCAGATACAAAACGCAACACCTTGATTGACGCATCAGCCATGGACAAAACGCTGCACAACTTTTCAGCGCAACCAGGCAGGGATTTGATCTCAGCAAACATATTATCCCTCTGAGCAGAGGTAGCAGGGCAATCAAACATCAAGCGTGACAAAGACTCAACTTCTGCACCACAACAGGGACATCCTGAAGTGGAGTTGGCTCTGCGACCCCCAAACTGACTAGTATGCTCATGTACACACAGACAACCCATACGAGCACGCAAAAGCAATTCAATACCACGTGGTATTGCCACTGAACACTGAATGACAGGCTCATTGGGCAAAGAGCAAAACCAAATCAAGCCAGAAAAGAAAAATGACAAAGCCATCCGCACCAAATGGCATCCTGATAACCATGGTTACCCACATCAGATCGCAAACTGTTTCCTTCCTGTTTTTCATGCATTGCAGATTCGTATTCATACCACACCTGTGTACACCCGTCACACGCACACTTGCTGCCTGCAGCCTGCCGCAGGCTGCCATCAGGATGATGGCTTACTGCTTCAGGTTGTAAACCATGGCAGATTCAACTGGTACCAGCCTGGACCAGCGCCTGCATCCGCCGGCACAATGCCGCAGCCTTGCCACACTGCAACGTGCCACACGCACTTCACCACGCCAGCCTTGCCACACTGCAACGTGCCACACGCACTTCACCACGCCAGCCTGGCTCACAAAGTTGTACTGGTACTCGCCTCTCCTGCTGCAGCAACTCTTGCACAGCAAGTGCTGCAAGCTTCGGCTTCCTATCCACTGTGTACAGCCGGCAGGGCGCCCTGCGTTGGGGACCCATATGCTGCTGTCCCAACACCCCCACATGAACCCTTGACAGCAGCATGACCAAACCAAAACTTCAACAGACCAACCGTCATGTCCGCCTGAGTCTGCTCTTCCAGTTAGCTGACAGGCCACCCGTCAGGACGATCTGGCAGGATGGGCGGCCCAGCCCACGTTGTGAGGAGGGTGAACTCGGTGATGTGCATGTCAAGCCCCAGGGTGGCCAGCAGGCCTGCTGACCTAGGTCCAGCTGCTGCTGGTGTGTCATGTTGATGCCAGCATACACAACTTGAACATGAGCCTGCAAGCACGTAGCCAAGTGCATACCACAGGTGTTATTGTCGACCCCCAGATGCACTATTCAGCCCTTCAGGGGGATGCATGCCACGCATCCTGTGTACACTGTCCTGTATACCAGCTGGTGCAACAATGACCAAGCTGCACATCCCAGTCTGCAGTCGTATGATTTGGACAACACCTTGGTCAACTGCATGGAACCAAAAATCCCTTGAATCAATTGAAGTTACACCCAACAAGCTGGCATCTTTTTTTGTCTTTTGGGTTGCAGGGGCTGGCATCTCTCCTCCACCTCTGCACCCGGCATTGGGCGGCACCCCCCACTGCAACCAATGTAATGACCAACATAACAACCAACGTAACAAGCGCCACACAGGGCGCACCGCACCTGGATGCCAATGCGGTGGATGGGTGTGCCGTGCGCCCACAGGTGCTCTTGATGATGCGCATCAGCTTGGGTGCGTTGCCTGCCTCAATGAGCCCAAGCTCGTCGGTGCACAGCTGGGCGTCTGGGTCCGCTTCGTGCTCTAGCTTCGAGGCGTGCGGAAAAGCTGTGTCCCACAAGTTGCAGGCGTCAATCCCGGCTGCTTCAAAAATTTCACTGCAGCGCAGGCGTGCAGGAAGCAACAGCACGCGTCAGGTGAAGTGGAGCAAGCAAAGCTGCCTGCAGTGTTTAACACGGGCCTTGAGGCTTCTCACCAGGCAAGGCGAAGCAGGCACATGATATGCCGGAGAAGGGAAGCAGATGGCATGGTATTTATGTGTCAACAACGAGTTGTCACAATGTTGCTGCATACATGCAGGAATCTGCATCCCTGCAATCAATGCTTGGATTTGCTGTACGCATAGTACAAGCATCACAATAATGCATACATGTCATGCTGATGGACAATGACGTCCAGAAAACCACACACTCACACGCACGGTGACAACAGCAGGCCTTTCATGCAATCAGCCTGCAGCTCACCTGAACACGTCATGCTGCTGGAATTTCCTCTGAATAAGGTTACATCCCTGGTCACCCGCTGCTTCAACGCAGCAACGGATGCGCTGCAGTTGAGTTGATGGGCCCTGCAAAGAGACACCAAGCACAAACAAAAAGCACAACACTACACATCTTTCCGCCCCGGTGGGGCGCGGGGCCGATGGCGCTGATGCTATGGCTTGAATGGGTAATATGATGATGATGAGCACTACACATGTGCGGCTCTCTCCGCACATCAGGCTGGGGGCTGATGCCAATGCAGCCTTTGCCTCACCTTTGCCTCACCGTGTCTGCGCTGCCAACAGCATGGCTGCTGCTGCTGCTCCTGGACCTCTGCAGAGGCTGTGCTGTCTCAGACCGTGTTGCAGCACTGCATAGACGCATGTGCACACCCCAGCCGTGCCCAGTGTTGTGTGTAAGGTGCAGAGTCAGGCAGCCAGTATCAGCCACTCACCAAAAGGGCCAACAATCGACTTTGCTTCACTCCAGGGGGTGCCCACAAACCAAGCTGAACCCAGCATCCTGGGCAAACCCAACATAAACCCTGTCGAGGATGTCTTTTGCTACTAAAACTGCCCACATACGCGCTCATCATGAGCTATGATAGTAGAACCACTTGAACTCGGTTTCAGGGGTCAAACCCTGGAACATGCTTGATGTCATGGGCGCTGTCATGCTCTTGTACCAGTCCAAGTCGGCAGCTGCAAACAGACGATAGCACCAGGCACACATCATAGTCTGCACTGGGAACGTTCAATACTGCAGGCAGTTTGTTGTCAGTGCAGCATATGGATGGCAGAAGGGAATGCGGCGTTCACAAACGCAGCATTGCTGCTGTTTAGCTGCGCTGCTCTGCTGCAAGGTGAACTGTTGGTCGAGGCGCTGCTGCTGTGCTTGCTCAAAGAGCTGTGATACAATGTGCAGAAGCGCTGCTTTGCCAGTGTATGCGGCCGTCGCACGTCTTGTCACTGTCGCTGCATGTAAAGCATGTCTACAACCCCTTGGCAACTGCTTGCTGCTCACGTGCAACTGCCTCTGGGTAGTACGCACTGTCAAACACACAAAGTCGGCATGGCGGGTCAGCTGCAGCGTCAGGATGAGAACGCCCTTGGGCAGCCTCAACGCTGGCCCCCCTCCCCCCCGCCTGTGCCCAAAGCTGGTTGGCGCACCTTACCTGCTCCAGCGACTGCTGTACTGTATGTAACCTGCCAGCTCCAGCAAGTGCTGCACTGCCTGCATTGCGCCAGCTGAGGACGCTGCTGAGTGCACTGCTGCTGACGGCATTGCTGTCGGCATGGCTGCTGAGAGCACTGCTGCTGAGGGCACCTGCCAAGTCAAGCAAGTGCATGCATCCCGCCAGCTCCTGCAAGTGCTGCACTGCCCGCAGTGTACCAGCTTCAGCAACTGCTGCACTGTATGTCACCCGCCAGCGCCAGCAACTGCTGCTCTGCCTGCCCCTTACCTGCTGCAGCGACTGCTGTATTATATGCAACCTGCCAGCTCCAGCAAGTGCTGCACTGCCTGCATCGTACCGGCTCCAGCAACTGCTGCACTGTATGTCACCGGCCAGCGCCAGCAACTGCTGCTCTGCCTGCACCTTACCTGCTCCAGCGACTGCTGTATTGTATGTCACCCCCTAAGGACGCTGCTGAGTGCACTGCTGCTGACAGCACTGCTGTGGGCATGGCTGTGGGCACTGCTGCTGAGGTCACTGCTGGTGGTCACTGCTGCTGAGAGCACTGCTGCTGAGGGCACCTGCCAAGTCAAGCAAGTGGTGCACTGCATGCATCCCGCCAGTTCCTGCAAGTGCTGCACTGCCTGCAGTGTACCAGCTCCAGCAACTGCTGCACTGTATGTCTCCCGCCAGCGCCTGCAACTACTGCTCTGCCTGCACCTTACCTGCTCCAGCAACTGCTGTACTGTGTGTATGCTGCCAGCTCCACCAATGCCCTGCACTGCCTGCATCGCGCCAGCTGAGGACACTGCTGAGTGCGCTGCTACTGGCGGCACTGCTGTGGGCATGGCTGTGGGCACTGCTGCTGAGGTCACTGCTGGTGGTCACTGCTGCTGAGAGCACTGCTGCTGAGAGCACTGCTGCTGTGGGCGTTGCTGAGGGCACTGCTGCTGAGGGCACCTGCCAAGTCAAGCAAGTGGTGAACTGCATGAATCCCACCATCTCCAGCAACTGCTGCTCTGCCTGCACCTTACCTGCTCCAGCGACTGCTGTGTTGTGTGTAACCTGCCAGCTCCAGCAAGTGCTGCACTGCCTGCATCTCACCTGCTTCAGCAACTGCTGCACTGTGTGTCACCCGCCAGCTCCAGCAAGTGCTGCACTGCCTGCATTGCGCCAGCTGAGGACGCTGCTGAGTGCACTGCTGCTGACGGCACTGCTGTGGGCATGGCTGTGGGCGCTGCTGCTGAGGTCACTGCTGGTGGTCACTGCTGCTGAGAGCACTGCTACTGAGGGCACCTGCCAAGTCAAGCAAGTGGTGAACTGCATGCATCATGCCAGCTCTGGTAAGTGCTGCACTGCCTGCAGTGTACCAGCTCCAGCAACTGCTGCACTGTATGTCACCCGCCAGCGCCAGCAACTGCTGCTCTGCCTGCACCTTACCTGCTCCAGCGACTGCTGTGTTGTATGTAACCTGCCAGCTCCAGCAACTGCTGCACTGCCTGCATCTTACCTGCTCCAGCAACTGCTGCACTGTGTGTCACCCGCCAGCTCCAGCAAGTGCTGCACTGCCTGCAATGCGCCAGCTAAGGACAGTGCACTGCTGCTGGCGGCACTGCTGTGGGCATGGCTGTGGGCGCTGCTGCTGAGGTCACTGCCGGTGGTCACTGCTGCTGAGAGCACTGCTGCTGAGAGCACTGCTGCAGTGGGCGCTGCTGGAGGCACTGCTGCTGAGGGCACCTGCAAAGTCCAGCAAGTGGGCACTGCATGAATCCCACCATCTCCAGCAACTGCTGCACTGCCTGCACCTTACCTGCTCCAGCGACCGCTGTATTGTATGCAACCTGCCAGCTCCAGCAAGTGCTGCACTGCCTGCATCTTACCTGCTCCAGCAACTGCTGCATTGTATGTCACCCGCCAGCGCCAGCAAGTGCTGCACTGCCTGCTTTACGCCAGCTGAGGACAGTGCTGAGTGCACTGCTGCTGACGGCACTGCTGTGGGCATGGCTGTGGGCGCTGCTGCTGAGGTCACTGCTGGTGGTCACTGCTGCTGAGAGCACTGCTGCTGAGGGCACCTGCCAAGTCAAGGAAGAGGTGCACTGCATGCATCCCGCCAGCTCCTGCAAGTGCTGCACTGCCTGCAGTGTACCAGCTCCAGCAACTGCTGCACTGTATGTCACCTGCCAGCGCCAGCAACTGCTGCTCTGCCTGCACCTTACCTGCTCCAGCAACTGCTGTGTTGTATGTAACCTGCCAGCTCCAGCCAGCAACTGCTGCACTGTGTGTCACCCGCCAGCTCCAGCAAGTGCTGCACTGCCTGCATTGCGCCAGCTGAGGACACTGCTGAGTGCACTGCTGCTGACGGCACTGCTGTGGGCATGGCTGTGGGCGCTGCTGCTGAGGTCACTGCTGGTGGTCACTGCTGCTGAGAGCACTGCTGCTGAGGGCACCTGCCAAGTCAAGCAAGTGCATGCATCCCGCCAGCTCCTGCAAGTGCTGCACTGCCCGCAGTGTACCAGCTTCAGCAACTGCTGCACTGTATGTCACCCGCCAGCGCCAGCAACTGCTGCTCTGCCTGCCCCTTACCTGCTGCAGCGACTGCTGTATTATATGCAACCTGCCAGCTCCAGCAAGTGCTGCACTGCCTGCATCGTACCGGCTCCAGCAACTGCTGCATTGTATGTCACCCGCCAGCGCCAGCAACTGCTGCTCTGCCTGCACCTTACCTGCTCCAGCGACTGCTGTATTGTATGTCACCCCCTGAGAACGCTGCTGAGTGCACTGCTGCTGACAGCACTGCTGTGGGCATGGCTGTGGGCACTGCTGCTGAGGTCACTGCTGGTGGTCACTGCTGCTGAGAGCACTGCTGCTGAGGGCACCTGCCAAGTCAAGCAAGTGGTGCACTGCATGCATCCCGCCAGTTCCTGCAAGTGCTGCACTGCCTGCAGTGTACCAGCTCCAGCAACTGCTGCACTGTATGTCTCCCGCCAGCGCCTGCAACTACTGCTCTGCCTGCACCTTACCTGCTCCAGCAACTGCTGTACTGTGTGTCACCCGCCAGCTCCACCAATGCCCTGCACTGCCTGCATCGCGCCAGCTGAGGACACTGCTGAGTGCGCTGCTACTGGCGGCACTGCTGTGGGCATGGCTGTGGGCACTGCTGCTGAGGTCACTGCTGGTGGTCACTGCTGCTGAGAGCACTGCTGCTGAGAGCACTGCTGCTGTGGGCGTTGCTGAGGGCACTGCTGCTGAGGGCACCTGCCAAGTCAAGCAAGTGGTGAACTGCATGAATCCCACCATCTCCAGCAACTGCTGCTCTGCCTGCACCTTACCTGCTCCAGCGACTGCTGTGTTGTATGTAACCTGCCAGCTCCAGCAAGTGCTGCTCTGCATGCACCTTACCTGCTCCAGCAACTGCTGTACTGTGTGTATGCTGCCAGCTCCATCAATTCCTGCACTGCCTGCATTGCGCCAGCTGAGGACGCTGCTGAGTGCTCTGCTGCTGGCGGCACTGCTATGGGCATGGCTGTGGGCGCTGCTGCTGAGGTCACTGCTGGTGGTCACTGCTGCTGAGAGCACTGCTGCTGAGAGCACTGCTGCTGTGGGCGTTGCTGAGGGCACTGCTGCTGAGGGCACCTGCAAAGTCAAGCAAGTGATGAACTGCATGAATCCCACCATCTCCAGCAACTGCTGCACTGCCTGCACCTTACCTGCTCCAGCGACGGCTGTGTTGTATGTTACCTGCCAGCTCCAGCAAGTGCTGCACTGCCTGCATCTTACCTGCTCCAGCAACTGCTGCACTGTGTGTCACCCGCCAGCTCCAGCAAGTGCTGCACTGCCTGCTTTACGCCAGCTGAGGACAGTGCTGAGTGCACTGCTGCTGACGGCACTGCTGTGGGCATGGCTGTGGGCGCTGCTGCTGAGGTCACTGCTGGTGGTCACTGCTGCTGAGAGCACTGCTGCTGAGGGCACCTGCCAAGTCAAGCAAGAGGTGCACTGCATGCATCCCGCCAGCTCCTGCAAGTGCTGCACTGCCTGCAGTGTACCAGCTCCAGCAACTGCTGCACTGTATGTCACCTGCCAGCGCCAGCAACTGCTGCTCTGCCTGCACCTTACCTGCTCCAGCAACTGCTGTGTTGTATGTAACCTGCCAGCTCCAGCCAGCAACTGCTGCACTGTGTGTCACCCGCCAGCTCCAGCAAGTGCTGCACTGCCTGCATTGCGCCAGCTGAGGACGCTGCTGAGTGCACTGCCGCTGGCGGCACTGCTGTGGGCATGGCTGTGGGCGCTGCTGCTGAGGTCACTGCTGGTGGTCACTGCTGCTGAGAGCACTGCTGCTGAGAGCACTGCTGCTGTGGGCGTTGCTGAGGGCACTGCTGCTGAGGGCACCTGCCAAGTCAAGCAAGTGGTGAACTGCATGAATCCCACCGTCTCCAGCAACTGCTGCACTGCCTGCACCTTACCTGCTCCAGCGACTGCTGCACTGTGTGTCACCCGCCAGCTCCAGCAAGTGCTGCACTGCCTGCATTGCGCCAGCTGAGGACACTGCTGAGTGCACTGCTGCTGACGGCACTGCTGTGGGCATGGCTGTGGGCGCTGCTGCTGAGGTCACTGCCGGTGGTCACTGCTGCTGAGAGCACTGCTGCTGAGGGCACCTGCCAAGTCAAGCAAGAGGTGCACTGCATGCATCCCGCCAGCTCCTGCAAGTGCTGCACTGCCTGCAGTGTACCAGCTCCAGCAACTGCTGCACTGTATGTCACCCGCCAGCGCCAGCAATTGCTGCTCTGCCTGCACCTTACCTGCTCCAGCGACAGCTGTGTTGTATGTAACCTGCCAGCTCCAGCAAGTGCTGCACTGCCTGCATTGCGCCAGCTGAGGACGCTGCTGAGTGCACTGCCGCTGGCGGCACTGCTGTGGGCATGGCTGTGGGCGCTGCTGCTGAGGTCACTGCTGGTGGTCACTGCTGCTGAGAGCACTGCTGCTGAGAGCACTGCTGCTGTGGGCGTTGCTGAGGGCACTGCTGCTGAGGGCACCTGCCAAGTCAAGCAAGTGGTGAACTGCATGAATCCCACCGTCTCCAGCAACTGCTGCACTGCCTGCACCTTACCTGCTCCAGCGACTGCTGCACTGTGTGTCACCCGCCAGCTCCAGCAAGTGCTGCACTGCCTGCATTGCGCCAGCTGAGGACACTGCTGAGTGCACTGCTGCTGACGGCACTGCTGTGGGCATGGCTGTGGGCGCTGCTGCTGAGGTCACTGCTGGTGGTCACTGCTGCTGAGAGCACTGCTGCTGAGGGCACCTGCCAAGTCAAGCAAGAGGTGCACTGCATGCATCCCGCCAGCTCCGGCAAGTGCTGCACTGCCTGCAGTGTACCAGCTCCAGCAACTGCTGCACTACCTGCACCTTACCTGCTCCAGCGACTGCTGCACTGTGTGTCACCCGCCAGCTCCAGCAAGTGCTGCACTGCCTGCATTGCGCCAGCTGAGGACACTGTTGAGTGCACTGCTGCTAACGGCACTGCTGTGGGCATGGCTGTGGGCGCTGCTGCTGAGGTCACTGCTGGTGGTCACTGCTGCTGAGAGCACTGCTGCTGAGAGCACTGCTGCTGTGGGCGTTGCTGAGGGCACTGCTGCTGAGGGCACCTGCCAAGTCAAGCAAGTGGTGAAGTGCATGAATCCCACCGTCTCCAGCAACTGCTGCACTGCCTGCACCTTACCTGCTCCAGCGACTGCTGCACTGTGTGTCACCCGCCAGCTCCAGCAAGTGCTGCACTGCCTGCATTGCGCCAGCTGAGGACACTGCTGAGTGCACTGCTGCTGACGGCACTGCTGTGGGCATGGCTGTGGGCGCTGCTGCTGAGGTCACTGCTGGTGGTCACTGCTGCTGAGAGCACTGCTGCTGAGGGCACCTGCCAAGTCAAGCAAGAGGTGCACTGCATGCATCCCGCCAGCTCCGGCAAGTGCTGCACTGCCTGCAGTGTACCAACTCCAGCAACTGCTGCACTGTGTGTCACCCGCCAGCGCCAGCAACTGCTGCACTGCCTGCACCTTACCTGCTCCAGCGACGGCTGTGTTGTATGTAACCTGCCAGCTCCAGCAAGTGCTGCACTGCCTGCATCGTACCGGCTCCAGCAACTGCTGCACTGTGTGTCACCCACCAGCTGCAGCAAGTGCTGCATTGCCTGCATTGTGCCAGCTGAGGACACTGCTGAGTACACTGCTGCTGAAGGCACTGCTCTGGGCATGGCTGTGGGCGCTGCTGCTGAGGTCACTGCTGGTGGTCACTGCTGCTGAGAGCACTGCTGCTGAGGGCACCTGCCAAGTCAAGCAAGAGGTGCACTGCATGCATCCCGCCAGCTCCTGCAAGTGCTGCACTGCCTGCAGTGTACCAGCTCCAGCAACTGCTGCACTGTATGTCACCTGCCAGCGCCAGCAAGTGCTGCTCTGCCTGCATCTTACCTGCTCCAGCGACTGCTGTGTTGTATGTAACCTGCCAGCCCCAGCAAGTGCTGCACTGCCTGCATTGCGCCAGCTGAGGACACTGCTGAGTGCACTGCTGCTGACGGCACTGCTGACGGCACTGCTGTGGACTCTGCTGCTGAGGTCACTGCTGGTGGTCACTGCTGCTGAGAGCACTGCTGCTGTGGGCACTGCTGCTGTGGTCGCTGCTGAGGGCACTGCTGCTGAGGGCACCTGCCAAGTCTAGCAAGTGGTGTACTGCATGAATCCCACCAGCACCAGCAACTGCTGCACTGCCTGCAACCTACCTGCTCCAGCGACTGCTGTACTGTGTGTAACCTGCCAGCTCCAACAAGTGCTGCACTGCCGGCACCTTATCTGCTCCAGCAACTGCTGTATTGTATGTAACCTGCCAGCTGCAGCAACTGCTGCACTGCCTGCACCTTACCTGCTCCAGCGACTGCTGTATTGTATGCAACTCGCCAGCTCCAGCAAGTGCTGCACTGCTTGCATCTTACTGGCTCTAGCAACTGCTGCACTGTATGTCACCCGCCAGCGCCAGCAACTGCTGCTCTGCCTTGCATCTTGCCGGCTCCAGCAACTGCTGTACTGTGTGTATGCTGCCAGCTCAACCAATTGCTGCACTGCCTGCATTGTGCCAGCTGATGACGCTGCTGAGTGCACTGTATAAAGCACAAGCGCCAGCAACTGCTGCACTGTATGTAGCACGCCAGCACCGGCAACTGCTGCACTGTATGTAGCACGCCAGCGCCAGCAACTGCTGTATGTAGGACGCCAACTGCAGCAACTGCTGTACTGTATGTAGGACGCCAGCTCCAGCAACTGCTGAATTGTATGTAGCACGCCAGCGCCAGCAACTGCTGAACTGTATGTAGCACGCCAGCGCCGGCAACTGCTGTACAGTATGTAGCACGCCAACGCCAGCAACTGCTGAATGTAGGACGCCAGCGCCAGCAGCTGCTGAACTGTATGTAGCACGCTAGCGCCAGCAACTGCTGCATTGTATGTAGCACGCCAGCACCAGCAAATGCTGCACTGCATGAAGAACGCCACCACCAGCAACTGCTGTATGTAGGACGCCAGCGCCAGCAACTGCTGCACTGTATGTAGCACGCCAGCGCCAGTAACTGCTGCTCTGTATGTAGCACGCCAGCGCCAGCAACTGCTGCATTGTATGTAACACGCCAGCAACAGCAACTGCTGCTCTGTATGTAGCACGCCAGCGCCAGCAACTGCTGCATTGTATGTAACACGCCAGCATCAGCAACTGCTGAACTGTATGTATGACGCCAGCTCCAGCAACTGCTGCAATGCATGTAACACGCCAGCTCCAGCAACTGCTGTGTGTAGGGCGCCAGCGCCAGCAACTTCTGAACTGTACGTAGGACGCCAGCGCCAGCAACTGCTGCACTGTATGTAGCCCTCCAGCGCCAGCAACTGCTGCACTGTATGTCGCACGCCAGTGCCAGCAACTGCTGAACTGTATGTAGCACGCCGGTGCCGGCAAGTGCTGCACTGTTTGTAGCCCTCCAGCGCCAGCAACTGCTGCATTGTATGCAGCACACCAACACCAGCAAATGCTGCACTGCATGTAGAACACCAGCACCAGCAACTGCTGTATGTAGGACGCCAGCGCTAGCAACAGCTGCACTGTATGTAGCATGCCAGCGCCGGCCTCTGCTGCACTGTATGTAGCACGCCAGCGCCAGCAACTGCTGCATTGTATGTAGCACGCCAACACCAGCAAATGCTGCACTGCATGTAGAACGCCAGCACCAGCAACTGCTGCATGTAGGACGCCAGCGCTAGCAACAGCTGCACTGTATGTAGCATGCCAGCGCCAGCAACTGCTGAACTGTATGTAGGACGCCAGCGCCAGCAACTGCTGCACTGTATGTAGTACGCCAGCGCCGGCAACTGCTGCACTGTATGTAGCACGCCGGCGCCAGCAAGTGCAGCTCTGTATGTAGAAAGCCAGCGTCAGCAACTCTTGCACTGTATGTAGGACGCCAGCTCCAGCAACTGCTGTGTGTAGGACGCCAGCGCCAGCAACTGCCACCGCTGTTAAGCTGTTGCCACGGCTGCCAGCTTGCCACCACTACCAGCATGCCATTGCCGTTGCCTGCAAGTTGCCTGCGGCACATTGCCTGCCGCACATTGTCATGGGAGAATTGTCACTACTCATCTGATGAACAGAGAGTATCGATGCTGGTCAGGAGTCCCCGCCCGCCAGTTGTGTCAGTGCAACAGTTGTCACTGGATGGCACCCATTGCCGTCGAGTTTGGGAGCATTGTCACCAAGGAATCCCTTGGATTGATGTTGGTCAGAGCACCTACACCTGCTGCCACCACTGCCGGCCTGCTGCGTTCTTGCTTGCGTCAATCGCAGTGACTTGATGTGCATGGTGCTTGCTCCCCAGCAGGTGTACGGCCTCTGTGAGTGCTGCTCCTGTTGCTGCTGCTGCTGCTGCTGCTGTTGTGCTGCTGAGCAACATCATTATGTTGTTGCTGATTGCCACAGATGGATGAGGCCCGCTTAGCTGTGACACAAGGGGAGGGGGGTGCTGCTGCTGCTGATGATGATGTTGCTGCTGATCGCCCCGATGGATGAAGAGCCTCTAGGCTGTGACACAAGCGGGTGTGCAGCAGGGGCATGACACGGTGTGTTAAGAGGCTCGCTGTGAAATATTGCTCATTGCTGGGAGGAATAGTAAGTTCTGCCGTGTGCCGAGTGTGGGGGCGCTCGACTTGGCGGGCACTTGCTGAGGCCCAGGACAGCTCATGACATGCATCAGGCCGTGTATACAACCCATGGGTGCGATATATCAATTAAACAAAGGTGTGCTGCATAAGGCTGGATGAAGGACCCATGCGGTACAGCTGCTGCCCCGTAACAGACAGACAAGGCGCGTTGCATCATACGATGTACAGAACCCGCTGGATGCTACAATCAATATAACCAACACAGTTGGTGTGTTGCTTCATACCTTATGAAGGGACCGTGCGATGAAGTAGACCGGTAACAAACTTGGTGTGCTGCTCAGGCCGTCTGAAGCACCCGTGAAATGTTAGACAGGATGCAACAAACCGGCCAAACAATAGGTCGGCTGCATTGAGCCGGTATAGGGCCCATGCTGCGCAGCATACCGCTCTAAACGAAATGTATGCTCCAGGCCGTGTAAAATACCCATGTTTTGCAGCAAAATTGGATGTTTCCTCACAGGGGCTCTGAAGGCTGCACGGGGGCTATATATTCAGGCAGAGGAAGTTGCAGGTGACACTGTCATGATGGCATCCTGTTGATCACCTGGATTCAGCATGCAAAACGCCTGTTTATAGCACAGTGGAAGCATCTGAGAGGTTGTGGCTCTGCTCATGCAACGTTGAGCATGTGACGAGATACAGCAGCGCATGTCGGGTGCAGTGCCAGTTCACAGTCTTTAGCATGCCGTGATTGTTGACACGGCAGTGCGTGCATCCTTGTGATCTTCTGTAGTTGCCAGTAGCAGTCCTGCGGAAAGAGGCGGATGCAGCTAGAGCAAGCAAGCTCGGGAAGTGATTATGTGAGGCAGTTGCTGGAAGCAGTGGACGAGCTCAGCTAGTGCTGCTTGTGCTGGGAAGGGATTTGCGTTGCAGGCCAACCAGCAAAGCTAGAGGGACAACCGTGCAAATTGCAATGTACAGCACACCTAAGACAGCTGCTGCTGCTGCTGCTGCTGCTGTTGCTTCCCAGCAGATGCTGTTGGTGCTTCAGCATGTGGACGCAGGTCACCTCTTCTTCGCATACAGGCGCTGGATCCGAATGCGTGGCATAATGCCTGTTGAAATCCTATGTCACAAGGAACGCCTGTTTGTCACAAGGATGGAACTATAGTGGTGAGCGCTGTTGCTGCTGTACATGGTGTGAAGTTGGCACAGGCCTGATTGCGGAACAAGCATAGCCACGACAGCACCCGCCTGCATAGCTTTCTTTGTGCAGCAGCTTCTGCAGCTTGACAGCAATGGTGACTGGGCTGGCAAACCTATATGCTCAGCATGCTTTGGGTAGAGGTTGCATGAAGCTGGCTTCACTGACAGCCTTCCAAACAGACATCAGCAAGCACCGGTCAGCAGCAGCATCTTGCGGCCATGAGATCACTCGCTGCTGCAGGGGAGTGCAGGAGAATCTGGCATGCGGTGGCGCAGAAGTTGACTTGGCATTGCCTGCTGATGCACTCTGCGCAACAGCAGCAGGCAGTCACGCGCTGCAGCAAGGCTGTTAGCTGGGTCAACCGCAGGGAGCCAGAGATGTAACTGCATGACGACTTGCAAAACTTGCAGCTGCCCACCCCGCAATGCGCGCATACGCAGTGGCAGCTCACTCACACGTCGGCAGTTCTCTGCCAGCGTTTGCGCTGCTGATGTGTGCTGGTGCTTGCAGGCAGGAGGTCCCCGCGCTGGGCTCGTCTGCTGGGCACACGCCGCACAGCCTGCACAGGCTGCTGTTGGGCGGCAGGGCATGATGCTGGACTGGGGTGGTGAGTTGCTGTGGAAAGAAGGGCTGCTGTCAAAACTCAGCAGTAGCACCAGCAGGTGCCGGTGTCGTGATTTCAGCAGCAGGGGCAGGGGCAGTCAATGCCATTTGGACGACTGAACTGAGTATGTGCAGCCATGTGGCCACATCCTGTGCACCAGCAGCAGCAGCAGCAGCTACGGCGAAATTGATAATGCGTGATTGCAGCTGCACTGCTGTTTGCGCGTGCCTGCAGGGACTCGGCGGCAGCCCCAGGGATGGCGTGTGCACTGCCCTACCTGCAGCATGCGGACACAGCAGCTGTGGCGACAACAAGCCATATGGGAGCAGCAGCCACAGCAGCGGGCAAGACGTCGTCAACATCCCTCAGCAGCAGCAGCAGTTGCTGCAGGCGCGTGTGTGCAGGAGGGCAGCGCAGGTGGCTGGTGGCAGAAGGGCAGGAGTGCGTGGGTGTGGCTGCATGGTGCCCCAAGCATGGTGTTCATGGCGCATCCAGTGTTTCGTTGAGTATGGCCTGGAAGGGATCATGGTCTAATCTGAATGGCCCTGGCTGCGACTGCATGTGTAGCTTGCGGCACTTAAGGAGGAAGCGGTGAATCCCTCCCTTCTCCTTTTCATAGTATATTGATATTGCGGGCTTGCCTGGCTGGCAAAGTGAGCACAGATCAGCCGCTGCACCTGCCTTTGTTGCCTTGTCTGCAGCCACGAGGCTGCCGTGGCTCTGCTGTTCAACACACAACACGCGCTGCTGCTGCCTGCCGCCCCAGACATGGCCCGCAGCAAGGTCAGGGGAAGGTGTTATTGCTGGCAGCATGGAACATGCCCGTGACGGGGCGCTCCCAGCCCCCCTCAGCACGCCTGTACTTTGCATGCCACATGCTTGGGCGTTGACACGTGCGACGCGCCGCGTCTGCTCCCATGCATCTGCTGTTTCTGCAGGCTGCTGTCGCCGCTGGCGGTGCGGCAGTTCCTGGAGTGGGTGCAGGCTGAATCTGCAGCGCCGGGCAGCACGCCGCCATGGCGGGGCTGGTGCTGGGCACTTGCAGCAGCACATGTTTGCATTAATGTCACAGCATGCACAGCTGAGCAGGAGCAGCCTGCAGAGCAGCAGCTTGTCATCATTGATGATGATATCAGCAGCAGCAGCACCAGCAGCAACATCTGGAAGATTCACTTGGTTGCTGAACGCAAGAAGAGCCAAAGCCTGCGCAGGCTTTGGCTTTTCTTGCGTTCAGCAACCAGGTGAATCTTCCAGATGTTGCTGCTGGTGCGGCTGCTGCTGCTGCTGATATCAAGGTGAGCAGTGCAAGTGCACTGTGCCTGTGTAGTGGCTGCCTGGTCACCCCTTCAGCTACAGCTGCAGAAAACATCAAATGCAATGCTGGTGCAGGCATAACAGCGCAAGGAAGCCCATCTCTGCACGGTCAGCTGGTGCCGTGCTGCTTTGGTTGTAGCTTGAAGCTTGAACGTGCACCATATGGCAGCTGTTCAGCATCGCACGCAACGGTTGCCTGCACATGCGCAAACACATGCGCACATGCGGAAACACCACACTCGCACCCTTCTGTGCATCACCATGTGTGTCTTGTCCAGCACCTGTGCTGCCCCCGCTGCCCTCAATGCATCTGCAGGCACTGGAGCGGGAGCGGGACCAAGCCCACCAACACGCCGCCAACCTGCGGAAGGAGCTGCACCAAGCCTGCCACTACGCCGCCGAGCTGCGGCAGGAGCTGCACGAAGCCCGCCACCACGCCGCCAAGATGCCGCGCTGCATCTTGGCAGCGTGGTGGCAGGCTTTGCGCAGCTCCTGCCGCAGCTCGCCGGCATGGTGGCGGGCTTGGTGCAGCTCCTGCTAGCAGGAACGTGACGCGCTGAGGGATTGGACTGTTGGCTACATTGTTGGCAACCACCTCGCTGTGTCTGACCGCAACAGACAGCAGGCTGCTGCCGCTGGCTGCTGCTGCTGCTGCTGCTGCTGGTGCTGCTGCACCTGGTGGTCGCTCCTGCACAGCAGCAGCAGCAGCAGCAGCGACGCCTGCAGCAGCCGTCTGGCTGATGCAGCTGCCAAGCTGGCGGCATCTGTCGTGCTGCCGCAGAGCAATGCTGCCTTCCTTGTGGCTGGTGACGAGCCGCAGCTGCAGCCCCTGCAGTGGGGGACAAGCAGCAGCAGCAGCAGCAGCAGTATCAGCAGGTGGAACAGCAGCAGCGCTGACAACCTGCCGACAGTCATCTATCAGCAGCAGCAGCAGCAGCATGACCTGGACAACAGTCAGGCGCTGTTGCAGTTTAGCAGCCAGGAGCAGGTGCCAGCTCCTGGCACCTGCTCCTGGCTGCTAAACTGCAACAGCGCCTGACTGCTGTCCAGGTCATGCTGCTGCTGCACATGTGCGCACCACCACACGGGCAGCAGCAGGCAGGAATGCTGCTCACACCACAGCTGTGCTCACCAGCACAGCAGCAGCAGCAACAGCAGGCAGGAAGGCCGCTCGACCTGTGCTTGCTGCCGCTGCCGGCACTGGCAGCGTGGCACCTTACTGGCCTCCAAGTAGGCAGCAGCTGGTGTGTGCCACCCCAGACCTTGGATCTGTTGAAGGATCCAACATTGAGCGAAACCAACCGTGTGCATCATGCGTGGCCACGCATGATGCACACGGTTGGTTTCGCTCAATGTTGGATCCTTCAACAGATCCAAGGTCTGGGGTGGCACACACCAGCTGCTGCCATGGTGGCTGGTCCCTGTGTGGGCAGGGCTGCATTGCTGGGCGATCAGTTTGTTGAGGCACCCAAGGAGTGCTCTGTGCCTGGGTGCTTGTGCCTTGGGTGACAGCTGGCTGCGAATTGCTCTGCACCTGAGCAAGACGCTGGTGCTGGGTGCTTGAGGTTGCGGTTGATGTTGCGAGCACACCATGGCCAGGGCCTGTGGCGTTGCGGCAGCCAGCTGCGACTTGGCTATGCATGGTGATTTGCTCATAGGGGTGGGTGGGGTGGTAACATGTTGGGTACATAAGCAACCTGGGGCGCTGGCTGTATCGTTGTGAGTGCAGCTGCGACCTGGCTGCCACGTGGTTGGCGAGGTTTGCATGGTGCAGTAATGCATCGGGGTTGATGCAGCAGAAGCTGTGTCCCTGCCTGTCCGCCCCAGGCATGCAGCGGCGAGCTGAGTGCCACTAGCAGTCTGGCTGCACTCTCCCAAGGTGCCAAACAGGCCGCACAGGGCACTGCTGCTGTGCGCTTCTTCGTTGTTCATGCGGATTGCAATGCAATGCGCCCGCCCGCATGCCTCCCTTGCTTTGAACATGTCTTGAGCGCCTGTAAAAAGGGTTGCATGTATCACAATGCAGCAAATGCAGCACTTACATGCTTGAGACTGCGGCCCGCGCCACCATGGCCGCCTTGAACCAAGTTGCTCTGCTTCTGCTCTAGCGCCATTGCAGAGTGTGACCACGCACGGCTTGTGCAAGACGCTTTGGCTATCGCTTGTCGTCAGTAACAATGCTATTGGTGACCCCATTCAGCTGTGTGTGCAGCAGCTGGTGACTGAGGTTTGAAGTTGACAAGCGCCTGCTAGCAGCGCTGGCATGACGGCGCCGTGACTCACGGTTCACGTTGGCAGCAGCACCCGGCAGCAGCAACAATGACGCTTACCGCAAAGTTTTCGCTGCCAGCTGGTTACCACCACATGGCGTCACACCTGGCAGGTGCATCTTCTTCTTGACACCTGGGAGGTGAAGTGCAGCCTCAGGCTGCCCAGCGGCAGTGACAGTGCCACCACAGCAGTGTGCTGAACCAAGTGCATGTTAATCATCACCATGTGCATGCTACTCCAATTAGAATGCTGGGGACGAGTGCATGTTGGTACTTTGTGAGCGTTACATAGCACTCATCAGACCACTAGCAGAGCGCTGCTGACGTCACACTGCGGGCCGCTCAGTTACAGTACGCATGCTGTACATTGCCCAAAAGATGCAGGCTGTAAAGGATTGCAGGCTAGTGTTTATGTGTTCAGCAAACATCAAGAACATGTATGCATGATGGTGCAGCCAGCCGGCCGCACGTTACAGTAGCACTGCACGGTGGCACTGCACGGTAGCACAGTAGCACTGCACTGTACGGTAGAAATGCAACTGCACAGCGGATAACCACCAGCCCAAGCGAAGCTGCCTGCACAGCATACTCCTTTCAATCCCAGTGCTTCACACAATAGGAACAGGAATAACCACCAATGTCACAGTTGATTGCTAGGTGTCCTGGTCCAGCAACATTGCACAGCTGCTTGGCCACCATGGCATGAAGTGGATAACAGTTGGCGCTGTTCGTGTATATGAGCAGCAACACATGCTCCTCTATCAAGCTCGACCATTTGGCACCGGCCACTGCGCTATGTCGCTAGGGCAGCTGGCCGCAGCAGAGCCCGCAAGGAAGCACTCTTGCTGCAAATTCTGGATCAGAACATTCTGTGCAGAAGCTGCCAGCCTGACAACCAAGATGCACACCCCCTTCCTGCATCAGCTGATCAGCAGACAAACTGTGCAGAGCCAAACATACGCCACCATCATACCATGCCGGCCACCTGTGCGGACGGACACACAACACATGTGCCAAACTGCAGCGGACACAAGCACACACCAAAGCACGTACCTCCTGCTGCTTCAGCACAAGGACGGGCAGCGGCAAGAGTGGGGTAGGCCCTCTGAGAGCAACCAGACAATACCAAAGCCATGGAATCTGCTACTGCTTCTCTGTCACTCCGCCACTCCAGGCAGCCTGGATTGCAAACTGCCAACCCATGACAAACAACTGTTGGCTGCAGCAGCTGCAGCCAGGGTGTCACACCTGTGAACTGCTTGTGCAGATGAGTGTACTGCACTCCTCAGGCGGTGCTGCAGCTGCATGCTCCAGCACTCAGCCAGCAAACACCACACCAGACAGCTGCAGCTGCACAAAACACACACAGAGTGCTGACTCCTGCGGACACCCACTCCATCCAGGTGATACCGCTTCTGCGCTGCTCTTGACCGCACTGGTACCACCAGCTGGTTCATCCCAACCACAGCAAATCAGCGGCTGCGTCACGACCCGCCTGTGACAATGTAACAATGTAACATGTTGTAACGCTCCAGTCGCCTACCGCCTGACTGGTGCCTCAGCTGCTGCAGGTGGCTTGTCCAGGCCCACCATCAGGTAGTTGCTGTCATCCTTGTAGTCTGGGAAGTAATGCTGCAGCGGCACCTGCTGCAGCGGGCCAGCACGCATCGCCTTGAGGGCCAGCGCTGTAGCCCTCGCACCAGCGATGGTGGTCACAATCGGCACCTGCGCGTTTGCAAAGGCAAAGTTGGCGCCTGCAGGATCCGATAGCGAGCTTTGGCTGCGTATGAATTGCAGGCGCTGCGGTGTGTATGGCACATTCCTTGTGCCGCAACCCACTTGCAATGTGCCGCATCTGATCTGCTCAGCAACAATGTAGCTTGCCAAGCACGAACAGGTAGTGCAGGACGCGCATCACCAGCAGCAAGAATATTCGCAAATGATGTGCATAACCAGCCAGGCAGCTGGGCAGCCAGCCCACCTGCAGCGTCAGCGCAAGGCGGCGCAGGTCCCGGCCGTCGCGCAAGTCCGGCTCGTCCCGCCGCTGGTGATCATCAACATGGTGATGTCACCGTTCTTCAGGTAGTCGGCCGGGTTGGGGCGCCCCTCACTGATCTTGAAGATGCTCTCACACTTGATGCCTGCAGGAGCGCGGCAGGACAGGATGAGGGGCGAGATTTGGCAAGCTGCCAAAGATATTGCACCTACACACGCCATCGTGCCTACTGGGAGCAGGCAACCACCCATACATGTGGGTGACGCATCTGCTACTGCATTGTGCTTTGCCCCCGCCAACTTTATGCGTACACGGCTGCAACTGCCTGCAGAGCTGATTCAGAAGCCCTGGTTCACAAAGTACAGGTTCTGCCGGCCCGGCGCTGACCTGCCGACATGAGCGTGGACGCTGTGCCGCGAGTCGCCACCACCTGGTAGCCCATGTCCGTCAGCTGCTTGGCGATGCCCACGGCATCAGCCTTGTACTTGTCGGCCATGGAGATGAAGACCTTGCCTGCAGACAGGCAGCGCGCGCGGCAGGGCCAGCAGCCTCAGCGCACCCAATTGATCACCAGCAGAGTGCGTGCGTGCGGCAGCTGTCGTACAAAGAGACAGCAGCAGCGACACGCGTCGCCACCATGCCTAGAGCAACGAGGCACGCAGCAGCGTAGCCAGCGGCAGCAGCCTCGGTGATTGTGATCACGCGCAGGATGCGCGGGCAGGGCAGTCGGGAGTTTGCGGCCATGGCGTCGGCACCTTGCCCCGGGTTCAGCGACACGCGGAGCGGTGCCAGCAGCAGCAGCAGCAGTGACACCTGGCGTTGTTTATGCACGATACAATGATGAAACACAAGCCGCCAGCAATCAACGTGCAAAACACCGCCTGAGCAGAGGCAGCGAGACAAGCCACGGCTCTTGAGCTAATATGAATTCTACATGCGCAAGCTTGAGGCGGCACCCACCCGACATGGGCAGCTTCTGCCCCGCAGCGATCTGTGCCTTGGCGTAGCTGCTGGCAAAGTCGTAGTCGATGCCCATGACCTCGCCCGTGCTGCGCATCTCCGGGCCCAGCAGCGTGTCCGCGCCGGGGAACTTGTTAAAGGGCAGCACCACCTCCTTGACCGCCACATGGCGGGGCTTCGGCTCCTGCGTCACATAACACGTCACATGTCACAAAACAGAGTGCTAAGAGCAGTGCGGCCAAACTCCAGGCCAATGGTCTGGTTGTGTGCCGCTGCAGCACTGGCACCCACGCTGTGTTGACCAGCAACCTTCTCGCCGCGCTGAACTGCGTTGTTCTGCATCCCAACTTCTTGAGCCCACGCCTCTGCGTCAACAGACTGACACGCCACCATGCATGGCCCACACATGAGCATTGACGCTGCCGGCTCACCTCGGTGAAGCCGATGTCCTTGAGCGTCTTGCCCGCCATGAGCAGGCTGGCGTACTTGGCGATGGGGTGGCCGACTGCCTTGGCCACAAACGGCACCGTACGCGAGGCGCGCGGGTTGGCCTCAATGATGTACGGCTGCTCGTCCTGCGTTGGCGCAACCCAGTACACAAACAGCATGCTGATTCGGGATACCAACTTGAGCGCGATCTGGAGAGCAAGCTGGAGGTCAGATCCGAGCACGCTGTTGGCTTTGCCTGCTACCCACGGGCATACTCTCCTGAACCACCACCAGCAATGTCCGAGCCTCTATCTTAGCGAGCCCAGATGGTGCAGTGATGTCGAGGCAGCTACCCTCAACATGTGCTCAGTATCAGTTTGCTTTCAGCATCTGATCAAGGATCAGCGTACAATGTCGCTGCTTCAATGCAACCAGGTTTAGACACTGGATTTCCTTTGCTGTTTCACCCCAACCTCAGCTGCTCTTTTCACCGTTGTGACAGCGCCCCTGGGGCATTGTTCGCGGATGAAGCCAGCAGCGATGCAGGTATGCTCGGCAGGCTGTGCTGTCTACATCGCCTCCATCATTAGCCATCCATCTACAACCAAACTTTCAACCGAATAAAACACCCAGGCGATGCCTCCGCACAACTGAATGGCACAATGTCCTGTTCATTCAAACAGCAGCGCAACACGTATGCAGCGCAGGCCTTGCTGTCTGCAGTGGCTCCTACACCGCCCAACCAAGACCAACCATGCAACAGTAAACCTTTTGGAGGCGGGGCGCGCGCGCGCACCTGGATGGCGTACTGGATGTTGATGAGGCCGACCACGTTGAGCGCCTTGGCCACCTTGCAGGTCCACTCCCTGATGGTGTTGAGCGTGGTGGTTGGGATGGTCTGCGTGGGCAGGCTGCACGCGCTGTCCCCGCTGTGCACGCCAGCCTGCAGCGCAGCAGCAGCAGCAGCAAACAACACAAACAGATTGACTTCAACTGTGCACGTGAACGGCCGTCGAGCAGTGACAGCCAGTCAGCACACCCCTCGCTTTCAAGTGCCAGCCTGCTGTGTCGTACACAGCAGCAGCAGGAGCGTGGTGCAGGACGAAGAATGCTGTGCACACCCAGCTAGTCACAGCACCGCTTGGCTGCACAATCCAAGGCAACCCTGCTTCGCCCAGATTTCCAACAGGTGAGTTGCACGCCCAGCAGCAGCTAAGACAGAACATACCACAAGACCAAACATGCCACAACCCACCTGCTCGATGTGCTCCATGATGCCGCAGATCACGATGTTGCCCTGCTCGTCACACAGCGCATCAACGTCCAGCTCCACTGCCCTGTCGAGGTACTTGTCGACCAGCACAGGCTTCTCAGGGTCCACCTCCACGGCGGTGGTGATGTAGCTGCACACGGCCAACGGCGCATGGGCAGCGCGGCACAGTACACACAGTCAGGCGACCAAACACACTGGCAGCTGGAACACAATTGAAAGGTGCGTATTTGGGTCAGCCTCCACGCTCTGTGAGCAGCTGCAGACCTGCACATAGATGCAAGCAGGGTGGCGCAGCTGTTGATGCAGCAGGCCGCTGCAACGCAGCTATCACCGGCGAGGTGACGAACCGCCCCGCATCCAGCAATGCAAAAGGCGGTGTTACAGCAAGATGGCGAACGACCCGGCCTGCCCGCTCACGTCTTGAGCTCCTCGTCGTCGTACACGATCTCCATTGCGCGCCCGCCCAGCACGTAGCTGGGGCGCACCATGACGGGGTAGCCCAGCGCGTGCGCCTTCTCGAACGCCTCCACCTCGCTGCGCGCCATGCCGCCCGCGGGCTGCTTGATGTCCAGCCGCGTCAGCAGCGCCATCCACCTGCGCACGTACACGTACGCGAGCAGGGACACACCGTCGACTGCATGCGAGCGCGGACAGACCGCGCCATCGGAGGTTCATGACAGGTGAATCAGGGCAGGCAAAGGAAATACAGTATGCTGCTGCCCGTCATCAGCGGCATCTGCCTGCGCTGACACACATCGTCACGGCAGCCTACGTCAGCAAGGTTGTTTCTGAACCAGCAGCAGCTGGTGGATGAATTTGACACTTCAGCAGCCTGCTCGATGCTCACTGCCCGGATGTGCATCAGCACAGGCACACAGAACAGCACACGTACACGCTGTCTGTGGGTGCGTACCTGATGTGATGTTGGGCGGTCGCACAGCGTGACGCTGCACCCAGCACAGCGGCCATGCGTGCACCCAAGTGCCGCCCCGCAAACCACACACCTGTACCCCATTTGAACATCAGCAGCAGCGCGACTCGACCACAAGCCGGGCGCTCCTCACCTGTCCCTGTCCTCTGCCTCGTCGATGGCGTCTGGCTGCGTGCCCCACACGCGCACGTTGCCGTTGCCGCTGGCTGTCGGGATGGGGTTGTCGTCCAGTGCCTGCTGCAGGGCTGTGCTGATCTTGAGCGGAGTCTGGCCTCCAAACTGCACGATGATGCCCTCCGGACGCTCCACCTCAATCACGTTGAGCACATCCTCCACTGTGTGGGTCAAATTCAAAAGGGTGACATGAGGCAGTGACAAAACAGCGCTGGTGTCAGAAACATGCAGAGTGGGCCAGGGGCCGCCAGCCGTGCCTGCTAGGTACATGACTGTGCATGCCCTCAACCACAGCTGCCATCACATAGGCTTGTGCTGCAGCTTGTGGCATCTCCCTTGTCTCTTCCGTAGCCCATCATGCCCAACGGCCGCGGTGCAAGCAAACCATGCTGTGTCTGCCAGGTACCCCAACTGTGTCACCTGTGATGGGCTCAAAGTAGAGGCGGCTGCTGGTGTCGTAGTCGGTGGACACCGTCTCTGGGTTGCAGTTCATCATGATCGTCTCAAAGCCCTCAGCCCTGCAGACAGATGCAGGCGCAGCGGAGACATCAGGCCACCAAAGCAACACGTGCATGCTTGGCTCTCAAGCCCTCAGCCCTGCAGACGCGGCCGCACAGCAGCGCGGTGCACAGCGCGGAGCCGTCTCGGCTTGGCACAACACAGGACAGCGCGAGCATGCAACAGGATGTCGAACCCTGCCGGCAACCAGCATTGCCGCACCTGCTGCATGTGATAAGCATCCCATACCAGCAACAGTGATGCACCGTGTGCATGGCAACACCAGCTGGTGCTGCTGCTGCTGCTAGCTGCACAGCTGCCAACCACGCCTCACCTGAGCGCGAACGATGCGTGGCAGCAGCAGTAGTCAAACTCGATGCCCTGGCCGATCCTGTTGGGGCCCCCGCCCAGGATGAGCACCTTGCGCCCTGACGTGGGGGCCGACTCGCAGGGGCCGTCGTACGTCGAGTACATGTAGGGCGTGTCAGCCTGCAGCAGGGCAGTTTGCAGGGGCAGCAGGGTGCTGCTACGTGTATCCACATGCCAGTCCCCATGCTGACAAGGACATGGCAGCTGCATTCGACCATGCACCATTCACCCAGGGGCCAAGGCACAACACACGCAAAGGGCCACGCAGGCGACAACCAACACTCCAGCGCATGCCACACACACACACACACACACACACACACACACACACACACACACACACACACACACACACACACACACACACACTGGCAGACGCACACCCGCCAATGGCGAGAAGCACAGCTTGCTACTACATGTCCGACCAGCTCACGAGACAGCAGCAGCAGCTGTCGCTGTCCAGCGCCGCACCTGGAACTCGGCTGCGCACGTGTCCACGCGCTTGTAGCTCGGCGCGATGCCCAGCGCCTTGCGGTGCGCGCGCACCGCCATCATGCTGCTGCCGACCAGGCGGCCGATCTGGGCGTCGCTGAAGCCGCGCCCCTTGAGCTCCCGCAGCTCGTCTGGCGTCAGCTTGGACAGCTTCTGCTCCCGCAGCCAAGTCTGCGATGGAATACGGAGCAGCAGGGTGCAGGGCAAGGCGGCACAACAGGGGTCACAGGCGTGCAGCTGGGGCGGACCTGGCGATGCTACCTAGGCGCGTGTCGGCCGCCAGCAGTTGCGATAACTTCTGCTAGCGCAGCTGGCCTGTAGAAAGAGACACAAGGGACCGCACAAATGTAGCAGACTCATTGCAGCCGGTCAGCTTCATGCTTGCAGCGGAGTTGTTGATGAGCACTGCCCAATGGACAGCTGTTGGTTGCGCAGGCGGCGCACGCCCAAGCACCCAACCAACGCAGTGGTTCAAGGTGGGCACCAAGGCATGCGCGGCCGCATACATACACAGGGGACAACTTGCCAGCTGTCATGGGTGCTCCTGGCTGCTCCACTAGCTGTCCTACCTGCCACACCCTGCTGCTGCTGCTGCTGCTGGACGCTGCTTCTACTGCTTGCCCTCTGGCGCCGGCTGCTGCCACTGCTGCTGCTGCCCGCCTGTGGGCATGCTGAGACACACTGCCCAGCACAGCATCATAACTAGGTCAACGCTGTGCGGCCTGCTGGCTTCCCCTTGCTTCACTAGTAATGTAACTCGACGGTGTTTAGGCAAGCATTGCTCAACACGCTTACCTCAGTCTGGTGCAGCTCCTCCAGCTGTGCCAGCCACCAGGGGTCAATAGCTGTTAGCTCAAACAGCTCCTCCTTGGTCATGCCCTCCTCAAAGGCCTGTTGCATTGAAATAGAATAACAGCAGCAGCAGCAGCAAGCAAGAGGCAAACATCAAACTCCGTGCTCATCTGCAGCGCACAGCAGAGCACCTCACCTGCACATGAGCGCAGTAACCTGGTACGAGATCACCATGCATAACTGGTGCATAACACTGTTACAGCACAACTTAACAGCCCGCAAGCGCACCTGCTTCATGATGACCATTCGGTCTGGGTTGGGCACGCGCAGCTTGTACATGAGCTGGTCCTTGGGCAGCTTCTTGTAGCCCTTGGGCAGGCTCCACCCGTCGAGGCCGGACTCCATGCCACGCAGCGCCTTCTGCAGCGACTCCTGCCAGGTGCGCCCGATGGCCATGACCTCACCCACGGACTTCATCTGCGCAGACGGCGACAACACAGTGCGGTGGTGAAGCGTGAGACTGTAGCAATGTGGCTGCAGCGCCTTCTGCAGTGACTCCCGAGAGTGCAGCGAATGGCCACGACCTCACCCATGGATGTTGACTGTCAGGGGAGTCAACGTGGCGAGAGCAAGAGTATGCGGCTGAGCATGGTGAAAGACCGCGTGTCGACCAGCGGTACCGCATCCCTGTCTGGCAGCAATCCCAACCTATGTAGTGTAATGATGCCCATCCATCTGCACTGTTGCCTGTTGCAGCACCTACCTGTGTGGTAAGCTCAGCCTTGGTGCCCTTGAACTTCTCAAACGCAAACTTGGGGATCTTTGTCACAATGTAGTCAATGCTTGGCTCAAAGCTGGCAGGCGTCTTCTGCGTGATGTCGTTGGGGATCTGGTCCAGGGTGTAGCCAACAGCCAGCTTGGCAGCCATCTTGGCGATGGGGAAGCCAGTGGCCTTGGAGGCCAGGGCAGAGGAGCGGCTCACACGAGGGTTCATCTCAATGATCATCACCTCGCCTGCAACATGACAGTCGTTTAACAAGTTTGTAACAGTGATTCGATAGTGTGAGCCATATAGCATACGACGGCACCCGTACACAATCATTCAACAGCACACGTGCTGCGGCTGCTCCCACAACTACGCCCACTGCTGCGCTGCTGCTGCTGTTGCCACACCAACATAGCTGCCACCGACTGCTGCTGCTGCTGCTCACCATCCTCCGGGTTCACGGCCATCTGCACGTTGCTGCCTCCGCACTCCACGCCCATCTCCCTGATGATGGCCAGGCTGGCGTCCCTCAGGCGCTGGTACTCCTTGTCGGTCAGCGTCTGCGCAGGCGCAACTGCGCAGCAGCAGCAGCAGCAGCAGCAGCAGCAGCAGCAGTTACCACACATGCGAAAAGTTGATACAGCAGCCAGCGTGGTCACGCCTTGCTGGTCGACGTGTATTATCAGGAGCTCTTTCATGACATCAGGACGTGGCAGCAGCAACAATAGCAGCGCGGCTGCACACACACATGCCAGGAGAGCTGCGGCACCAGTGAGAGTGCAAGCAAGTGCCCTTGCATGATGCGGAGTAAGCCGCAGCAGCCTTGTTGCTTTGGCACCCAACCTTGCCAGACAGAGCGTTTGATGACAAGGCCAAGTTGCTGCTGCTGCTACACTGGTGCCCAATGTGTGGGTGTAAAGGTGAGCGTGATAACATCTGCAGCCCTCAGCATGTGCACCTCGGTCGCCGCCGTGGTGGCTCACCGGTGATGGAGTCGCCCGTGTGCACGCCCATCGCATCCACGTTCTCGATGGAGCACACGATCATGCAGTTGTCCTTGAGGTCGCGCATCACCTCCAGCTCAAACTCCTTCCAGCCAATCAGCGACTGCTCCACCAGCACCTGCAGTGCATGAGCACAGTCGCAGGACGCACACACCCTCAGCCGTAATCTACTTGTATTGCCAAGTGCCCTGAACTCCCTGTCAGCCAGACCATGATGGCGACACCGCCACAGGTTTTGAACAGCTGAGCATTAATCGTTCTCCTTGAAGTGTCCAATCGCAAATATCACGTGCAGGTCAGCCTTCTACAGAGTGTTTGCAGCTATGGCAAAAGCGCCAGCATGTGCAAGATCATCCATGCGGGACGCCATCCCACGGCAACCCCGGTTGTGCCTGTTGCCTCCACCCCGCGACGCATTCTCAAAAAAGGCACGGCACACAAAGCGTCCGTGATGCTGATGGAATGTTGTCGCCAGCGCACCTGATCAGTCATGGACGCGTCAATGCCGGCCTCCACCTGCGCAATGAACTCCTCCCTGTTGTAGCTGATGCCTCCACCGGTGCCGCCGAGCGTGAACGCAGGCCTGATGATGAGCGGGTACCGCCCGATCTCTGCTGCAATGGCCAGCGCCTCCTCAATGTTGCTGGCAGTGCCACTGCAGAGGCACAAAGGGACGCAGGCAAAGGAAGAACAACCAGCGCAAAGATGAGCACACCTGCAGAGGGTGATCATGCAGGACCGCCTGCACATGCTGACGCCGACGCTGTAGGGTGCGACAGCCCATGGAGCGCCTGATGAGCGCCTCACAGCAGCTGCCCAACCCCACTTGCAGGACGCACGAGCTGCGTTACATTGCGAGCCAGCACTGCTTGACTGAGAGCTCTCAGCACAGCCTGCCGGGACACACCGTCTTGCCTGAAAGCTGCTACTGCACCAGCGCTCACTTGCAGGACACTTGCAACATACCACAAGCGCAATTACGGCCCCCACAGCAGCTGCAGGACCGCTGGCTTGCAGGACACACTTGCAACGCGCAACAGCAGGTGCTGGGACCTCACCTGGGGGGTGTCTTGAGCCCAATGCGCGCCATGGCCTGCTTGAACAGCTCACGGTCCTCTGCCCTGTCGATGCTGGGCAGCTTGGCGCCGATCAGCTCGACGCCGTACTTGTCGAGCATGCCGCTCTCCGCCATGTTCTTGGCGAGGTTGAGCCCCGTCTGGCCTCCCATGGTGGGCAGGATGGCGTCAGGCCGCTCCTGCGCGACGCAGGCAAGCAACGAGTCAGTCAGGCGCAGCAGTACAGTGTGAAACTAGCAAGCACCACAAGCACCGCGTCAGCTAGGGCAACAGTACAGTGTGGATCTAGGCTGCCATGTGCCCAGGGACTGACCTCACGGATGACGGCAACACACAGTGCACACTGACAAGCTGCTGCGAGTTCCCACAGGCAAGGAGTGAGCTGTATGACACATGCCGCGCAACACCCGGTGCAAACACGCGTGCGGACAGGGCTCACGGCCGACAGACGACAGCTGCTGATGATGCGCTGACTACAGCCAGTTCCGATGGTGCACGGAAGAGTGCCAGGGCATTTGAAAAACCAGGAGGAATCAGTCTTGGTGCTGTGTGGTGAGCACCTACTTCTGCACACTGGCATGGCATGCACAAACGAACCAACGCACACTATGTGCATGCGTGCTACTGCAAGTAGCGCGACCGTATGAAAGCTTGCTGCAAGACAGCGTTGCACAAGCAGACCCCTCTACTGCTGCTGCAGGAGCCCTGGGTCAGCTGCCCCAGCTGTCATGCAACGCCCCCTGGCAACCAACAGTGTGCGTCAAGCAAGCTGCTACCAGAAGCTGCAGAACCAGCTTGAGGCTGAGCTGCTCATAGCAGCTTCTCTCGGGAGGTGCCAGCTGCAGCCCCTTCTTTGTGTTTGTCTTCTGGCAGCTGGCGGGCTCACCTTGTCCAAGATCTGCTCCACCAGCTCCGGCGTCATGGGCCCGACATACGTGGCATCGGCCATGCCAGGGTCCGTCATGATAGTGGCCTGTCACACGTTATTTTTTATTTTGGACGACAGACAACAAACAACACAGCGCGAGGCATTGAGGAGAGTAGCACAGGTGCCAACGTCGCAATGCGCAAAGAATGACACGTGCAGCTGGCAGGCAGCGCAGTTTGGCAACCCACTTGCACCAGCAGAAAGCAAGCAAAGCACAGCAGCAACAAGATGCAGCAGCAGCACTATCTGCGCCATGTTCTGCTGGTGAGCAGCAGGGACGGTGACGTGCGCCGCTGAGTTGCTGCTTTGGTGCAAAGGCACTGCTGTGCTCTTGGCTGGGCGCAAGAGAGACAGACTGCTGCCGCCCCGCGGGCCACCACGCAACACATGCTTTGCTGTACAGCAATGGGGTGCTGCTGCTGCTGCATGTGCACGTGAGCACTCGAGGTGCTGTTCCTGAAAGCCAGAACCGTTATTGCTGTTCCGTTGCTGCCGCTTAAACCACCGCTACTCACTGGGTTGGAGTTCAGCAGAATGACCCTGTAGCCCTCCTGCCTGCAGTACAAAGGCACAAAAGCATGAAACACAAGCATATACGGGCGCAGTATAGCAAGGCACTAGGGCAATAGGCTGCAACAGCACGGGAACGTCACTACTGCTGAAGTGTGTGCTGCTGTAGCGCACCTGAGTGCCTTGCATGCCTGGGTGCCAGAGTAGTCAAACTCGCAGGCCTGCAAGCAACAGATGTTGCGTATGAGATCTTTCCAATCTTCAGCACGCGCCTGACCAGTTCAGTTACGCCTGCACTATGCTGTTGCTGCCCCAACCAGCTACACACCTGTCCGATGACAATGGGCCCCGCACCGATGATCATGATGCTCTTGAGGTCCTTGCGCTTCTTCACCTCATCCATAGCTGACTGCCATGGCAAGAGACTGGTGCCGTTGCCGCTGCTAGCGCACACCGACAGTGCAGTGCGGGGTGCCCTCCTCTGCTGGCCCGCCACGTGCTGAGCAGGCAGCTGCGTGCGGAAGATCACCCTGCTACCAGCATTTTGTGGTCTTGCCAATGGAGAGGAGCGGCGCATGAGCGCCTGCGCCCCGCAGAACTGCTGGGCCATCAGGCCACTCGACATCGCTGCAAACAACCCTTGCTGTGCAGTGCCACCTAAGCGCTGCGTGCGGCTGTATGTTCAATTTGTATGGGGCTGCAGCTGCCCTTCTGCATGCACACTGGCCCTAACAACCCCTGTGCTTGGCACTGCCGTCTCCGGGTCACGTGGGCGTGGATGTTATGCAGGGTTCTGACTGTGCTCACGCTGTTTCCCAGCATTGAAAGCAGCTGATCAAAAGTGATCTGAAACCCGAGCGTCTACTTGAGGATGTCTGAGCAGAATGCTTGCGCAGAAGGCTGCTTGCAACCATAGACACCGTTGCTGGCCTCAAGGCTTCAAGCGGCAAGCAGACCTTTGATCCATGTTGTTGTTATTGTGCTTTGTATGCCGTTCAGATGCCGCCGCAACTTCTGCTGGGTCATACCGTAGTGCCTTGAAGTTCCAGGTACCAGGTGCGGTCGTGCAGCACGGGAACCATCTGTCGGAGGGGCATGCATGCCATCTGTGTGTGACTAGGGCTGTTTGCTGTTCTTGGCACTGCATGGTGTTTCGTGCTCCGCTGGGATGTTGCTCTGCCACCCTGCGGCGCAGAGCAAAAGAAGTGAGAGCAGCCGCTGTATGGCACTTGTACTTGCGCACTGAATGCATGAGCAAGTACAATGTGGTATTCAGATTGGCGCTGATTGGCGCTGCTAGCACTACTGAACATTCAGTATGTCATTTTCAATTAAGGATGGTGCCATCGTAGTTGTGTCCAGTCGCTGGACATTCAGTGTACAGGGCTGCTGTACCGCTGCTGAATATATGATACATGACATGAACCTTGTTACCGCGATCAAGTAAGAGTTTGCCTAGAAGTTAGAATGCATGATGTATTGTATTCTCGTCCACTTGCCGCAAGAACACAACAGTAGGCCGTACAGGTAGGCGCAAGGCCGACGTTCCACCTGCCAGAAACCCTGCCTGCCTGTCGCCTGTCCTGGCATCCTTTTTTCCTGAACTCCTACTTGTTGTTATATGCTCAGCGTGCTGCGTAACTAAGCAAGTTCTACCTCGTGTGTTGCACGCATTGGTAACCATCATCAGCAGTCCGCACAGAGCAGACTTACATCAGCGTAATGGCGGAGGATGAGCAGCCGATACGGTTCTCAGGCAGAGCCAAGGCAAAGTATGAAGGTTTGTGATGGAGTTCGCCGCATCAACGCGTCTTAGTGTTGGAACAGCACGCAGCAGCAGGGCTGGCATAGCAGCAGCAGCAGTGCCTTGATGGTGGAAAAGATGTTGACATGGCGCAACCGTCCCACAACATGACCTTACTATTTTACTTCTGCCACACCAACAGGCAACAACAGCAACACAGCAGCAGGCGCGCTGATACCCCACCCCAACTCTGCTGTGCAGCAGCCAGCAGCGCCGTCGAATGGCCAGCAGCAGCAGCAGCAGCAGCGCCCAGCAATGCGGCAGCAGGTGCCAGACAGCATCATGCACAACGCCGCGCTTGCGGCAGCCATGTCTGTGCTTCCTGCAAACTACAACTTTGAGATCCACAAGACCGTGTGGCGGATTCAGCAGGCCGGGGCCAGCCAGGTGGCGCTGCAGTTCCCGGAAGGCCTGCTGATGTATGCGTGCGCCATTGCAGACATACTGCAGGACTTTGCGGGTGAGAGACAGCACGCCTGGCACTGCTACGCTACCGCACACACACGCATTCGCACAGTAGAGACAAGCTGGCAGCAGCAGCTGATGGCTGTCTCCTGTGCTTGCTGTGCCCGCTCCCATGCCGCAGCTTGCTACAAAGCGAGCACAGTGTGAGCCAGCGCTACTTGGAGACAACGCTGGTGCACACGCGCCTGTTGGACCTGTATACACGGCCATAATCACCACGTGAAGGCTTCCTGCATGCTTGGCTCACTGCTAAACCATGCAACAACGCAGCATGCGTCTCGTCCGTCAACCCCGCCCAGGCCTTGTGCTCCTGCACCATCAACCCGCCCTGTGCACCGCACCCGCAGGCGTAGAGCACTGCTACGTGATGGGCGACGTCACGTACGGCGCCTGCTGCGTGGACGACTTCTCCGCGGCGGCCCTGGGGGCGCAGCTGCTTGTTCACTACGGCCACAGCTGCCTGGTGCCGGTGGACGTCACCAGCATCCCCTGCCTGTACGTGTTTGTGGACATCCAGGTGCGGCCCATTAGTTATGACCAGTGATGCACACACAGCAGCACCAGCAGAGAGCCCTGCCAGTATGTGTTTGTGGACATCCAGGTGTGGCCCGTTGAGTTATGACCCGTGATGCACACACAGCAGCACCAGCAGAGAGCCCTGCCTGTATGTGTTTGTGGACATCCAGGTGCGTCCCGTTGAGTTTTGGCCAGTGATGCACAGAAAGCAGCACCAGCAGTGAGCAGCCCTGCCTGTACGTGTTTGTGGGAGCCCAGGCGGGCGATGAGGCGTGCATGCTCGCATATTGTGTGCACACACAGCAGCACCAGCGACTGAGCACCTGCCTCATGTGCTGTTTGGACAGCAAGGTGCGCTGCGACTGACTTTCAACAGCATGCACGGCAGCAGCGCAGCAGTGCAGATGAGGCAGATGCACCTTACACAAGCAACAGCAGCAGCGCATGAGTGCATGGCCTCCGAGCTGTCTGGCTAAGGTCACTCCTTTACCCGCTGTGCGTGTTCGTGCAGGTTGATGTTGATCATTTGGTTGCCACAGTGCGGCTCAACTTCCCACCGCTGCCTGTGGACACATCAGCAGGCACGCAGCAGCAGCAGCAGCAGCAGCAGCAGCAGCAGGATGAGCCTGCACAGCAGCAGCTGCAGTCGCTGAGCATATCTGCTGCAGGTAGCAGCAGTTCCCAGCAGCAAGAACAGCAGCAGCACAGCCAGCAGCAGCAGCAGCAGCAGCAGCACCGACCCCAGGATTTGCTACAACAACACGACGAGCAGCAGCAGCAGTCCCAGCAGACGCGGCCGCAGCAGCTGGTGCTTGCAGGAACGATCCAGTTCAGCTCAGCGCTGCAGGTCGCACGGCAGCGGCTCAGCAGCAACTACCCCAGCGTTTCCATCCCCAAAGTGCGGCCGCTATCACCTGGGGAGGTTCTAGGCTGCACGGCACCCGTGCTGGCGCAGCAGGGTCTGGGTGGCACGGACGCGCTGGTGTTTGTGGCGGATGGCCGCTTCCACCTTGAAGCGATCATGATCGCCAACCCTGAGCTTCCCGCGTACCGGTGAGTGCAGGTGGTTCTGCGGCAGAGGGTTTGGCAGAGACAGTTCGAGACTCTGCTCACACTGCCCAGGTCCAAACCTTCTTGCTTGCGAGCAAGCTTGTCAGCGGTATGTTTCTACTACGCCCCTGCGTTCACCCCTCCTTCCGTTTGCCTGCGGTACTCGCAGGTACGACCCGTACAACCGCAAGCTGATGCTTGAGACCTACGACCAGGCCGGCATGCGCGAGGTGCGTCGCCGCATGATCGAAGCTGCCGCCTGCGCCAAGCACTGGGGCGTGGTGCTGGGCACGTTGGGCCGCCAGGGCAACCCCCGCATTGTGACGACGCTGCAGCAGCACCTGGCTGCGCGCGGCAGCCGCATCACCACCGTGCTGCTGTCCGAGGTTTCGCCGCCAAAGCTCGCAGCAATCGGGCACGTTGACGTGTGGGTGCAGGTGGCGTGCCCACGGCTGTCGATCGATTGGGGCGAGGGTTTTGTTAAACCCACGCTGACACCGTATGAGGCGATGGTGGCACTGGGGCTGGTGCCAGGCTGGTGGGAGGCAGGGGCTGCTGCTGCCGGCAGTGCTGCTGACAGTGCTGGTGGCTGCAGTGGCGGCGCCGCTGCTGGTAGTGTTAGCAGGCCGGGTATGGAGCCGTATCCAATGGACTACTATGCCAAGGATGGTGGCGTGTGGAACAGCTCATACCACAAGGCGCAGGCAGGAGGCAGCAGCAGCAGGGGCCCTCGGGGGCCTAGGCGGCTGGCAGCAGTAGCAGCACAGTGAGTATGTTGCTCGGTCTGAATGTTCGAGTTTAAACTGCAGGTTCTACACAAGCACCTACCAACTTGGTAACCTTGGCAAGGTGCTTGTGCTTTGGTGCAATGACATACTGCTCCTGCAGGTGATTGGCCGTACTTGAACAACATTTTTCAGACTAGAATTTTTGCCCTAAGAGGCAGGTGCGACTGCGGCTGCTGCACCTGATGCTGTGGAGTCCAGCTCAGCTCTGCAGTCGTCTGTCATGACACGATTGTGCTTGCTTCGCATAATAGCGTAAGCATCACGGGGTAGCTGACCGCCCAAGCAGGATTTTGATTTTGGAAAAGAAGTAGTGCACTGTACGACAGTGCAGCTTTAGCAGCAACCGAAACAATGACCGTATATGTTCGCAGCTCCCCGTGCTTTGGCTACGATGTATCCGCGATGTACAAAGCATATTGAACGGATGTAGGTTAAGCAGGGTCGTAATCTCCAAGGTTGCACTTAGCTGTCCAGCGTTGCTGCTCAAGTCTGTTGCTTGCTGCACTGTGCAATTTCCACATGCGGTGCCTGGGCCTGAGCTGCCTAGGGCTGGGCGGCAGCGTCTCTAGGCGCTCCTCTGTTGCAAGCAAGTGAGAGCCTCCTCCCCTCCATTGCCGCAGCTCTGCATGCAGCGCCAGCAATCATGTTCACTCTGACAGCACTGCGTGTGTGCCCCCAATTGCGTTGCTTCGACGGCCCTGGTGGTGCCCTTGAAACACAGTATGCGTCTGATCTCATTTTTATGCAGCTGAGTGCGTGTCAAACTTTGGTTGTGCAGGTCTGAGAGTGCGGTGCAGCATGCCCAGGTGCATACTCAGCATGTTGCAGCCCCCTCGAGGCATGCTGAAGGCGGCGGCTCACACGGATTACTGGTAAGTGACACAGCAACATATTACGGTCGTGTGCTTGAAAACCATGCATTACAGCTGCCTGCGTCTTAGCTTTGAAGCACACACGCCGGCTAGCCCCTTGATCAGCAAGCTGACACATGTGTAACCTGTGCCAGCACAACAACCTGGCTCTGTCACCAGACGCAGAAGCAGCAGCAGCAATGCTATTGCCAGAGTGGCAGTGGTTACCTGATGACAAAAGCAGTAGTGCAGCAGCTGCAAAATGAGAATCGCAACTGAACCAGCTTGTTGTTAGTTGCCAACCAACTCTGGAAGTTTGCTGTCCAGCACTGCCTGCACCCAGTTGGCAGCATGCTGCTGCTCTTCCTGCAGGACCGGCAGGACTGCTGCCCAGCACACCAGCACCCACCAGCAGCGCTCGGCTGCTGCGCTGCCTTTCCCTGCTGCAGACTGCAAGCAGGGCCGCCAGCAAACCCAGCACGCAAAACAGCACGACCCCCGACTCGCTGGACAGCGGCCTCTCCAAAGCAATTGCAGCAGCAGCTGAGCACCTCGCTTGTCATGGCTGGGCAGTAGTGGCAGGCGTGTTGACCGTAGAGGAGTGTCAGCAGTACCAGCAAGGCGTGTGGGACTGGCTGGAACGCCTGGGTGAAGGCGTCAGGTGAGCTGCTGTTTTGTTTTTTATTCATCCACGACCGATTTTGTGCAGACTGTGCGGTGTCAAGCTGTCAGCAATGCAAGCAGCACTAATGCGAGCAGGGCGTATGCGGCTGGTGGTTGGGGCGGCTGGGTGGCGATGTCAAGTGGAAGTGCGACTTTGCATTGAGCTGGGGCTGTCGGTTCATGCGTCACTGACAGGCAATGGATTCTGCGGTGGCCAGGGCTGCTGTGAGCACATGCCGAGTTGCGTGCTTCATGCTGCGGCATCAAACACGCAACAGCTGCTCGTTGCTCTTTACAACAGCAGAGCACACAACGCGCCGGCGTATGGCACCCAGCAAGCACCTGCGCCAGCAGGCATTCTGTTGCACCTCTGCTGCCTCTTACACGTCCCTTTGTGTGTTCTATGTTGTCGCTCCGCCAGCCGTGATGACCAGTCTAGCTGGACGGAAGCCCGCGGCTGGCCGCCCAGCTACAAGGGCATCGTCAACACACTCGAGGTGGCCCACCAGGACTTTGTGTGGAGGGTGCGCAAGCACCCGCGCCTCCTGCAGGTGAGCAACGTCTTGCGGTCTTGTGCAGGTTGAGGGCAGTGAGGTTTAAAGCCACGTCAACGAACAGCAGCATGACAGCGGTACCAAACTACTTCACCACAGTCCTGGCACTTGTGCTGGCTTGGCGCTCATCCATCGCTTGCGACCTCCCTGCCTTGTGTACTCTTCGCAGGTGTTTGCTGAGCTGTATGGCACCAACGAGCTGCTCAGCTCGTTTGACTCCATCAACCTGACGGCCCCAGGCACCGACGCGGCAGGCGGCTGGCTGCATGTGGACCATGCGCCGCTGAAGAAGGGGTGCCAGTGCATTCAGGGCTTGCTGAACATGGGGGATGTGGGCCCAGAATCAACAGGCAAGTGATGTGCTGTGCTGTGCTGCTGGATGACAAGGGCATCTTCTGCTTTGACAAGGGGAACTTCAGTTGGCTGGCTGTGTGTGTGGACCATGTACCACTCAAAAGGGGTGTCAGTGCATCCCAGGCCCTGCTGCCTTTGTGAATGTGGGGCGGGACAACGGGTCAGCGGCTGCACTCTGCTGCTCTGTATTGTCAGTGTGCCACAGGCGGTGGCTTTCTTTGCTTTTGGCTGTGTTTACTTGCAGTGCGCTGTATGCTGAGACTGGGCACCACCCAAGAGCAACTGCCAGTGATGGCTCAGAAAGTGAGAAGCGGCGCAGCTGCTGCTTACACGCTGTTGCATTGTCCGCCCTGCTGCTGCTGCTGCTGCTGCTGTCAGGCACTCTGATGGTCAAGGACAAGAGCCACCTGCTGCTTGAGGAGTTCTATGAGCACCACGTTATGCTGACACCCCAACAAAAGGCAGAGATGGGGAACTGGTAAGTAACGTGACCGCTGTGCGTGCCTGTCAACAGGCTAGCTTGTCTAGCTTGGTTCGACACATGCATAGTGCACAAGAACCTGCACGCCGTACTCTGTCTGCCTTGCCAGTGATTTACCTGTTAAGTACCAGCTGCAACACGTAGTTGTCCTTGACAAGATTATGTGCAGCATGCCAAAGAACACCTCACAAACCTGCTCAACTGCAGCACCTGCTTTTTTCTGCACTCCCTGCCGGAGCAGGTACGTGTTTCAGGAGGCAGAGCTGCCCTACTGGCAGCACCTGCCCAGCCTGGGGCTGGCAGGCGCTGCTGGGGACCTGTTCCTGTGGGACAGCCGCACAGCACACCAGAACATCGGACCAGCAGCAACAACAGCCTGGCGGCATGTTGTGTACGCCTGCTACCAGCCCAGGTGAGTCCTACATGTAAGGTCGTGCGCATTGTTCTGCACAGCCCGGCGGCAAGACATGCTGGGTTGCACAGCACCTGTATGGCCTGTATGGTGCAGTAATCTGTGATGCTGAGTAGCATTGGCATTGACATGTGCTGGAACCAACCAGGTTGTCGTTGTGCATCATGAGGACAGTGATTGCAACAAGGTGATAGGGGCGTGAATGTACAGAACGTGCGCTGTGAAGCTGCAGTGCTACAAAAGTGCTGAAAACTGATGGTCTGGCTGGCTCTGCCGGCATGCGGCGGTGCATTGCCTGCAAGAGATCAAACAACATTGTACAACGGCCATGTCACCCTGATCGCAACATCATGCGCGACACAGCTGGCAGCCCTGTCTGCTAACACCAGGCGGGAGTTGGGCAGCGTGTTGTCGCCAGCACCGATGTCACATGCTGCCATACCCGCGCTGCTGCTGCTGCTGCTGCTGTCATGTATTGTCACCTTTCAGGGCCTTGGCGACAGATTGTGACCTGCAACTGAAGCAGCAGGCCTGGGAGCAGTTCCTCGTCACGACGCATTGGCCATCGCACAACGTGACAGTCCTACCCGGCCTAGGGAGCTCGGCATCATTCTACGCTGCAGACAGCCACATGCCCGATCAGCAGGAGACAGGCACAGAGCAGCTGAGTGGCTGCGGGGATGCTGCAGATCGCCCATCAGCTGATGGGCGATCTGCAGGCAGTACTAGCAGTCCTGTAGAGGTGCCTGACGCTGATGCAGCACAGCAGCAGCAGCAGCAGCAGCAGCAGCAGGGCTACTGGGATGCACGCGCAGCAGACGGCAGCGCACAGGCGTTACTGGCATCCCTGCGCACGCGGCACCGTGTGGAGGATGCTTCGGTGCGCAAGCTGGCTGGCGTGCAGCCGTACCAGCCGACAGAAGTCTGGAGGAAGCAGCCGCTGGTGGATTCGCATGGAGTGCTGCCGCCAGGCCCTCAGGCAGCGCGCTAGTGCTTGTTGTTGCCACCGGCTGCCATCGCTGCCAGGGCCTGCCACGGTAGCAGATGCCTCAGAGTGTTTCATACCCCAGCAACGCTGCCAGGGCCTGCCACGCGTACGGTAGCAGCTGCCGCAAAGTGTTTTAATCCCCAGCGGCACGGTGCTGCACGCTCTGCCAGTGCAGCGGTTGCCACAAGTGGTGGTGTTCAGCGAGGCACGTGGCTGATGATGTTGATGCATGGCTTGAGTGGGATCACACACGGTAACGACTCATCAACATCGATCTTACAGCCAGCAGCGAGTTGGCAATACTAAATACCAAATACCAAAGTAGGGCCACAGGCCCACCCACTACAACAAATTTGTCGTTGACCTGTAGTTGCGGCTGAGCTGTTTGTCATAAGAAGCAGCACTTTTACACAGCAGCAAAACAGCAAGCAAGCCAGCAGTGTCTCCCCACCTCTGCATGCGAGGCTGTGCATGTAAGCAAAGCTGGCTCCACCCACTGTACTGCGCCATGGTTGTACTGATGACCATGAAGCAAGTTGAGGCCAAGGGAGCCGCTGCAGAAGCTTCTGCCAACGAGGGGGTACCATTATCTTGCAGATAACAGTGCTTACCCTGCTGATAATGAAGTTTGCCCAGTGTTCACCCAGGGTAATCTCATCGTTCAGTGTTGAACACGATATCTCCCAGATATTTTACTGGTAACTGAAGATAAGTGCAGGATAGCTGGTGCAACTGGCTATCTGCAGCTATCTAAGCCCACTGCAGCTGCCTGTGAAGGAAGAGTCAAGGAGTCATGGTGGCTGGGTGCTCCAGTAGTAGGTGGCTAAATTAGTAGCTAGTCAGTATGTTACACTTGCAATGGTGCGCTCCATGCATGCAGTCATCACCAACAAGATGATAATGAGAGGTTCAGGTCAACGTCAAAGTCAAGTAACCTATTGCCACGATGGTATTACTACAATGCCTCTATAGTGCCTCTGTAATGCCATGCCCTCTAGATCTAGTAGACTTCAAAGTTTAGATCTACACTTCTTCTAGAAGAAAGGAACCCCTCCCCCTAAAGACAGATGCAGCCCTACTCAGCCACGCCCGCGCGGCCAGCACAGGCACATGTGCACTGTGTACACAGTGCACCGCACGCGTGTACGCACAACCCATCACGCCAGCCAAACATGCAGCATGCAGCTGCGCAGCGCATCATCATCAGCAGCTAGCCTGCTGCTGCGCACAACGCAAAACACTGAGCATCAGCAGCAGCAGCTGCTGCTGTTGCTGCCGCCGCCCTTGCTCCAACGGCAGCGACTGCTGCACGGATGTAGACCTTACCACCAGCCACACCCGCACGCACAACACAGACACACAGCGCCCCGCACAACCCATCACACCAGCCAAACATGCAGCATGCAGCTGCGCAGCGGGCAAGGCAGCAGGCAAGGCAGCAGCAGTAGCAGCAGGTGGCGAGGCAGCAGAAGGTGGTGTTGATACTCAAGAGCCAGGTGACGCAGCTGATGCAGAAAAGGAGCAGCAGCCACCACAGCAGCAGCAGCAGACGCGGGCTGCCAAGACCCGGTCAGCAACTAGCCACCAGAGCAGCACAGGCCTAGCCTGCAGCAACAGCAGCCACTTGGAAATTGAAGACCTGCCGTCGCAGCAGCAGCAGCAGCAACCGCCTGATTTACAGCAGCAGCTTGCCAGTCTGCTGGCGCAAGCAGGCCCAGCAGGTAAGACACCCGCTACTGTATTGGTGGCTGCTAGCTCTGCTCAGTTGTTGGTGATCAGGCTCAAAAGTGAGCAGTTGTGCAGGGCTAAAGTTGTGATGACAGCGTGCATTGTAGCCAGGTTGATTGAACCGCACATTATCAACAGCCGCGGCCAGACCTTGTCACCGTTCCATTACTTTTTGACTGACTTGAGTTGCTGTTCAATCCACCCAACTATATCCGCAGGTGCGCAACAGCTCTTTGACAGCCTACAGCAGCTGCAGCAGCAGCCGGCGGTGACTGTCAAGTCTGAGCCCCGCACTGACCGCCACAGCGTACTCTTGCAGCCAGGCGACAAGGTGATGCTCCTCAGCCCCAGCTTCAAGCCCTTTGCAACTGGCACCATCATGCTGGTGAAGGACAATTATGACTGCGCAGGCACGCCGGTGAGTACAGGAAGGTGATGGTGCCTAGTTTGTGCATTGGCTTGATCTGCTGTCAATGCAGTGTTTGGCAATGCAGCATTAAATGCAGTGCCTGAATGCATTGGGAAGTTGAATGTGTCACAGCTGCAGGCTTCATCTATATGTATGTGTTGGCACAACACGCCAATAGCCGCGCAGTGTATTACAGGTGGCTGCTGAAGCTTGCACATGCAGTTGTTTTGTGTTGAAATGCACAGCCAACACGTGTTGTTCCTTACGCCAATGGCTCTACATGCTCTTTCATCACACGGGAATTCGTGTGGTATTCATACAGTTACATTAACTACAAGTTCTTTGTGCCCGCTGCCGTTCTGCTCTCCGCTCATCACATCCACAGCTTGGGTCTGGGTTTGTGGCTGTGGGCAACGTGGTTGTGGGCACCACCAAGGCGCAGTTGGATGAAGCAGCGAAGACTGTGTTCTGGCGCAGCAACAGGGATGCAGGCCTCAAGCTGGGTCAAGCTAAGTACAACTTCAAAACAATGCAGAAGGCGGTGGAGGCCAAGGGAGTGGTGGTGCCGGTGCCCCAGGACAGGGTAGCAAAGATTGTCAAAACCCTGCGCTTCAAAGCGCAAGTGATGTGCTGCATGTCTGTGAGATGAACATCAACCTAAAATCATGTGTTTATGTTGATAGGATGCAGGTGTTGCGTACGGTTCATGGCAGCATCATGTTGTTGTGAGACATAGTTTGTCTTAAGCAAGCTTTCCATACGGCATGCATAGTGGTTATCATCCGGTAGTGTGCTGAAAGATGCTGGTGTTGTGCACAGCAGTGAGCAACAGCAGCGTGGAGCCACCAGTGAGCTACAACAGCAGCCAGCAGGCCAGCGTCACGTGGTGCCTCGGATTGGTCATGAGCCACGGTAACGTGGTTGCGGGACCCAGGCATGTACCTTGGTTGCGAAAGTGTTTGATGCGTGCGCTGACCTTGGGTCCCCACCTTGCTTGTAGCGGTGTTGGTCTTGCCACCTGGGCTGCCGCAACGTCCTAGTTTGTGATTGCAAGATGTCAATGGTACAATATGATATTTGCCGCTTGTGTTGTGAGGCACCAGCAATCCGTTCCGTTTCGTTGGTCAAGCAGTTCCAGCCTGGAAGTCACAACACACTGGCCAGCCAATGGCTGGCGGCACGTGCATAGCGATGGTGGTTGCGGGACCCAGGCATGTACCTTATATCAGTTTTGCGCTGGCACTTGTTGTGGCCCTATCAAGCGTGAATTTTATGTGTGATGGCATAGGATTGCTGTCACAGCAGTCGTCTTGCCTTGTTCTTGCGAAAGTGTTGGATGCATGCGCTGACCTTGGTCCCTCACTTTTGCTTGTAGCGGTGTTGGTCTTGCTACCTGGGCTGCTGCAACGTCTCAGTTTGTAATTGCAGGGTATCAATGATACAGTGTGATACTTGCTGCTTGTGTTGTGCTTGCTCTGCCTCCCTTCATCCCTATGGCTGTGCTGACTTTTCTCGATGTTTTGGACCCCATGAGCCTTGTTTGGCTCCTTACGGGGTGGGCCGGTGGCCCTACTTTGGTATTTTGTATGTGGTAACAAAACATCATGATGAATGTGTGAGCGGGCACCGCTCTATCATGGCAAGCTGCCTGAGCTGTACCTGAGAGTACCACCGTGATAGGTCAGGATATCGTATACCGCGCGCTTATCCCTGATCATATGCCGCGCAGGATATCCGCAGATACAGCTGGGTAAACGCTGATTACCATCCTATGATAACTCGTTATCATGGCGGTAATCCTGCAAGGCAGATAACGTTGGATATCACTTACCCTGCAGATAGCCCTGTGAGATAACTGCACTTTATCTAATCAGCAATGGTAATATCCTATCAATCGCAGGTTATCTCAGTGGAGCAGGGTAGATAACCGCCCAACGTTGTATAGCCGGTTGTCCAGATATCTACTGCAGGTTAGCAGATAACGGTACCCTCTCGTTGGTAGGGCGCCAGCTGGGGCGCCAGCCCGTCGACGTCCAGGAAGCAAAGGTAGAGGCTACGCACGCACGCCCTTGAACACCCGCAAACATCACCTGAAGCAAGCAGAACTTCTGCTGAAGTTCAGCGGACAAGCACAGTGTGAGGTGGGCCGGCGCCACCCCATGCTTGCCGCTGGTTTTGTACTCCAGTCCAGGATTTGTTTGTGTAGGGTGGCTGTGTGCACGACACCCACCAGTACTGCTGGGTCGGGTGGCACCACTATCAGGGATTTCGTGGAGCCAGCTCATACTGGGAGAGGGCTGCAGCAACACTCACGGTTTCACACGCTCTCAATTTACCACTTGCAGCTGAGACTTCAGATTACATCCGCTAAGGATACCACGGTGAAATCGCTGTCTCCCTTTTGACGTAGCACTGTAGCTGGGCCTGGCAACCACTGCTTTATGAGCTGCCGCATGCATGCCGCATGGCATGTTATCACGTGACTGCTGTCTTTCAGCAGCCAGTGAACAGTATGTACTGTGCTGCTGCGTACCTGTTGACCAGCTCAGCACGCCTAGCCATGCTACTGATGTAAATTATGCAACAGCTGCCATGCTACTCCTCCTCCTCCTCCTCCTCATCATCATCATCATCATCATCATGTTACCTGACCCTGATCATGACATGCGCACGACCTGCGGGGCATGACTGTAGTGTGTGGAGATTGAGGGAAGCTCTCGTGTAGGATGGACGTGCCACAGGTGCCTGTCGAAGGCATCCCGCTTTGTTATCGAGCCATGCCGTATGCGTCGGTGTTAGCTAAAGTCTTTCGGCTAGGCCTGGATCCTGTCGAGTTCAGCCGCCAGCTGAACGCGGACAATGATGGGGAGACAGTAGCTTGTTTCGTACTTATGGAGATGTTCAGCCTGCTGGAGCAGCGCGAATCAACAATCAAGGCGCAGCAAATGACGGCGCAGCAGTTTATCAACGGCTTGCAGCAGTCACAGCTCGGTGGTGGGATAGTGCCGGCAGCACCAGTGCCAGCAGCAGCAACATCATCAGCAGCTGATCTCCTGGGATCTGCCAGCGACAGTGACAGCAGCAGCAGCCGCAGTAGCAGCAGCAGTGAGGAGGCTGTTGTGGTGCGGAGCAGCAGCAAAAAGGGCGCGCTCCAGCGCAGCAAGGGCAGCCTGCAGCAGGGCCCCAGCAGCAGCAGCGGCCCTGTGTCCAGTGGCAGCAGCCTCCAGCGCAAAGAGGCCACTGCTGAGTTCGAAGCAGCCCTCAGGGGTGTACGCGAGTTTGGCCCCACGGTAGCTGCTGGTCCATGGGCTGATCAAATGCGGGCCACGTTAGAAGACGTCGCAGACTGCATCGCACTGATGCGGCCTGGACGTGTGTTCAGTTCCGTAAAGGCCAGGGTGTCTGCAAAGGTGCAGGAAACCTTTGACGAGGAGCTGCGGCAGGCAGCTTCTGTGGAGGAGTTCCTCCGCTGCTTAGTGGCAGCCAATCCCAGCAACCCCACAGCCCTGCAGCAGAAGCTGGCAGGCTTACCTGCTTGGAACAGCAGCAAGGAGCCAGCTGTGCAGTACCTGCAGAAGATAGTAAAGCTGTTTGGGCAGTTCAGGGTAGAGGTGCCACACACTGTGCCAGATATGTGTCTGCTGCTCAGCTACTGGGGTGCAGACCAGGAGGTGCAGCGCCTGAACGACAGGCTGCGCATGGAAGCCACCTCGGCGACGCAGACTGGATCGTCGGCCGCTGTGTGCTTCACCATGCTGCATGGGCTGTGCGCGGACTTTGACGCACGGCGCAACCTGCAGCCTCAGCCGCAGCCAAAGCCACAGCCGCCTCGGCCGCAGCAGCAGAGGCAGCCACAGCCGTCTTGGCCTCCGCTGCAGCCGCCGCCGCCAGCAGGGTACATGGGCGCTGCTGGAGGGGTTCCAGGCCGTGGGCAGCAGCAGCAGCAGGGAGACCGCGGGCGTGGGCAGCAGCAGCAGCAGGGAGACCGCGGGCGTGGGCAGCAGCAGCAGGGTGGACGTGGGGGTGCCTATGACCAGATCAGCGCTGGTGGACGCCGCCGCAGCAGCAGCAGCCACCACAGGGGCTAGATTTTGGGCAGCAGCCGGCAGGGTACTTGGGCGCTATGCGTGTGCAGCCGCCAGGCATGCACGCCTATGGCCCAAGTGGGATCGGCAAGACGGTCTTCGGCGACTACCTGGCGCGCGCACAGCACGTCAGTAGCAACAGCAGCAGCAGCAGCAACAGCAGTCACCTTATGACTCTGGGGGCATTGGTGCCCCTGGGCAGCAGCAGCCAGCAGGGCGCTGCTGCCAGCGCTGCTGCTTGCAGCAGCAGCAGCAGCCTGGCTACAGCCTCGGGTAGGGTTGAATTTGATGACAGTTGCAGTGCTGCTGCCTCCGGCAGCAGCAGCAACAGCAACAGCAGCAGCATGGACAGGCGCACTGGCGGCCCTGATCTGTTGCTTGCACAGGCCAAGCCCGGTGGACGGCGTGCAGCCATCAAGCCGCGCGGCGCTGAGGCAGTAGTGCCCGGCGTTGATGATCAGCCAGCAGCAGTTGGTGCTCCTGCAGACCAGCCGGCGGCTAAAGCTCATGCAGACCCGCTGAACAAGCTGAAGCATAGCGTGCTGACTGCACCGATCATCCTGCCGCTGAAGGAGCTGCTGCGGCTTGCAGGAGGTACGGACACAGCCGCCATGCGCGAGGCCTGCCGGCAGCTGGGCCTGCATTGGACCCGCAGACGTGTCAGGGATTGGTGCTTGGCGCAGCGTTCGTGTGTTTGACGGGGACGGCGATGGCGCCACAGACAACAGCAGCAGTACAGCTTGCCTGCCGGCCAGCGTTGGGAGGGACAGCAGCAGCAGCAGCAATCAGGCTCCGGGGCTGTTCGTTCATACCGGCGCCATGCGGCCTGCATCTGCTGCCAGCAGCAGCAGGGCAGAGGTGCAGGGCAGCAGCAGCAGCAGCAGCAGCACTGCAGGGCATCCTTACAAGCAGGCGCTCGCTTCGGAAGTGGTGGAACTGAACATCGCTGATCCGATGAAGGTGTGGGGCGACATTGCTGGTGAGCCTGTGAGATGGTGGTGGACATCGGCTGTGGACTCAGCGTGCTGGACAGGGAGACAGCGCAGATGCTGGTGCCAGCACTCAGCCAGCCTCACTCTCCCTGTGAGCTCATCTCCTTGGAGGAGGCGCTGCGTGTGGGCATGTTTGCAACCCCCTTGCAGGTGCCAGCTACGCACGTGCTGCGCAACGTGCCAGTCGGCCTAGGCCCTGGCGTGTACCCCATGAACTTTTTGGTCATGGACAAGGCCAACTTCAGCGTCACCCTGGGGCTGGACTTTTGCAACGCGTACGGCGCCTCCATCAACAGCCGCAGCTTCAGACAGGAGGGTCGGCGCAGCGCTGCTGATGCCGGTGCCGCCGAAGTTTGCCCGGCGAGGCTGGGTGCCGCCTCCGCCTCCTCGGCACGTGCCGCACCACCTGCGCGCCTCGTGGATCTTCACGTCGCACATTCCAGGGCAGTACGTCGTGCACAGGCACCGCCGCCGGGGCACACGCGTGCCGCTGAAGGCGCTGCTGGCATAAGGTGTAGGTTGGTGGGCAGCAGTTTGCGTGCTTGAGTAAAACCTCCTTACCTTTTGTTTAATTGATGTCCAGTAATGATGACGAGTTTGCTTTATGCCGGGTGGTGAGCCCAGCTCACCGGCATCGACGTCGGGGGCTGAGCAGCAGCAGCAGGCTGCGCTGCTGCGCGCATTGCAGTTACAGCGCGATGCTTACCTACATATTTCACAGCATCAGTTTGATCAGCTGCAGCCTTGTTGTTTGAGTTTAGTGATGTTTTTGCTGTCGACGATACGGTTTTAGGGTGTGTACCTGATGAGAAGGGCGTTTCCACTGCATTCCAACTGGTTCTGCTGAGCCAGTGACGCAGCGACCTTACAAGCTCAGCCATCATGAGTCTTTGTGGCTGCGTGTTGAGCTGCAGCGTTTGGTACGGCTTGGGGTGATTCGCAGCAGTAAGTCGGCCTGGATGAGTCCTGTTGTATTAGTTAAGAAGCCAAATGGTGGCTTGCGTCTGTGTGTTGATTTACGTGCACTCAACAAAGCCACGCTGCCTGATCCCTACCCTCTGCCTCGCATTGAAGAGGTGCATGCAGCTATGGGTGGCTGTACGTTGTGGTCTCAGATGGATTATGTTACTGGTTTTTGGCAGGTGCCTATGAAAGAAGAGGACTGCCATAAGACTGGCTTTACCACGCCGTTTGGAAACTTCGAGTTCTGTAGGATGGCCATGGGCATGATGTCTGCTCCCTCTACTTTTCAGAGGTTGATGGATGAGGTGCTTGAGAATGTGCCCAGCGCCAAGACGTACATTGATGACACGTTTGGGTTTACGCCAACTTTTGAGCAGCAGTTGGCCACCTCGTCACGCGTGTTCCAGCGCAGCCGGGAGTACAGTCTTAAGATGAATCCTTTAAAGTGTCGTTTCTGTGTGCCGGAAGTTGTATGCTTGGGTCACCTGGTGTCTGCTAAGGGCATTCAGCCAGTCATGGATGAAGTGGCTGCCATCATGGAGTTGCCTAGGCCTACTTTGTGAAGGGCATGAAGGGTTTTTTTAGGGGTTATGGAGCAATATCGAAAATACATCAGCGGTTACGCTGCGATGTGTGCGCCATTGCAGTTGCTGACGCGCCGCAATGTGCCTTTTGTGTGGACAACTGAGGCTGTTGTGGCTTTTGATGCAGTGAAGCAGGCGCTGTGCTCTGCGCCAGTGCTTGCTCTGCCAGATTGGACTTTGTCTTTCATCTTGACCACGGATTGGAGTCGTCTCGCTATTGGTGCGGTGCTATCACAGGAAAATTTGAGGGTGAAGAGCATCCGCTTGCGTTTGCTTCACGTTCTCTCACCGCTGCTGAGCAGAACTATGCTGCTACAGAAGGTGAATGTTTGGCAGTAAAGTGGGCCGTAGATAAGTTTCACTACTATCTGCATGGCAATCGTTTTCTGTTGCGCACTGATCACAAGGCGTTAGAGTGGCTGGACAGCGCTCGTTTCACTAATTCCGAGTTGGAACGGTGGGCGATGCAGCTGCAGGCGTATGATTTTTCAGTGCAATACATAAAAGGCTCCACCAACTGTGTGGCTGACTATCTGTCACGTCCGCAGCCTAGTAGCTCTTGTGTGCTTCAGCATGAAGATGGTCAGCAGGAGCGTGTTTCTGCTGGTGCGTTGGTGATGTGCAGTGCTGCGTGGCCCAGCAGTGTAGTCAGCAGTCTGATTTGGATGCTGTCGGGTGTGAGGTGTGTTCAGATCCGGGTGGTTTTGATAACATGGCGATCTGCTCCGGGTGTGACCGATGCTATCACTTGCGGTGCGTGATGCCACCCATGTCGACTGTCCCCAGTGGTGACTGGTTTTGCCCTGGATGCGACCCGTGGTTTACCAATGTGTCTGAGTTGTGTGATCCTGAGACGGTGTTGGTGTATGCGCCAGGCGATCCCCATGTAGATGATTTCTTGCTGGCGTATGTGCGTAGTGGAATGGATGATAGTGTGATCTAGGGTTTGGCTCGAGGCAGGGTGCGCGCCGTACGGCACAGAGCTACTGCTCTGCGGCCTCACCGCACTGTGCCAGAATGGCTGATGGTGTTAAGACACAGGAAAGGCGCTAATCCTGTGTGGTTGTGCTGCCCTCCTGTGTCTTACAGATGGGATGTGGTTCGCTGTATGCATGATGCTTTGGGTCATGCTGGTGTTCAGCAGACGTGTGCGTATCTGCAGCAGCATTTTCACTGGCGTGGCTTGCCTGGTGATGTCCGATTGTTCGTGGCTCAGTGTGATGCCTGTCAGCGCCGGCGGCTGGCGCTGCCTGCACCTTTCCCCATGCAGGAGCCTGTCGTCCGGGGCCCGTTTGAGCACGTGCACATTGATTTGTGTGGTCCTTTTGTGACTCCCTGTGCAGATATTCATGGGCGGTTGTATCTGCCTGATGCGCAAGAGAAAGTTTTCAAGGCTTGGGTGGTGGTTATGATTGACTATTTCACAAAGGCTGCGGAGTTTGCTGTGATATACGATAAGACAGCAGCTTCAGTTGCGCGGGCGTTTTACTTCAGTTGGATCTGCCGTTACTTTGTGCCTAGTCATGTGACGAGTGACAATGGCACAGAGTTTGAGGATCAATTTGGCCATTTGCTGGCACGTTTGGGCATCAAGCATGTTCACACTTCGGCATGTCATCCTGCTGCTAATGGTGTGGCGGAGCGGCTGGTTGGTTCCTTCAAGAGCATGCTGGAACGCCATGTGAATTCTCGTCCGATTCACTGGGTGCAGAGTGTGCCTGTGATGCGACAGCAGTACTGGGCTCGTGTCCATACGACCCTGGGCATTTCGCCGCAGGAGATGGTGTTTGGCCGGCAGCCAGTGCCTGTCTTGCCTTTTGCGCGTGATGTGCTAGCGGTAGCAGCAGCTGCTAGGGTGTGGGTGTGGCCTGAGTTGTTTGAGTGTGAGCATCCAGCCTTGCATGCAGCGCAGCTGCGTCAGCAGTTGGCAGTTGTTGATCAGGATGTGTTTGCCAGAATTAAGCAGCAGTTTCAGCGGAATGCGCGTGCTTGGCCCCTGCGCGGTGCCCGTCGCACTGTTGACAGCTCTGTTTCTTTTAATAAAGGCGATCTGGTGTTGGAGGTGGTTTCTGGTCCTGTGGCTAACTTGGGAGACGGTGTTCGTGGCCCTTTCCGTGTGCTTGAAGTTCGCGATAGTGGTGTGGTTCTGCTGACTACTGGTAGCACTGGGTTTCGTGATGCTGCTGCATTTACGCGCCACATCAGCAATCTGGCTAGATACCTGGACAAGCGCTCTGTGCGTGCGGCTCTGGCAGCGTCCTAATTTTGGTGGGATGCAGCTTACATGCATGTCCCTAGCTGGAGTTTTGGTGGTTGCCTGAATTATTGTGTCGCTGTTGATTGTGTTGGTGTGGTGTTGCTTGTGATGGCTCGCTTGTGCTTCAGTCTTCTCTTTTGGGAGGGGGTGAAGGGCTAGGCTACACACAGCGCTTTAGTGTATGAACTACTACAGCCGTGAGTTGTGAGTTCGGGATGGAATGGTATCAGCGCTTCTGTGTGTATGCCTGCGGTACTAAGAGTCAGCCTGATGCACTGCGCTTCTGGAACAGCTGGTATGATGTTATGTTGTGTCAGCGTAACGGTTATAGCAGGAAGGTTATGTATGCCATGAGTCAGCGGCTGGAACTATGAGGAGGAAGAAGGAAAGCATGTTGCAGCGCTGCAGTTAAGCGTTTGCAGGCGATGTGGGCGTCTCTTCCCGCAAGGTAACAAATCCAGTGCTACATGACATTCAAGCTCGCTTACGCGAGTGGCGGGGGCCCCATTCCAGCAATGTGAGCGCCGCATCTGCTGCATTGTCTTTGCAAAGTGTGTTTTCCTGCGAATCTTTACAAGCGACTCTTCCAGCTTCTTTACTCACAGCGGCATGGTGCCTACTGCACCACGCGCCCAGAGCCCACTGTACACCTGGCCCAACCAGGCAGCTACAACACCAGCTCTCTACGCCTCTGAATCCCGGTTGATGGATCACACACAACGCAGGTCACTGCGTCTACGCCTCTGAAGCGCAGCATTCCGCTATCTCTCGTGCAAGCAGCTGCAACTGCGGCTGCCCGACAAGCTGCGTCAGTCGTAGGGCCGCTTTGCTGTGCGCTGCCGCTTCTCAACGCGCCCGCCGTCATCGCCCTTCTTGCGCTTGCCGCCGCCCCCCTTGGTGTCTGTGCGCGCCTGGTACTGCAGCAGACGCAGCAGCAGCAGCAGCAGCAGCAGCAGCAGCAGCAGTGAGCAGCAGCGGCCGCACCCAACTGCCAGCCTGCCTCCAGCTCAGCCATCGACAAACTGGCGTGCTGTGGCTGCATAGTGCAGCAACTGCCCGCGACGCACAGCGCCATCGGCAGCCACACAGAAGCCGCATGGAACATAGAGCAGCGATGCACACGCTGGCACAGATCCGGGACGGACACGCCAGTTGCTGCAGAGCCAGCGCTGGCTTCACTATTTCATTCCCACCAGCAGACGGGCCTGACGCTCGCATGCTGACCTGCCGCTGGCATGCTCACCTGCCGCCGCAGCTCCAGCAGGGCGAGGGTCTCCCCCCGCAGCGCAAGGTACGCGCCCGACACGGCGCGGCTGTGGTAGCGCGGCAGCCCCGCGTACCCGATCTCAGCCACCGCCGCTTCCAGCGCCTTCTGGTTCTTCCTGCAAGCGGAGAAAAAAAAACGTACACAAGTGGTTGGATGCAGAGCCGCACGTGTCGCAGTCAGGCACAAAGAGCGGATTGAGGGGGGATACCGGACAACCTCGTGTACGGCCGGCGGCGCAGCCTGGCCCCGATTTCCCCTGCGCTGCTGCCATATGCTTGCAACCACTGCAGACACCCACTTCCGCGCGGACACTGCCCGGCATTGCTGGCGCCGGAGGACACTCGGCCTGCCGATGCATCACTCACTGTGAACTTCCCAGCGCCTGCTTCTCCTGCGCGGCTGCTGTCTCGCGTGTGTGCACGCCGCGCGCATACACGCCCGGCTGCGGCCAGAAGGCCTCCAGGTGCGCATTCAGCAGCGACGGCATGCCCATCTGCATCGGCGCGTTGTGGAAGTCCTGCATCCGCACACATAGTAAGGCAGAGACAGGTTCAACAGCAGCAGCAGCGGCAGCAAGAGAAGAAGAAGAAGGAGAAGACATGCACTGGACATCGATGGCGTGCGCATCTGCATGGGCGCATCCTGAAGGTCTTGCAGTTCCACACAGAAGAGAAGACAGAGCAGCATATAGCAGCAGGCAGCGGCGGCGCGTCTGGCGATCATGCCTGCCCAACTGCATGTACAATGGCTCATAGTGAAGTTCCTGCAAGCACAGGCTGACACGGCTAGGAACAACAGCGCAGCATCAGCAAGAGGAGCAGCAGCAGCACAGTCAGATAATGAGAAATGCGTGCTACATAGAAATTCCATGCACAACATTGACACGCCGGCATTGGTGTCGTGCAGCAGGCTGGAGCCCCCAGTGCAACAGCTGCAGCATAGGGTGGACAGCGGCAAGAACAACAAACGCAAGGCAGTGCACATCTGTGTCAGCGTAGGCGTAGTGTGTATGTGCTAGACCAGACCGTGTCCAGCAGCAACAGTTGCGCCAGTTCAATTGCGAGTGTGACAACAACAATGCAGCCACTGGCAATCTTCAACCAGCAGCAGCAGCAGCAGCAGCAGCAGCAGCGGAAAACATGAGCGAAAGCGCAGGCCATAGTTGCATTGGATGTCCTCCTCTCATCGTCGTCCAGCGACCTCAGTAAACTTGAGTTAGACAAACACGCGTCTCGCAGCAGCACTGGCCCTTGCACAAAGCAACATGCACACATACACATCGTACAAGCATCAAACAGACAACAGAATTTCCTGTTGCTTATTTATCTCCATCAGCTGGTGTGACCATATGAAAGCAGCGGCGTCAGCCAAACTGCAGGGTGTGTGAGGAAGAGCAGCGGGGCCAAGGCAGCAAGTGCTGCAGCACGCCCAGCCCAGCGCGGCTCCCACTGGCACCCTCTACAGCGGCGCTGCGGGTCTACCTGAGGGAATATGAGGTCCCCAGGATTGAACGGCACCTCTGCAGCTGCTGGCGGCGGGGGCTTGGGCGCCGCAGGCACTGCGTTCTTCTTGGCTGCTGCTGCCGCCGCTGCAGCGGCCTGTGCTGCTGCTGCGTGCTCCGCCTTGCGCTTCTCCTCCACCACGCGCGCTTGCTCCAGGATCTGCAGGGCATGGCAGGCAGCGCAGAGCCAATAAGTGGCAGCAGCAGCCACAGCAGTGGGACAGACCAGGAGATAAATGCTGCAGCGATGCAACGCAGGGCAGGACAGCAAAGCACAGCTGCTCATTTCACAACCAGGCACAGCGCCCGCGCAGCACAATGCACCAAGAAGCCACCGCAGAGGCGTGCAAGCAGCACGAGCAGCGGCTAGCTGCACTGACGAACGAGTCACAAGTTAGCGACGTGCTTTCTCGACGCAGCAGGCCTTTGTCCACATCAACTGACACCGCAGCGCGTTCAGCGCACCTCGTTCTCTGAGGCCTCTGCCGCATTGCTGCGCGCCATGAGCGTGGTCAGCGCTGCACGCCGTGCGCGCTCCGCGTTGGCGTTGTACGGCTGCCGCAGCAGCTGGTTGTTGAGCAGCGTGGCCTCAGTGCCCTCGCGTGCTATCAGCAGGCGGCGCGCAATGGCGTAGTAGCGGTCCTTGAGATCCTCCAGCGTGCGGGGCGGGCCGTTGGGGAACTGCAGGGTTGCAACACGTCCGGGAACAGGCCAGGTGCCTTAAGTACTCTCAGAGTCCCTGCTGATATCTCGACGCAGAATCAGAACCTCTTCTGTATACATACCTATCACACTCATCAGTCCCTGAAAACACCGCACGACTGCGCAGAGCCGCATGAATGCATTGTGAGTATAAGCACGCTGCAGGCTTGCGCGCGCCGCCGACACACACCATTGCCTGATCACGACGTGCATGGCCCCCGGCAGTCCTGACCCGCCCCGCTCACGTTGTAGCGGTCTGCCACCACCACGAAGCGCAGGTCGTACGCCTCCAGCATGTCCAGCAGGTAGTCCGTCTCCTCTTTGGTCCAGCCCATGGCCGCAAGCGCGTTGTCCCTGCTAATGATGTTGAGCCACTCCTCGCCATCGTAGCGGTACAGCGTGACCTGCGGTGGTGGGGGTCAGCAGGGAAGCAAGGCTCAGGGTCGCACGCCAGTGCTGGCTGACTTTGTGGCCAACTTTGTGGCTAGTTTGTGACAGTGCTATGTGTCATTAGAGCAATGCTACGCACCTAACAAACAGGCTGCTGCTGCGCATAAAGCCATGCAGCTGCATCAGCTGCAGTAACACGCCCTTCCTTCCCACTGCACATAAGCTGTGGGTGTTCCTCAGTTCCTGCTCCCTGGGCCCACACCTTCTTGTTGTACTTTGCGAATGCGTAGTCTCCCTCCTGAGCGTCCCTGATGCGCCCATTGGCATCCTTGTAGCCCTTCACCCAGTGCCGCAGCTCAAGCCCGTCATCCCTGCAAGATACAGCATGACAACAGCCAGGTTGGTGGTTGTTAAAGCAGCATGTTCATGTGAGTGTGGCGGATGGTGAGGACTGCAAGCCACAGCGCATATCTGCCTGGCATGCTGCTGAGGGCCACAGCAAGGGTTGGGTGTCCTGCAGCAACAGCAATGTTGCTAGTGCCGATCACTGCTGCTTCTGCCTGTGCCGCTGCAGAATGTAATTCTGTCAGGCTGCCTCGCTGCCGCTTTCCTGCAGCTGCGCTCCGTCTGATGTGCAGCTGGCCCGTCGCACCTGGCCTGGTTCTTGAACTGCTTGTAGCGGTATATGACTGTGCCCTTGGTGCTTGCCTTGGGCTTGGCGAGCTTGTCTTTCTTCTTCAGGCCATCGAGCAGGTGGCTGGGTATGACAGGGTTTGACCCGCCCAGCAGAGCAAAGGCTTCCCTGGACATGCCCTCTGGGCGCTTCATGCGCTCGGGCTTCGCTTTCTGCGCTGGCGTTGCTGCTGCATCACCCTGGGTGGCCCTGGGCACTCCCAGGATATCCTTGACGTCAGCCATGCTGCTGCTGCTGCTGTTGGCAGGTGCTGTGGTGCCTGCTTGAGCTGCTAGTGGTGCTGGAGCTGCTGGTGCCTTGACGTTCTCTTACGCTGCTGCTGCTGGGCTGGCTAGCTGCTGCTGGCCAGCCAGCCGAGCTGGCACTAAGCAGCAAGCACGCTGTATGGCCCTGGCAAGACCCAGGGGGAAGAAGCACACTGGTGTCATGTGAAGAGCAGACTGAGGAGGGGTGGGCGGTCACACAACGTCCTAGCTCTACCCAACCTGCTGAATCGAATCTGTGGTGCAGACTCGGTGTTGTGGGATGCCTGTCAACCCAGTGGCAGATGCTGCTGTTCTGTGTGATAGACTATGGTGCCACAACGCTGTGTTGCTGCAGGTGGAACGAGCTGCGATGTTGCTGCTGTCAAGAATGTGGCTCCAAGTCTTCCTTGGCGGACCACCTGCTGAAGCCGCTGTTTTTCACCCACATACCTTAATCAGCACACCTTCCCCAGCTGATGGGTCCCCAACAAGCCTCGGCCCTCTCCACAGACCCGAGAGCAGCAGTAGCTCGCAAAGTGCTAATGGCTGACCACCAGCCTGAACGCTGGTCAACAAAAACACATCTTAAGGCCCTCAATCGACGTCTCAAGTAGTGAAATAGGGCATGCAGGCCTATTGGAGTCAAATGTACGAAGCACCAATCATACAGCCGCGATCCGAAAGCACAGGTACCTCGACCTCCCCGATCCCACAAAAGTGGATGATTTTGCAGGGAAAACTTGCAAGAGCTCGTGTTCATGACATGTCATGTTATTGAGCTGGGCTTGAGTCGAGGTGAGCGCCGCTCAGCTGGCTTATGCACGGAAGCAGTATTGACTTTTTTCCATGATTGACCATTTTGTCGCTGCAGGCATTGTTTCTTTTGTTCCAGCAGCACTTGTTTGTACTGCCAAGTATTGCAGCTGGTGTTGCCTGCATCCTACACACTGAACGTTTTAGGCTTAAAACTTTCCTTGTTATCTTCCAAGGTCGGTCTGCGTGACTGGCCAGCTGCGACCAGGTCTAGTTCTGTTTCTTGTCACCACAAACAGCATACTACAGGCGCCATAACCATGACCATATGATATTTTTTGGGATGTAACCGGCTAAAATGCTTAGATTTGCCTAAAGCAGCCACAGTTTGACTTTCGTCAGTGCGTTACCTGGTGATTCGCTAGGCAGCGGCGCTAAGGAAGAGGGAACCCGTAACTTTCTGCTTCTAGAAGGTACCAATTCCTGCTTGTTTGTTCGACAAGACCCCCGGACCTTCGGCGGTGGCCGCTGCTGTACTGCCCTCACCCTGGTCTGCAGGCCAACGCCTGATGCAGCTCCCTTTCTAAGGAGCAGCGCGCATGGCCACCTCGGAGTGGCGTGTGCACATCAGGGGCCTTCACGGGTCCCTGCCAGTGCCAGGGCTTGTGCAAAGCATAGCTAAAGGGCGCCTGCAGCGTACAGGTGCTGGTGGTGGCGTGAGCCGCTGCCTGTTTGTGCTGCCTGGCAGACAGCAGGTCCGCATCAAGGTAAGACTGCAGCCAAACATACACTCTGATAAATCCTGGCGTTCATTGCAGCTACTGTTCCAGCAATAGATACAACTGCTACCTGTCGTTGCAACTGTTGTTACGACTTCTTGCTTGCACACAGGGCTTGAGCTATGGCGCAGACAACAGCACAGCATGGTTCAACCGCTACTGCCACCGCAGAAAGCTGTTGCAGGCACACTCGCGTGTCTGCAGCAGGAGCAGCAGCATGCCAAACACGCCAAAAGGATCACACTTGGAGAGGTGGGTGTCATTCACAGCCATTTGAACGCAGCTTCCAAATCAAGGTCTGCATTTCCCATGCTTGATGTCAACAGGCTGCTGCATGCAAGTGCAATAGTTAGAAATGCATCCAATACACAAACTGCCATATAATTGCAGATGCCGTTTTTTTGCATGCTGCTGCAGCAGCAAGACAAGCTGCAGCAGCAGCCAGTCCTCATCCATCAATCCCTGCCACGGGGTGTTTTTGGTCAGAGACTCAACAACAGGGCACAACTACAGAGTCTCTGCTAGAAGGTGAATGTTGCCTCAGGACAACTCGCCAGGCAGGCTAAACTATAAAAAAAATAAGTACATGTGTTGTGTGTAGTGATGCATGCTTGCAGGAATGCCAAACTCAGCTGAAGGAGGGTTCGTTGAAGCAGCCGCCAAGTGATTGCTGCTTGTTGCAAGATTCTGACAGGTTTCATGGTGTGCATGCCCTGCAGGGGCTTGACGGTCAGCCAAGCCAGCCGCCTGATGCAGCTCTACAGGCTGCAGGCAGCCCAGCGACCCACATGGACGCTAGCCAGCAGCAGCAGCAGCATAGGCGGCAGCGACAGCGGAAACACGAGTAGGCAGCAGACTGCAGTGACCTCGCACCCGATATCGGTGAGCAGCCTCAGGATGGTGCCAGGTCGCTTGATGGCTTGTTTTTGGCATGGCTGGACAGCTAACATGTCGTCTGCATGATGCTGCGCTGATGGCTCCAAAATTCAGCGGCGCGTTGATGCACGTTCCTGCAGGTGCCGGCCAGCGGGCGAAGCTCAGAAACAGGCACAGGCAGTGGGATAACCAGCCCACGGTCTGTACTGGTCAGTGAGAGCAGCAGCAGCAGCAGCAGTGCCAGCAGGAGGGTGCAGGGCATCCCCGAGTTACCGCCACGGCATGGTGAGCAGCTGCCCTGCACCAGCAACGTCTCGAGTGGTCTAGCCATGCTCAATCAAGCATGCAGCGGCTGCCAGGCTGGTGCCCAGGATGCTTGCACACAACGGCAACACTTTTGCACCCCTGCGAGATTGGCATAGCGTGTAGCTCAATCTTGAGCGCCTGTCAAGCAGTGCTGCATCCCACCGTCCCGCGCCAACCCCTGCCTGCACATTTTCTCTGCCCTGATGATGTCGTCTCGCTCAGGCAACAGTGCCGCTTCATCCGCGTCCCGTGGGGAGTGCCACCGCCGGTCCCAGGCCTCCCTGCGTCTGCTGCGTGAGCTGCTGCGGCGGGACTACGCCATGGGCTACCTGCTGCTGGGCTGGGTGCTGCGCACCACATGGTCGGTTGCCCCAGCCATCGCGATGCTGCTGGGGCTGCCACAGCCAGATGCCAGGGCAGCAAAGGCGCAGCTGCCGGCGCTGCTGACGTGGCTGCTGACAGGCAGCAGCAGGCCCAGCAGCTCCCAAACGCCACAATGGCAGCTGCAGAAGCTGGGCAGGATGAGGACCAGCAGGTGCTGCTGCAGCTGTTGGGCGCTGAAGGACTGCAGCAGCTGCAGCAGCAGCTGGTGGGCCCAACAGCAGCGCTGGCGAGCATGGCCACTTTCATGAAGGCGCAGCAGACTCTGGCTGGGGCGCCAGCCACTGCCCAGCAGGTGAGCCTCCTGCGCAACCAGCCCTGGCTGTCATGTTGGTGTAGTACTCAACAACTTGCAGGATACAGTGCTTACTTGCAGAATGCAGTGCTTGCAACTTGCAGATTCCAGTGCTTGCTTGCAGAGTACAGTGCTTTCTTGCAGGACAGCTTGTAGACTGACATCAGATTTTGACTTGCCTGACTAAAGTTTGATGTGCTGCTGCACCTGCTGCACCGGCTCTGCAGGTGCTGGACTTCATGCGGAAGGAACAGCAGCTGATGGAGCTGTTCCAAGGGACCAACCTTGCCGACAACCTTGCAGCTGCCACCTCAGCGGTTGCAGCAACAGCCCAGGTGTCAGCTACACACAGCAACGCAGAAAAAGCAGCCTCAGCCCTGGCAGTGCTGGCACAGCTGTCAGCAACACAGACAAATGCAGCATCTGCCAGCTCAGCTGCTGCAGTGCTGGGGCAGCTGGCAACAACAAAGCAGAACACAGCATCTGCCAGCTCAGCTGCTGCGGCAACGGCCGAGGTTGCAAGAGTCGGGCAACCCTGCAGCAGCGCAGCAGCAGCTGCAAATCATTCCAAGGCCGCGACTGGCGCTGCAGATGAACAGCAACAGGCTCAACCGCTAGCAGCACCACTTTCTGTAGAGGCAATGGTAGCAGGAACAACATCGGCAGCTGGTGATGCTGCAGCAACAGCTGCAGATGCACTGGTTGATTCTGCAGTACCAGGGTTTGGCTCTGTGCTGGTTGACTTGGCAAGCAAGGTCAGCAAGGCAGTCCAACAGGTGGTGCCGCAGCTCTTTGTAAAGTTCAATGGCGACAGCAGCAGCAACTCTCAAGCAGCAGGCGTAGCAGCAGAGCTGCTGCTTGACCCAGCTGCGGTGCTGGCGCAGCTGCAGGTGCTGCAGCAGCGGCTGCCAACGCAGCAGGACAAGGCTGCAATGCTGCAGGAGTACCAGGCGTGGCTGGACTCTGTGAAGGACTGCCTAGTGCAGCAGCACGAGCAGACACAGGTGAACCCTAGCACGTGCACTGTGATGCATGTCAGTGCACAGGCACCGCACCAGCATGCACAGAGGCACAGCACCAGCATGCACACTATCAACGCACTTTGATGGCCCACTGTGACAGGCATGACTTGCCTTGACAGCCTTGACGACGCGCTTTGACAGCCAGTGCTGCATGCTGTAGTGGGTGTGACACTTGCGAATAACGCAGCTTCTGGTTGCAGTGCCTGGGTGCAGTAGTTGAAGTTTTGAGCGCGCCTGCATCTGCTGTTGTTGCGCTGCAGGTACACCTGTCCAGCCTCAAGTCAGACCTGGCGTCAGCCGCCACAAACCTGCGGCAGTCGGAGGCCTGCAGGGCACAGGTGGAGCAGCAGCAGGTGCAGCTGCAGCAGGCCAAGCAGCAAGCGCTGGGCCGCTACCAGCAGGCCAGGCAGGCTATCCAGCAGATGCAGCAGCAGGTGGCATCTGGCGGGGCCCTGCTTGCCTCAGTTGCCGCGCAAGGCCCTGCACCTGTAGATGGAGCTGCCGTTGCTGCCACTGGCGAGCCAGGCAGCAGCAGCAGCAGCGCAGCATGGCCTGGTCAGCTGAGCCTGGATGTGGCCAGGGCGACAGCAGAGGTCGCCAAAGCAGACCTCGCAGTAGCAGAGCAGCAGCTGGAGCAGCTGCAGACAGACAACAGCGTGGTGCGCAGCGACAACAAACACCTCAAGGCGCAGCTGCAGGACCTGCAGGCCAGCTACAGCCAGCTGGTGAGGGCGTGCAGCAGCCAGGTCGCAGCCAGGGCAGATTTGGACGACGCCATGGTGTCACTGGATGCCGCCGTAGCTGGTGTGGCTGATAATGCAGACAAGGCAGCAGATGAGCTTGATGCCTTGATGGGGCTGTTGCTGGGGCAGGCCAAGCAGCTGCAGCAGCAGGGGCCAGCAGCGGCTGGGGCTGGGGCAGATGAGGCGCTGACAGTAGGGCCGATGGCTGCAGGGGCAGCCGATGCAGGCATCAGTGACACGCAAGCAGCGCAGCTGCTGGCTGCTGCAGAGTCAGTCTTGGCAGATGGGAGGCAACACGATGCTGATCAGCTGCTGGCGAGTGCTGACAAGATCCTGGCAGAGGTGGAGGGCATTGTTGGGCCTGGTGCAGCGGCACCCCAGTCACAGCAGCAGCAGCAGCCCACCTCAGCAGCTTCAGGCACGGCTGCTATCAGCAGCAGCAGCAGCGTCGACAGTTTGCAGAATGACAACCGGCAGCAGCAGCAGCAGCAACAGCAGCCACCAAGCCCGCGGCAGGCCGGTGGGAAGCGCACCGTGCGTGTCTTGGTGCCGCCCAAGCCCAAGGGCTTCAGTCACACAGCTGTGCTGTTCATCGACAGGCCCAGCCAGCAGCGACAGCAGGCAGGCCAGCAGCCGGAGTCCGCGCTGCAAGCTGCCCTGCAAAAGTTCGTGCTGCTCGACGGAGCTTGTTCTGCCGACTCTGCCAGCGGTGAGGTGGCGCCAAGCCGTCACGACCTTGCAGCGGTGTTTGGCAAGGTGCCCAACCTGCCAGGTATCGAGGCGATGCTGGCAGACTTGATCGCCGCCAGCTCCAAGCAGGCTTCCTTGTTGACCAGCAGCATCAGCAGCATCAGCAGTGCTTGGGGCAGCCGCAGCAGCAGCGTGGGCGGTTGGCTGCAGGAGCAGGTGCAGGCAAGCAGTGCCGGCGGCAGCAGCAGTGGGGCTTCAGACGAGCTGGCGCCTCCTCCCATTGTTGCTGGGCCAAGCGATGGAGCCACAGCGCGGAGTGGGAGGCTAAGGCGGCATGGCTGCACATGTGGGCCAGCAGCCAGCTGGCTAGCGGCTCAGAGGCAGCACAGCACGTCGCCGCGGCAGCAGCGCAGCTGCCAGCGGACGCTGCGGCAGCAGCAGCACGCGCTGCAGCCGAAGTTGAGGCGGCAAAAAGGCGCGTGGACGGCAAGGGGCCTGGCGAGCAGCGCACGCTGAAGGAGGAGGTGCTTGCGGCATCAGGCATGCTGTCGCTCATCAGCCCCAACTGGTGGACTGAGGAGGCCCTAGGCTGTGCAGCAGCAGAAGCACGAGGGCCCACCACAGCTAAGGCAGCAACAGCAACAGCAGCAGACGGGCCGATGCTCCAGGAGGCCTTTGGCTCGGACGGCAGTGGCATGGAGGGTGCTGGGGGCTCAGGGGCTGGCAAGGGCCCAGGCAGCAGTGGCAGCAGCGGCAGCAGCGGCGGCAGCGGTGATCCCGCTGATGACGACCAGGCTGGCGGTGGCGGTGGGGCAGGCAATGATGGTGGCAGCGGCGGTGCTGGCGCGGGTGGCGGCGGCAATGACCTGGCAACGGCGGCGGCGGCGCCTGGCATGACGGCTTTGAGAACTACCCGCCAGCAAATGGGCTGGATCCTGTGGTGCTGCTGCCTGTAGCCTTTGCAGTGGTGCCAGCACGCTGCAGGCGCTGCTGGGCAGCACTGAGCCCGCAGCAGCACCAGCAGCAGCGGCGGCGGCTTGCCACAGCAGCCTTGGCGGCAGCAGTGCGCAGGCCAGCCCTCCTCTTGTGTTCCCTGCTGGTGCAGCTGCATCACCACTGGCCAGGAATCAGAGGAACAGAGGTGGCAGCAGCAGCAGCAGCAGCAGCCATCAGGCTAGGAGGCAGTCTCCTGCGCCGTCTTTTGCAGAGCAGATCAAAGCTGCAGAGGCAGCTGCTGCAACTGCAGCAGCCAGGGCGGGCACAGCTTCATCGTCAGCAGCATCAGCTGGGTGGCAGCTTCACGGCAACGTAGCACCTGCGCACAGTGAGCCACACTGGGCCCCTGCCCTGGTTGCCCAGGCACAGCATGACCCCTCAAAGGATGAAAAGGTGCTGCAGTGGCCTGGCTCGCCAGCAGCAGCGCAGGCAGCCGGTACCACCAACAGCACAGCAGCCGCAATGCACAGCCATATGCCTGGTGCACTGCTCAGTGCAGCATCTAGCGGCGAGCTGGCTGTTGGCAGCTTGCTGGGACCGACCGTAGCTGCACCTAGTGATCTGCTGCTGCAGCAGCGCAGCAGCAGGCACCGGCTGTTGTCGGCTGTACCCACAGCAGGTCAGCTGGGAGGAGCTCGAGGAGCTGCCGCTGATAGCACGTCAGGAGATCCTCAGCCTAGGGCCGTGGTGACTGGCAACAAGCAGCAGCAGCGCGCCGTGCTGCGGCAGCTGCAGGATTGCCAGCACGGATCCATGCGAAGGACCAGAAGCTGGCAGCTTCCACAGCTTACAATGTGCAGCTGCAGGCGGAGCTGGATGCTGCGCTGTCTGGACTGGCAAGTGCGGCCGGCGCCAAGCAAGCTGACGGGGGCATTGCGGCACCATCAGCCGGCAAGAGCAGGGACGCTGGCAGTGTTGGCGTGACCAGCTGAAGAAGAGCTACCAGGTGCAGATCCTGGAGCTCTCAAAGGCCCTGATGGCAGCACGCAGTGAGACAGATGCACAGGTGTCTGCACTGCAAGCGCAACTGGAGCTCAGCCAGGGCGCTGCCGCGGCAGCTGTCGGTGATTTGGAGCTGCGGCTGTCGAAGATGGCAGTGTCCAAGGCCAGGGTGCAGCAAGAGCTGGACCACGCTGCTGCGCGCCTGCAAGCTGATCTGTGCTGCTTGGAGTCAGAGGTTGCTCAGCTGCATTCGACGGCTGCAGAGTCATCAGAGCAGCTGCTGGCAGCGCAAGACCAGCTGCAGGCGGCATCTGACGCAGCTGCAGCTCAGCTGCTGCAGAGCCAGGGCCTACTAGAGGCTGAGCAGGCAGCCAGGCAAGCACTGCAGGCTGCTGCTGAAGATGCGGCTGCAGCATCTGCTGCTGCGCAGCAGCAGCTGCAAGCACAGCTGGATGCAGCCACAAGCCAAGCAATCGCACTATCGGCAGAGCTGAGTGCCAGCAAGGAGGTGACGTCTGCTGTGACCATGGCATCAGGCACACAGGAACAGTTGCAGTCTGTCACCCAGTCGGCAGCGCAGCCAGAGGGGCAGCATGCTAATGTTACAGAGGCATCAGCTCAGCAGATTTCAGCCCTACAGGAAGAGCTTGTGGGTGTGAGAGCCGCTTACGTGCCATTGCTGGCTGGCCTCGAGCAAGAGCTTGCAGAAGAGCGTGCCACTGCACACAGGCAGCTAGCGCACATGAAGGATCGCCTGGCAGCTGCGGAGGCCATGGCTGGTCAGCAACTGCAGCAGATGCAAGAGCAGCTTCAGGCAGCACGTGGCTCATGCTCAGATGCTTCCTGCAAGGTGCAGCACCTGCAGGCAGACTTGCAGGCGACGCAGCAGCAGCAGCAGGCAGCACTGCAGACAGAACTGGGCGCTGCCAAGGACAGTGCAGCCTGCCGCATCCACGAGCTTGAGAGCAGACTTGCGCAGGTGCAGTGCGAGTTGGACACTGCCAGGTCTACGACCGCAACGGCTGCCACAGATGGCACAGCAGCGGCTGCTGATGCTGCTGTGCTTGCACAGCAGCTGGACAGTGCGCAGCGGCATGCAGAGCAGCTGCAGCAGGACATGGAAGCTGGCCTGGCAGAAGCACGCCAGCAAATGGCGAGCCTGCAGGAGCAGGTGACTGTCCTGCAGCAGCAGCGCACGGTGGAGGCTGCCGCAGCAGCTGAGCGGTTAGACGCGCTGTGTGTGAGCAATGAGCAGCAAGTTGAAGGGCTCCAGTTAGACCTCAGCAGTGAGCGGAGTACAGCAGCAGAGAAGCTGGCAGCCATGGCACTTGAGCTCGAGGCAATGCGTGCTGGCTACACTTCATTTGTGGCGGGGCTGGAGGCAGAGCTTGCACAAGAGCGCAGCAGCGCCAGCAGGCAGGTTGCGGCGGTGAAGCAGGAGCTGTGGCAGGCACAGGAGCAGCTTGCTGCTTCTGCTGCTGCGCTGTCTGCTGCACAGGCTGAGGTGGAGCAGGCTCAGGATGCAGCGAGGTACAAGCAAGCAGAGCAGTCACAGCTGGTGCAGTCAATTCAGGACCAGCTGCAGCAGGCACAAGACGAGAGGCTGCAAGTCTTAGTTGAGAAGGACCAGTTGCAGGAGTCGAGCCAAGCGGCGGCAGAGCATGGGCGGCACGCTCTGGCAGCGGTTCAGCAGCAAGCAGAAGCCCTACAACAGCATGAATCAGCAGCCCGAGAACGCTGCCATGAACTTGAGCAGCAGCTGGTGTCTCAGAAAACAGCAGCTGCTGTGCGTGTCAGCAATCTGGAAGGACAGGTGCAGGCGTTGCAGCGCAGCTGTGAGCAGCTCAAGGTTGAGCTAGCGGGGATGATGGCTGAGGATGGCCAGGAAGTGGCTGTGCTGCGGCAGCAGCTGGAGCAACATCGTGCAGAGATGGATGAGCAGGTGAGCTGGATTTTGGGGCCCAGCTGGGTGTGGTGGGTGTGGTAGGATGGTCAGTGCAGTTGCATGTGCATCATGTGTTGACGTGTGTTATGACAGTAGAGTTCAACTGTTGAAACCATGGCATGGCCGTACGACTTCCTTGGCATCCCCTCAGTGCTTGTGAATTTGCCTGGGGACAATAGGGTGGTGCATGCCGTTACGGCACACCAATTTTGTACCAGGGGCCGTAACGATACCCAACCGAACCCGCCCATGAGGCCGTGATGGCATGCACTACCAGTGCCTATGATGCACGCAATACAATTTGAGATGATTTAAGTTGCTGTGCATACTAGTCATGCTGGTCGAAGTGCTTCTTCGTCGGTTTCGAGGCCAGGTGAGTGGATGCTTGGTGGGACTACAGCGAAGTATATCCTGCTGCTACGGTGGTTAGTTGCGGAGATGCCCATGTGTGCTAACAAAAGGTGAGTATCAGCCGACACCACTTAACTCCTGCCAGCAGCAAATGTGGGCCTACAGCAAAGTATGTCCTGCTGCTACTGCTGCTTGACAGCTGCTGCTCCTGCTGCCATTGTGTTGCTGCTGCTCTTGCCCCCACCAACTCTAACTCGTGCAGGTTAAGGCCTTACAGGCTCTGCTTGCTCAGCAAGAAACAGATGCACTTGCACAGATCAATGTGCTGCAGCAGCAGATTGCTGAACATGCCGGCGAGGAGCAGGAGCTGCAGCAGCAGATGCAGGCTCAGCAGGCCTCTGCATCAGCCGATATGCAGCAGGCGCAAGAGGGCTTTGCCAGTTACACAAGGGAGCTGGAGGCAGAGCTGCAGCAAGCCAGGGACAGCCACAGGGCAAAGCTTTCCAACTTGCATGCCCTTCTGGCAGCAGCCAGGGAGGAGCACGACCAGCTCAATGCAGCGCTCGCCACGCTGAGCGGGGCAGTGGCTGGATCAGCAGCTACAGCACTGGCAGGCTCTGACACAGCAAGCAGGTCCGTCAGAATTGCCGTGGACAGCATGGTAGCTGTAGCAGCAGGCATCGCTCCTGCGGCATCCGTTGGTGCATCCCTGGCAGCAGTTCCGCAGCTGAGGGCCGACATTGCAGCGCTGGCAGATGCCAAGGACATGTCGAGCGCTCAAGTTGACAGGTTGACGGAGCAGCTGGCTGCACAGAGCGCTCAGCATGCCCAGCAGGTGCAGCAGCTGCATGCTCAACTAGCAGAGTTGCAGCAGGGCATTGCAGCAGCAGAGCAGAAGCAAGCGGCTCTCAAGGGCGGTGTGCAGGAGGCTGCTGATGCGGTAGCAGCCGGTGAGGGACAGGCTGCTGTGTTGGCAAAGCAACTGCAGGAGGCAGAAGCTGGCGCTGCTGGCAGCATCAGCTCCTTGCAGTCGCAAGTGGAGGATGCTCAGCAAGAGCTTGCATGTGTGCGTGCTGAGCTGGCAAGCAGGGAAGCTGAGCTGCAAGATGCCACTGCAGCCAAGGCAGCCGCTGAGGCAGTGGCAGTTGAGCTGCGCATTGCTGCAGGTGCTGCCGAGGTGCAGGCAGCTGCCCGGCGCGGCAGTTCTGCAGGGCCAGCTGCAGGAGGCACAGCAGCAGCTGGCAGATGTAAAGGCTTGGCAGAACAGAAGGATGCTAGCTTAGCAGACAGCACCAAGCGCACACAACGCCTGCATGCTGAACTTGCGGCAGCAGCGGAGCAGTGCGTTGGTGCTGATGGCAGCGCCACCTCACTTGATGCCCAGGTTCGTGCTTTCGAGCAGCAGCTGCTGGCGTTGCAGAGTCAGGCACAGGAGCAGCAACTGGCACGTGCAGGCGTAGAGGTCAGCCAACTACAGCAGCAGGTTTGTCAGCTGAGTGCACAGCACCAGCAGCTGCAGTCCAGTCACAGTGCTTGCTGTGCAGAGCTGGAAAGCGCCAAGCAGGTGCTGGAACGGCAGCAAGCAGCAGCTGCAGTAGTGCAGGCCACTGCAGCAGCGGCCGCTGCGACAGCAGCGCAGCAGTTGACGGATGCAGCAGCACAGCTAGCAGATGCCAGGCGGGAGGCAGATGCCGGTGCTGCCGAGGTAGCCAGACTGGCTGCTTGCGTGGAGGCGGCCAGGGGCAAGGGCTCAGCAGTGCAGGCCGAACTCACGCAGCTACACTGCCGACTCGTTGCAGAGACCAGCGCTCTGGAAACGGCGGTCGAGTGTGCCCACGAGCAGCATGGCGAGCTGGAGCAGCAGCTGCACGCCTTGCAGGCAGAGTCACAGGCGCTGCAGCAGCGGCTCCAGGAGGCGAGCAGCAACATGCCCAGGCACTTGCAGCGCTGCAGGCAGAGCTGGCTGCAGCTGCCGCAGCTGCTGCAGAAAAGGTGTCAGGGCTGGAATCACAGCTGTCTGCAGCTAGTGTGGCAGCAGCTGCCGCCACAGCTGCCGCGGCTGTTGCAGAGGCGCACGATGCAGCGCTGCAAGCAGACCTGCAGTCTGCGAGGCAGTCTGCCAGTGAGCAGACTGCTAGCCATGCAGCAGCACTTGTAGCGCTGCATGAACAGCACGCTGCAGTAGTTGCTGCGGCTGCTGATGCCTCGGCTGCTGACAAGGCAGCAGCCGAGGCCGCCCTTGTTGCGCAGGTGGATGAGGCGCACCAGGGCCGGTCAGCTGCAGTATCACAGCTGCTGCAGCAGCACAGTGAAGCTGTGGCAGCCCTGCAAGGCCAGCATCACAATGCAGCAGCTGCACTGGAGGCCAACCATGCAGCAGAGGTCGCAAGCCTGGAGCAGCAACTTGCAGCAGCGCAGGAGGCTGCTAGCAAAAAGACTGAGGAGCTGCTGCAGCAGCACACAATGCAGCTGGCAGCAGTGGCAGAGACAGCCGCCGCTGAGCTGACAGAAGTCAGCACAGCTCATGCGCGGAACGTGCAGCGATGGAGAGCCAGCATGCAGCACAGTTGGCTGAGCTGCAGCAGCAGCTGGCATCTGCCACAGCAGCGCTTGACCAGAACCAGCGGGAGGTGCGGGAGCAGCATGCCGCTGCGGTTGCTGAGCTACAGGAACAGCATGTCCAGGCACTAGCTGCAGTGAAGGAGACAGCAGCAGCAACTCTGGAGGGTGCCAGCTCAATGCACACTGCGGCAGTTGCTGCAATGGAGCTGGGCCACTCTGCTTTAGTGGCAGAGCTGCAGCAGCAGCTTGCAGCAGCAGCTGAGCAGAGGGTGCAGCAGCTTGAGCAGCAGCTGGCAGAGTCCATGTCAGCATGTGAAGCAGCAAAGCAGGCGGCTGCTTCCCGTGCAACTGCAGAAGCAGCTGTACAGAACGAGCTGCGTGAGGCACATGCCAGCGCCCAGCAGCAGCTGGCGCAGCTGCAGACGCAGCTTGCGACAACTGCACAGGAGTCCAGCATGCAGGTGGATGCGCTCAGGGAGCAGCTAGCACAGCAGCAGGCAGCTGTGGCAGCCATCGCAGAAGAGAAGCAGCAGCTGCAGCAGCAGCTGGACAACAGGCAGAGGAACTCACTGCTGCAGCAAGCGTATTTGCCAGCAAGGAGAATTCCATGCACCAGCAGCTGGATGCATCCAAGCAGGGCCTACAGGTGGGTGCAGCACAGAAACATTACAATATTGGTTGATTATGTGCTGCTTTTGTAAGTTCTGTGCAGCTCAGTTCTTCTATAATCTTTTCGTGCTGAATGCTCACAAACCTATGTTGATTGCCCAGCAGTGTGCTAGACACACACCAAGCAGGCAGATGATTCTGCACAGCACCGACCATCCGTATCGCCCACCCTGCCTGCTTGAACTCTGCAAAGCTGCTACTGCTGGTGCTGGTGCTGAACGTCGTAAGTTGTACAGCGCAAACCACCTGAACTGCCCAGGGCGACTGCCTGAACCATGCCATGTTGCTGCTGCCGCTGCTGGTGCTGGTGCTGAATGCCGTGCGCCCTCTTTGCAGGCTAACATGCTGCAGATGGAGACCGCCCTAGCAGACCTCGCAGCAGCAGATGCACGGCGCACCCAGCTGGTGGCTGAAATGGCAGAAGTGGAGGCGGAGAAGGCAGCACTGCTGGACCGCTGCCTGTCGGCTGAGCGGCAGCTGGAGGAGCTGCACAACATGCAGGCAGCGCAGTCGGGGCAGATACTCGCACTGCGGCTGCAGCTGGGCCAGCTGCAGCCAATTGGTGGCAGGTCACATGCGTACATGTCGGGTGAGGGCGCTGGCTCAACCAAGCGCCTTGCTGATGCGATCCCACAAGTGCCAGTTGTCGGCATGGCGGCTATTGCAGCACCAGCAGCAGCAGGCGCAGCAGCGCTACAAGGGGCTCTGCAGGCAGCCGGCGGGGTTGCCGCTGGTGCAACTGGCGGCTTGGCATCTGTTTTTGCAGGAGCAGCCGCCGCTGTCGGTGCCAGCATCGCTGCTGCAGCAGGCAGTGGCAGCAGCAAGCAGGAGCTTGCTCGGCAGTCGAGTGAGCTGCTGCAGCTGTCAGCAGATCTTCAAGGGCTTGTAGAGCACAGCAATGAGCGCCAGCAGAAGCTAGATGAGCTGTTGGCTGAGCTGGTGGATGCCCACCATGAGGTCGACAGGTGGCAGACAGCTGCACAATCGGCCCAGCAGCAGCAGCGGGAGGCAGCACTTCAACAGCAGGCGCTTGAAGAGCAGCTGGCTGAGCGTGCTGAGACTGTCAGCCGTCTGCAAGCTGAGCTTGCAGCTGTCCAGGCTCTGCAGCAGCAGCTGAAGCAGGAGACCACGAGCACGCTAGAGCAGCAGCAGCTGCTGCTGCAGGCTCAGCTGGAAACCAAGGAATCTCAGCTGCACGCCCTGCAAGGTAAACCGCTGCTACCTTGTCTGTGTGCTGTTTGCTTAGCAGATTGAAGTGCCAACATCATGACACTGATGGCGGTTTGCACAAATGTGCTTAGCTGCTTGTGGTACACATCACGGTTGGGTGAATTTGTTAACCAGATGTTTTTGTTACCACTTGTCATGCAGATGCACTGGCGGCAGCTACAGCGGCAACGCAGCAGCAGGCAGGTACAGAAGCATCAATGAAGCAGCAGCTAGCAGATGCCACCACAGCAGGTGATGCAGCGCAGCAGCGTGTCTCAGAGCTGCAAACCATTCTGCAGCAGGCAGAGCAGCAGGCGACAGCTCAGCAGACACGTCATGGTGCAGACGCTGAAGCAGCAGCAGTTGAAGCAGCTAGCCTGAGGCAGCAGCTGGCAGAAGCAGCCACTGCACACTCCGCAGCAACCGCCAAGATCGATGAGCTGCAGGCATCTGCAACAGCAGCAGAGGGCGTCACCAGAGAACTGCAGCAGCAGCTGGCGGCTGCTCAGCAATCTTGTAAAAGTGCAGAGCAGCTGTCAGCCAAGCAGGGTGAGGAACACGAGGCAGCGGCAGGCCAAGTGGCAGCGCTGCAGGCGTCTCTTGAGGCCCAACTTACAAGCCTGCAATCTGAGAGGGATGCTCTGATTGGTCAGCTGCAGGCGCAGGTGTCCGAGCTGCTGACAGCGCAGGCAACAGCTGCTGCTGATGTAACAGCGGCAGCAGAAGTCAAAGTGCAGCTGCAGCAGCAGCTTGACGATGCAGTGCTACAGCAGCAGGCGCTGCAGCAGCAGGTGCAGGGTGGTAAGCAGGCGGCAGCCAGCCAGCAGCAGCTGGTGGAGCAAATGAAGCTGCTGCTTGCAGATGCTGAGCAGGCACAACAGCAAGCAACTAAGGCAGCAGCTTTCAGGCACACAGAGTTGGAACAGACAGTGCGAGACCACGCAGCAGCTGCTTCTGCTGCAGTTGCTGACCTGGCTGCTGCCAAGGCAGAGTCTGAGCAGATGCAGGCTGCCTGTGCAGCTGCAGAAGCAGATGTGGCAGCATTGCGTGCCGCAGCCGCTGCTGCTGCTGAGGCTCAGACCACCCTGCAGGCACAAAATGCAGAGCTGAACAGCCAGTTGGCAGCTGCTGTTGCTGACAGTAAAGCACAGTGGTCAAGCTTGCCACACTGCAGGCCCACGCATCTAAGCTTGTGGCCGAACAAGGTGACCTGGAACAGCAGGTTGAGAGTCTACAGCAGCAGCTGCAAGAGCTCACCAAAAGTGCTGCAGCATCGGCAGATGCCGGACAGCGCGTGCAACAGCTGCAGCACGATCTGGCGGCCGCACAAGCCACAGCGGATGCAGCAGCAGCTGCCAAGCAGGCAGCTGATGCAAGGGCACAAGAGGTTGAGGTGCAGTTGGCAGCAGTGCAGGAAGGGGTGCAGGAGCTGCAGCAGAGGCTGGCTCTGGCTGATGACGCACAGACTGCCCTGACTATTCAGCTGTTGGAGAAGGACCAGGAGGTGAGCGGCCCAGCCTCATGCCAGTGATACATCGCAGCAGTTTTGCTTTTGTTGCCTGGCATGTGCTTTGGCCACAACACCAGCAGGGCTTCAAGCAATGCTTGCAGCAGGTCCCGCAGCCTGTTGCAGGTGCCTGCATGTCTATGTGCACTTTCAGCTCCCCTGCTCAACGTCATGCCTGCCAACCACCTGTTGATCACTGGGTCCTGTCGACTACTTGCTGCACAGGTCAAGCTGTTTGCCCAGAACAGTAGCTCAGCCAGCAGGCACCGCGTGTCTGCTGAGAGTGGCGCCGGCACCAACCCACCAGCTGGCACAGGTGCGCTGTGCTCAATGACTCGCAGCTGCTGTCTGTTTGACAACATGACCTCGGCAAGCGGAGCCAACACAACACCACAAGGCAGCAGCTTTGCAGCAGCCGCATAAACTGCGTGACAAGTTACACAGTCCACCTGCTTGACTGTGACCCGCACGCCGTACCTGTCTGGCCTCCTTGCGCGATGGTGCACGATGCATGCGCATTTGCGTGCCTTGCCTGCTGCACCTGGTCCGCGACTGCCTTCCTGCTCCTGCCACAACCTGCGTGTTCCAGCTGCCCTGGAGTCTGCTTTGGCTGAGGCCCCCACCAGCTGGGCTGCTGGCAGCAGGACATCATGGCGCTCGAGTTTGTGGCCCAGCACGAGTCATTCGACGACATCTGCGACCTAGAGGTGACCTACAACAACAGCCACCTGGAGGTAAGCACGGATGCACGGCTTGGTGAGGCAGGGAGAAAGTAGTGCAGCACCCCAGGTGGGAGGCAGATCGGGCTTCTGGTGTGTCCCGTGGCTTGCAAGCTGATGCGGCGTCGGCAGCAGGCAGCAGGCAGACCTACCTGGTGCTTCTTGGCGCTGCTTGTAGTCATCATCATGCTGTCGGTTCTGGCTGCCTGCACCTGCACTGCAGACAATCCACTGCTCAGTGATGCAGCTGCGCAAGTCCTTGGCAGAGGCAGCCAGCAGCAGTGCGGCAGCAGCAGCAGCGGCCACCGCTGCCGCTGCCGTGGCACACTCCCGAGCGGCACCATCAGCAGCAGCTGCTGTGGCCAGTGCGTCGGCAGGCGCCTCGCAGCAAAGCAGCAACTCGGGCAGGCCCAGCGCAGCAGGCTCCGGTCTGGAGCCGGCGCCGCTGTCTCCCAGCTCAGCGAGTGCCTCTGCACGCGCCCGGAGCACCCTCAAGTTTGCTGCACTTGAGGCGCAGGCGGGCTCCGCCACGAGCAGGAGCTTGGCGGTCGGCTCCGCGCTGGACACCTCGCTGCAGGCGATGCAGGCGGCAAAGCTGAGCCTGCTGAGCATGCACGACCAGGACGTCAAGCTGGAGCTGATCAGCCAGAGCGTGCAGGAGGTGCTCGCAGGTGGCAAGGTGGGTTTGGCGCTGTGCGTGCAGATGGCAGGTGGCGGCGTGTTGACTGCTGCTCTGGTCTGGCTCTTATGCATCACCAGGACTGCGGCTGCGGGTGCAGTGGTGTCAGCTGGGGTGCTCACCTGCCATATGTCACAAGAATGTTGCAGAAGTGATGCTGCGGAGCAGTATCTTCAAGTCACTACTGCCGAATGCTCGCCACACACAGCAGGCAGTGCTGATCTCACACCGAGCCTCTGTCTGCTGTGCTGCTCCTGCCTGTGCCGGCATGCACTGCAGGTGGTCGACCCAGCTGCAACCTCGCGTGGTGGTGCCCCAAGCTCCTCAGGCGCACCCAGCAGCAAAGCCAGTGGCGGCGGCGCTGGAACAGAGGCCTCCATCCCTGAGAGCCTGCTCGCAGCAAAGACGCTGCAGGAAGTGGAGCCATCGTAGCTCGCGCATTCAGCTCTGAGGGAGGGTACTCGGCGGCCTCCGGCGGCACCTACAGCGGCAGCAATGGCGGCAGCAACGCGGCTGGCCATGGGGTCAGCCGTCTGTCTGGTACAGGCACGCGGAGCAGCATGCCGGGGGCAGAGGATGTTGCTGCTGAGGCGCACCTGGCGGCTGAGCTGCAGCGTTGCAGGCAGCAGGTGCAGGAACTCCAGGAGGCGAAGGAGGCACTGCAAGCCGAGGCACTGCTGGCAGCTGCCAGGGCAGGGGCTGCTGCAGAGCTGCAGGCAGCAAACGAGCAGCTGGTGCTGCAGGTGGCCCTGCTCAACCAGGCAGCCGCGCAGGCCAGCAGCAGGCAGCAGCAGCAGGTGCAGCTGCAGCAGCAGCTGGATGCACTTACGGCAGCAAATGCAGATCTACAGGCAGCCAAGCAGGATCTGGCAAGCAGCGTGCAGGGGCTGCATGTGCAGCTGGAGCAGCTGCAACAGGAGCGGGAGCGGCTGCAGCAGCAGAATGCACGCCTGTGCTGGCTGGAGGAAGAGCTTCTGGACCTTCAGCTGCAGGTTGCAGGCCTTGACCAGCAAAACAAGGACCTCAATGCTGAGCTTGCGGCAGCCAAGCTGCAGCAGCTGGCCAGGGCTGGAATGCACAGCGATGCCAGCATGCAGTCGGCGGCAACATGTGACAACGCAGCGGCTATTTCTGCCGTGCGCGCTGCTACACAGAGCCTGATGCAGGTGAGCTCAGTGCTGCTTCTCCTGCTTGTCCACCGTTGCTTTCCAGCTGCGGGCCCCTGACAGCCTGTTTGTCATAATCCCTTGCCCAGCGTGCCGCCTTGGGTTTCCCCTTGCCCAACATGCCGAACCTTTCTCATGTGCTGGGTTGCGATTTAAGCGCACTGTTGCTTTGTGCACACGACACTCCGACTGCTGTGCCGCCGCCGCTGCTGCTGTCCCTACTGCCGCCTTGCAGTTGGAAGTGACACAGAGCAGCTCATCCTGGCATCGACCGACTCCGACTCGCCAAGGGCCAGCCAGCTTGCAACACGCCAGCCAGCGCAGGAGCATACCTCGGCATGCAATGATCAGCAGCAAAACAGCGTGCTGCAGCCACTGCGGGGGCCGTTGCTGCTGCCTCCTGACCAGCCAATGGCGCAGATGCTGTCGTCAGATCACAATGAAGAGTTGCACAGCAGGCCCTTTTCAGCAGAGGTGGAGACCGAGGTGAGGGGCCAGCTTGTGCCCATTGCTTGCGCAAAGCTGGCTAGATGCTCAAGAGTGAAGAACATCTGCAACAGTCTTTGAATGATTTATGAATTGGATGACGTGTTGCCTGAACCGCTTGGTGCGCTGGTGGATGATGCTGCCATGCATCTGCAGTGTCTGCTCAGCCCACGCCCACACACTCTCCGTTTCCTCCGTTCTCCTGCTGCCTGCAGTACATGCACTACAGCAACACTGCACGCATGACGCAGAGCTTAGCAGAAGGCAGCAGCCGCAAGCCCGCGCTGCCAACCAGCGAGGAGGATGCCGAGGATGCTGCTGCGCAGCGGGGCGGCAGCGCGCCTGCGGCCGCGGCCGGCGCAGCAGGCGACAGCAGCGCACTCAGCACCGGCAGCAGCGCCAGCGCTGGCAGGCGCGCCTCGCAGCTGCTGTCGCGCGAGTACGTGGTGATCGTCCCCGGAGCTGAGGGCGGCACGGGCAGCACTGCCGCAGGCGCTGCTGGCGGCGCGTTTGTGGGCAGTGCGGTGCCAGATGGCGGTACTGCGGCGCACGGCATCAGCAGCAGGAGCACGCCCGCTGCTTCGCAGGGCGGGCTGGAAGCGCAGCAGCTTGCGAGGCGTGTGCTGGAGAGGCTGAACAAGCAGGAGCAGGGCAGCGCAACAGGCAGGGGCAGTTGGCCTGGAGGTGCGATTTTTTTCCAAGACCCAGTCAGGAGCAAGGGTGGGGGCCCGTGGTTGATTGGAGTAGTGGCACTCACGTGGGGCTGCATTGGTGCGAGCAATGGCAGCACGCAAGGTGGCGGAATGCTGCTGAGCTAGCTGCACTCACGCATCTCGTGCCTGTCTCTGCATCACTTGACTGCTCCATGTGCCTCGCACACCTCACAAGACCCACTCGGTGCCCCACACCAGCACCCGCGTCGTCTCACCGCTGAACCCGACAGGCATCCGGGGCTCTGAGATACAAAGCACTGCAGCAGTGGCAGCCGTGCAGGCAGGCATGTTGTGCGACTGCTGGATTTTCCACTGCTGAACCTGCAGGCATCAAGGACTCTAAGAAGTCCCTCCACTGCTTTGATTCCACTGCTTTTTTTCCACCGCTGCATGTTCCACTGCTGAACCTGCAGGCATCAAGGACTCCAAGAAGTCCCTGCTTGACATACACTCCGTCGCACATGATGTCAAGGAGCTTGCCACCATCTCAACCGAGCTGGCGCAGCAGCAGGCGGCCGTGCAGCAGCAGCTGGCAGCCAGCCAGCAGCTGGCAGAGTCGATGAGGCAGCAGGCGGCGACGCACAACTGCTCGCTGGATGAGGTGGTGGGCCACTTCTTCAACGTTACAACATCGCGTGCTTCGTGGCGACGGACAGGGAGAGGTGCGCACGCGCAGGGTCTGTCTGGGCGACCAGCGCATGCACGGCATGTGCAGCTGTTGGAGACTGGACACGCGCGGGCACAGCATGGCCACTGCGTAGATGTTCCAGCCGCGTTGTGCTCTGCTGTCACTGTGCACATGAGCCGCAACAAACTGTTCAAGGGCTGCCCGCAGCAAGCACTGCCGCCACTTCCAGTTCTACGCAGCCACGCCCTCCTGCTGCCGTGAAAAATTATTATTAGGGTGTAGGTAGGTCTAGAACCCTGTTTTCCTTTTTTTTACGCAGCCATGCCTCCTGCTGCCGTGTCCCGCCCCCTGCCGCTGATGCCTGCAGCGTGCTGGACCAGCTGATCGAGGCGCGCACGGCGCAGCAGCGCCTCTCTGCGCAGCTGGACTCCCGCGCCGGCCAGGCCCAGCAGCTGGCGCGCGACAGGGATCTGGCCCTCACCAAGCTCTGCCACAGCGAGGAGAAGCTGGTCGCTCTGGAGGGCCAGCTCGGGGAGCTGCAGCGGCAGGCGCAGCAGCAGCAGGCGGAGCTGTGCGCCAAGGTGGCGGCACTGGACGTGGCGGCAGGCGGCGCAGGCCCGCTGGCGGGCCTGGCGCCTGAGCAGCTGGGGCAGCTCAATGCCATGCTGGCGGAGGCCAACCAGATCGTGCAGCAGCAGCGGGGGAGGGTGCAGGATGCACTGCAGCGCTGGCGGCGCAGCGACGGCGGCAGCAGCGACGGCGGAGGGGGTGGCGGCAGCAGCAGCCAGCTGGCGTGCTTGCAGGAGGAGCAGCGCCTGCTGATGAAGGAGCTGAGCACGCTGTCTGCCAGCAGCGGCGGCAGCGCTGCTGCCGCAGCTGCGGCGGCCGACAGCGCCAATGCAGCACAGCAGCATGCCATGATGTCAGCGGTTGGTGGTGTTGGTGCTGCAGGGACCACACAAGTTCAGCTGCAGAGCAAAGCGGTAAAGGGCTGGCGCTGCAGCTGCAGGCTGCTCAGCTGCCGCCGGAGGTTGCAGCGTATGTGACCCCTCTGACACAGCGCATGGCGGCGATGCAGTCTCTCACCGAGCACATCTCAGCAGAGGTGCTCCGCAAGCATGAGGAGGCCTTGGCACTGCAGGCCAGCTTCATGCAAGTGGAGGTGGCGAAGCAGCTGCTGGAGAAGCAGCTGGCAGACAAGAGCAGCGAGAGCCAGGCCTGCAGCGGCAGGTGCAGCAGCTGCGGGCGCAGGCGCTGAGCAAGCAGCTCACAACAGCGATGAGCCACAGCAAGGGCTGCAGCGGGGCAGATGCAGCAGCGGGGGCTGCGGCAGCGACCGCTGTTGGCGCTGGTGAGGCGGGTGCACCGCAGCAAGCTGTGTCTGCCGAGCAGCTGGCGCTGCAGAGCCAGGGCAAGCCAGGGTACGTGCTGACAGTGGCGCAGCACTTTGAGTCGGAGGTGTGCCTGGCACGAAAGTCGGGCCTGCACAGGGTGCTGTGTCGGCGACGTCGGAGGCGCTGGCAGCTGCCATCCACGAGGCCGCCGCAAGTGGCGATGCTCCACAGCAGCAGCCGGAGGCGCCGCGGCTGCTCCCTGCGCCAGGCCAGCAGCGTGAGCAGCAGGCGGGGTCCTGCCAGTCCCTTGACACAGCACCACCGCAGCCGCGGGAGGCGCATGGGGAGGCTGAAGCACGGCAGCAGCAACAGGCAGCCACGTCCTCACAGCGACGCATCCCTCCTCCACCACTCGAGCTGCCATTGCCTACAGCAGAGCAGCTTCCAGCATCAGCAGCCCCTATCAGCCTCAGCAAGGTGGTGTCTGCCAAGGCATCAGCAAAGGGCGTCGCAGCTGCTGGGCTGTCATCCCCCGGCATGGGCATCTCCCCCCGGCTGCAGCAGCTGGCGAGCCCGAAGCCAAGCGCGTCACCGCGAGTGCCGGCAGCAGCAGCGAGCTCCCCCAAGGCGCCCGCAGGGGCCGCCCCCAGGAGCACTGTCGGCCGCAGCGTGCCTGGCAGCCCTGCTGCGTCACGCAGGGCGTCCCTCGCAACACCCACGGCATCGGTGCCAGCTTCACCCAAGGCGAGCGCGCCGCCCAGCCCGCGCGGGCTGGCAGCTGCGGCGCCTGGCGCTGCCAGAGCAGCGGCGACGATCCCTGCGGGCCGCTCGGGCAGCAGGGCCAGCGTGGCCAGCAGCAGGGCGGGCAGTGCAGCCGGCTTCCCGGCAGTACAAGCTGCGATGGGCGCTGCCGCGAGCAAAGGACCTGCGGGTGCTGCTGCAGCTGCGGCGGGCGCAGCGCGTGTAGTTTCGGGTGCGGCGGGCAAGCTGTCGTCCCGCATCCCTGGCATGGCAGCTGTGCAGGCGTCAGCAGGCCGCAGCGCTGCTGGCACGCCTTCAAAGCCTTCCTCTGTGAGTGCTGTAAGCAGCCCAGCCATGAGCCCACGCAGCGGCAGCTTGTCCGTTGGCGTGGTGGACAGGAGCGCGCCCATCTTCAAGTCCCGTGCGCAGGCAGGAGCAGCAGCGCCGGCAGGCGGCGGACGTGCTCGTGCTAACACTGAAATCGAAGGCGCAGCAGGGGCCGGCAGCAGCAGCAGCAGCAGCAGCAAGGGCAGCAGTGCATCGGGGGGCTCTGCAGCGGCTGCTGCTGTTGGCAAGATGATGAGGATGCTGTCGGGTGGAGGCTCCAGGAGCATGGCTGGTGACAGCATCATCATGAAGAGCAAGCCAAAGGAAGGCAAGGACGGCAGCCGGAAGTGAGGGCAGGTAGCAGGACAGGAGGTGTTGTGAAGTCCGCGCTGACATGACCTGCCGTTTGCAGCGGGATGGCCTGTGGGTCTGTGTGTGCAGCAAGCTGGTGCGTGGCCAGCAGGTGTGTGGTGAGATGTGCGAGGTGCAGGGTTGTGCTGGTGGGTTGAGTTGTTGATTTGGATGCACCAAGATGGGTGTATCTAGCAGGTTTGTGACAGCGTTGTGGTCTACGGCATGTACTCGCTGTTGTTTGCAGGTCGGGAGGTAGTGACTTGCACAGTACATGCTAGCTTGTTGACTAGAGGCAGGGTTAAAGTGCTCCTAGGGGTGCAGGTGTATGTGTAGGGTATTGCCATTGCTGATCAATGGCTCGTGCGTTGGTGCTCCTTGTGCTTTTCAATTTATTGGTTCATATCAGTCACTTGTTGCCTTCTATTCAATGCATATCAAAGTGCATGCTGTGCAAGCATGCTAGGTGAAGACCAAGAATTTGTGAAGCGCAAGTATAGATGTGTACGGTATCAAGATCCACCTAATGCAGTTCAGCGCATTTGCAAGGCACTTTAGCGCAGCAGTCGCCCAACGAGATCATTGTTTCATATTTGTTGCTGCTGTACGCAGCAACCATTTGAATACTTGCTGGCCTTTCATTGCTGTATTGCATACATTACATTACGTTACATGCTCCACCCATCAAGAAGTGGGAACCCCATTCAGGAGCCAACGAGAGGCTCATTGGGGCTCATTGCAGAAGCTGCTCTGTCACACCGTGTTGAGCGGCCTCTTGCATGTCAGGCTTGAATGGTGTGTTTGCAGGATTGCGTGATTCTATGATAGCAAGATGATGTGCTGCTTGAATGAGAATGTGTAGCTCCTGACGGGGTGGGCCAGTGGCCCTACTTTGGTAATCCGGATTCGGTGAACTAAAAATAGGGGACATTCTTCTGCTGGTGCCGAAGGGCTGTTGTTTTTGCTGGGTAATGCAACGTAGCATTTGATGGGTTGTTATTCCTGTGGTGCAACCGCGCATGGCTAATGGGGCATTGCTTCCCATGCATCAGTGCCCCCATGTTCTTAGAGCGGCTTCAACCAGCAATGCCATCTACGCTGCAGCAGACAAGTCACGGATCATCTATGCCTGTTTACCTCCCCCCCCCCCCCCGGCATGATCATCATTATATTGTCCAAGCCGTGGCATCGGTCTCTGATGGCATGTGCCATCACAATGTGCTGATCAGATGATACCGGTTTGGGTGACAATGAAGCGCAGCAATAGGAAAATTGAAGAATTATAGTAAACGTCATAATCAAACTTGCGATGACGCTGGCAAAACGACCTGAGGGTACATAGCCTGATACCAGCTGGTCGTCATGGCATCATGTACGTCACATTGTAGCATCACTGAAGAATACAGGGTGACGATCAGTGCTGCAGCATACGTGACTAGAAACAAAATGTACGTTGATGCTTGCTAGTTCGACGGCTTCTCTTCTCATGATTCAGGCGCTTGTTATGAGGAAGTTCGTGTCCATGGCATCAGGAGGATTCTTATGGAATCGGCAGCAGCAGGACAGCATATCCTTGTCAAGGGTTATGTCCCATGCTTGTACCCATCTACAAAAGCAAGAACACATGCCGGCCAGTCCACCGCTAGCAGGTTCGCCAGGTACTGCCCAAACAGACAGACACGCTAGTGACAATCGCTGATCGCAGGCAGCTCGCAGGACAGCCTCCGCCGCCATCATGAGCGATAGGCATATCATAGTGCTCTTACTGCTGCTCGGTCTCGTCTGCAGTGCCAGAGCAGACAAACCAAGCCAGCAGAAGAAGAATCGGCCGCAGCAGTGCTACGACCTACGCCTGGGGATCCTCGCAAGATCTGGGCTGAAGTATGGGGACGGCACCTTTGGGCGCCTGATCGACGTGAATGGGCAGCCAATCGTACGTGTCCTCAACCCAGGCGAATATGGAGAGCGCCTGCACCCTGAGGCGTTTACTGGCAGAGGCATGTGGTCCAAGGACGCCTCACTTGCTGACCTGTACTCGAATGCGCCTGACATCCCCACCATAGCAGAGGTAGGTAGACCGTATTGACGTAATGCTGCAGAGCAACAAGGGACCAGCAGGTGTAATTGTTTGCTGCTGTTGGTAGTCCCCCAGCAGGAGGTTGTGTCAGCAGTTGCTGCCGCAGCAAGGTTCAGCGCATTTACATCGTGACTCACACCTGCCATGACTGCTGCTGCTGCTGCTGCTGCTGCTGCTGTGTTGTACTCTTACCTTGCTTTGATTCAGATTGGCGGCAGCATCTTCATGATCAACCACTTTGAGTACCCACAGCCAGCTTCAATGTACATCTCAAAACTGGCAGCAAACTCGGACGGCGACCTCAGCGTTGTCAATACAGCTCATGTGCCCGACAACAGCAGCCTTGTGCAGGGACTGTGGTTCCTGTGCAGTGGCGAGAAGACACCTTGGGGTACACACTTGGGAGCAGAAGAGTACCCACCCGACTGTAAGTGGTGCCAAGCGCAGTGCACAACTTTCATTACGTCTGGCTACAGTGCCTTGTAGCTGTGCAGCGCAACATGCTGTGTGTGTGGCACATCCCTTGCTGAAAACCGTGCAGTGAAAGTCGTGAGCATGATGGAAGGCTGTGCGTACTGCTGCGGCAATGGGTACATGTTGTGCTGAGTCTCCACAGCCTACCGAAATCTTTGTCGACCCGTGCCTGCACCATGCTGCTGCCTGTTCTGCTGGCAGGCCGTACGTACGAGGACCTCCTCCTGCCTTGCCAGCAGGATGCCAACCTGTGCGGCTACCTCTCCACCTCAAGCGGGTCGGGTGAGCGGGCGCCATGCCTCGTGCTGCTGCAGGATGGCGGGGTGCAGAGTGCTGCGATTTGTGGGGCACACGGTTCTGCTGTGCCGTCTGCCGTGCAGGTGCTGTGCGGGCGTGGTGAGCTGGCATGCTGCCCTGGGCTCGTGAGGGCGCGCAATGGTCTGGTTGTCCATGTTGCGTGCTGTGTGTGCTGTGGTTGACTTGCCGGCGAGATGCCAACCGCTGCAGTTTCTGTCAAAATGTCGAGCGATCTTTGTGAGGTGGTGAGGCTGTTGCTTGCAATGCTTGGTGCGCTGTTAGTCGCCCTGTAGTGCCTGTGAATGTGGTGCCTTTGTGTTGGTGGTGCTAGGTTTGCTGCGTGTGGTTTGGGCAGCATGGTTGTGCAGTGACCGGCAGCCTTGCGGCTGTTGGCTGTTGTAGAGAGCGCCATGTCATGTGCATGCATGGCATCTGCCGCTTCCACCTTGGCTCCACGAGTCCAAAACATGGTCACAACTGGTGCATGTGTGTGTGCATGCAGGCGTGCAGGAGTTTGCGCGCTACTTTGGCTTCTACGGCGGCGCCGAGAAGGCCAACGAGGCGGCCATGGCTTTTGGCAGCAACACCGCAAACCTGCAGCTTTTCAAGGAGAAGTTCAGGTCCGCAGCGCACCTGGCTGGCGACAATCACCATGCTCACGGGCGTGCATGACGTGGCAAACGCCTGAGTTCAGCTGTGCGGGCGTTTGAACCCGGTCGCGTACGCATTGCCATGCCGCCATCCTTCTGCCAGCTTACTGCGCTGTTCCCAACCCGCTCCGCCGCCACAACAGGCGGGCGCAAACCAGCGCTGTATTGCAGCGCTCTCGCAAGCTTGCTGTGAAGAGGGAGCAGCACTCTACCCCAGCAGCAAAACGCAAGCAAGCAAGCAGTTTCACCCTACCCCTTGCTGTGCGCTGCGCTGTGTCGCATGCGCCTCGGCTGACATGTCTGCGTGTGTGTGTGTGTGTGTGTGTGTGTGTGTGTGTATGTGTGTGTGTGTGTGTGTGTGTGTGTGTGTGTGTGTGTGTGTGTGTGTGTGTGTGTGTGTGTGTGTGTGTGTGTGTGTGTGTGTGTGTCTACTGCCATCGTGCAGCTGCTACAACTACGGCGCCTCGCCAGAGGCCGGCATCAAGAGCGCTGACGGCTCAACCACCGTCACCAAGTGGAGGACGCTGGGGCGCATCAGCCATGAGACCGCGTGAGTCTTCACGCATGCAATGAGCATTGCCTTGCTGGCTGGCGATGCTCAGCAGGAATGCAGCTGCATGTTCTGCGCTGCGCAGCAGCACTGCCAGCGTAGTTGGTTGCATGCATGGCTTATGCCTGCAAGGGCCGAGGCGATGATGACACGAACCAGCCGTACATGTTACCACCCCTCACAGCACCCAACAGCAGCACGGCAATACCATACATACGCCAGCGGCAGCAGACGCGGTTCAGCTGACAGCCCCAGCACAGCAGCTCGGCATGACATGGCGACACACTTGTTGGCACCTTGAGCCTGGATTCGCCCATGTGACGTCTGTCGCTGTGCCTGACGCGCCGTGTTTGTGCGTGCCTGCAGGGTTGTGATGCCTGACAACCGCACCGTGTACACCTCGGACGACGGCAGCAGCGGCGTGCTGCTCAAGTTTGTTGCCGACAGGCCTGGCCAGCTGTCCTCAGGTGGGGCCAGGCGTCAAGCGCTTCCCTACACAGAGCATTGCAGCCGCGATGACACCACCTACAGTCGCCCTCTGCGGATGTTGTTACCGCTTCATAGCTTGGCGCTGATCACATTATGCAGGATGCGGCATGTGCATTCCCCCCCCATGAGCCTTTTGTTGGCTCCTGATTGGGGTTCCCACTCCTTTGTTGGGTGGAGCATGTAAAGTAAAGTAAAGTACGCATCCTAAGTGTGCTCTGTTGCTGTGACTGCTGCTGCTGCTGCTGCTGCTGCTGCTGCTGCTGCTGCAATGCTGCGATGCTGCGATGCTCTGCAGGAACCCTGTACGCTGCCTACTTCAAGAAGCGGGGCTCGACAGACGCGTTCACCATCAAGTGGGTGCAGCTGGGACGTGGTGAGTGCCGCTGCAACCCCAAGCTGTGCATAAAAAAGGCAGCCATCCTTTTTGCTGCTCATGCTGCCAGGAAAGACAGTTCTGAGCCACCTGCATAACCCCCAAGCCTGCCGATCCATGCACCCTGCCACAAACATGCCGGAAGGCCGCCCTCACACTGCAGCAGCAAGCAAACACCCTAAAGGTGATGTGGCACGCTGATGCAGGCGCTTCGCCATGCTAACATCTTGTGGATGTTGCTGCTGTGTGCAGGCAACCAAGCGGAGCTTCAGGCGCTGGCCATCGACCCCGCCACGCGCTTCAGCAGCATGTTTGAGGTCGCGACTGTAACCGACGCCGGCAAGTGCCCAGAAGGCTTCTCCCCTGCCAACACGCCATTTTCAAACCTCAAGCAGACAGTGAAGGACAACAGCATCTATGTGGAGTGCCTGAAGATTAAGGTGTGTGAAGTGCAAGGACACAAAGGGACTGGACGCCCACTACATACGGTGTTTGTGGTCCTTTGGCTTGCTTGCTGATTGCGTGTGTGCGCCACTCAGTGTTAAGCACCACGCAGGAGGACTGTGGAGGGGTAGGGCAGCAGCTCGACGTCACAAAGTGCTTGTGTCAACATATTTTAACCCTGCTTCTCAACGCAGCGCGCTATGTGGTGCCTTTTCCTTGCTTGCTTGCAGCAGCAGCTTGCACTGCGTTGCTGCTTCACATGTGCGGCCCAGTGATGCATGCATTGTCCGAAACCTGCTGCTGCTGCTGCTGCTGCTGCTGCTGCGTAGCCTGGCATGGAGACTGCCGCCGCGTTCCTTGAGTCGCGCCGCGTTGCTGCCATCAAGGGCGCTACCACCGAGTGGGAAAAGCTGGAGGGTGTGACGTATGACCCACACCGCAGGAGGTAGGTTTTTTTAAATAAGAATAAAACCATTTTTTGAGGAGGGGTTGATGTAAGACCACAACGCAGGAGGTGGGTCGCTGTACATGCCATGACGAGTTCTTGCGTAACCGGTTTGGTGCTATTTGGATGTCAACAAGCAGCTGCCGTCTGCACAGCACGGTGCAAGGCAAGCGGAGGCTGCCGCCTCACGATCCTGCCTGCTCTCTTGTGTCGCATTGTTGTTGGCAAGCCAAAAGTCGTCCTGCGTTGAGTATGATGTAGCACAGTGCGTGCTTGACGCAGGCAGCCCCTCAGTGCTTGTGCCCCTGAGGCAGTTGCAGCGTCCTCAGACTGTCAAGTCCTGACTGTGCTGACTGTGCATCATTGCAGGCTGCACGCGGCTTTGGTTTTGACGGGGCAAGTTGGAGGGAGTCGCACATGCGTACACTGGGTTGCTGCTGCAGCAGGCCATGCTGACGACAGTCTCACGGTGACACTGAGGCGCCGCTGGTTGACGCGTTTTGTCATGCAGGCTGTACATGGCGCTTTCTTCAGTGGACAGGGGCATGCTGGAAGGCAATGCATACGACGGGCTGGGGCCGGACCACCTGAGCTTCAAGCCCAACCCCTGTGGCATCATCATGTCTTTGAAGCTGGACCCCAAGTTCTCAGCAACACAAGCAGAGGTGAGCTGGGGCACAACACAGTTACAAAACAGCTAAAAGGCAATCAGGCCGCAGAAAACCTGTGGCAGTCATGTTCCTGCTGTTGCCCGCGGCAGTGCTGGAATGATGCTTGGTGGTTTCAAGTCTCGCCTTGCCAAAGGGTGCTGCTTGCAGCCAGCAACAACACTACAATATCATGTCTACATACAACACATCTTTGAGGCTGGAACCTGCCAGAGGCACTAGCCCAGCGAGCCAACTTTCTGCTCGTGAGGGTTATCTCAGTTACACCCAGTCAACAATGCATCATGGTTCTTGCTCGTGTCTTGATCCTGCCGCTGGCACAAATTAATAAGCCCACCGCCTTGTGTATGGCATGGTTTTGAATGGTAGCTGGGGCGCTGGCATAGCCAAGGTGCTGCAGGAACGAACACACTTGTGAGGCCATGTTCACTGGCACAAGTGCCATTCTGCAAGGGCCCAATGCTGGCAGCTACCAACACTGACTCGAACGCATTGCGCAAAAATTCAAGATGCTCTCTGTTTGAGTCACAACAATGCTGCTGCTGCTGCTGTCATTTCTGTTTCGAATGTGATGTGACACTATGCGTGTTCCTGCAGGTCCTCCTGGCAGGCAGCAACAGCACCAACGTCAACAAGGACAATGCCTGCGATGTGAACGCCATTGCTGGGCCTGACAACGTTTTCTACACCAACCACAACCTGCTCATTGCTGAGGACACCAGCAAGCACCAGAACAACTTCCTGTGGGCGTACAACCTACGCACAGGTGTGCTGCTGTTCCACCAACGCAGGCTGCTGGGTGACTGCACGCAGGAACTGTGCTGGCTGTCGTCACAACAGCAAACAGCTGACGCTGAGTGTGACAGCCATGGATGACAGCTTGCATGGGGCTTCGCACGGCACACATCACTCCTGCTCATTGGACAACAAATGGATCGTGTGTCGGCCTCCAAACCCATGCACACTTCGCTGCTGTTGCCGCCCCTGATACCAGCAGGCACCTCAAGCAGCGCAGCAGTCGATTGCTTTACTTTACTTTACTTTACTTTGCATGCTCCACTTTTTTTTACATGCTCCACTTTGATTGCACTTCAAAACTGCACAGCAGCGCTGCGAGTGGCTAGCTGCGAGTCATCACGCACATGGCGCGTGATGGCCATACCCCCTCCCAACCCAGGCCAAGCCTCTCTGCTACAAGAGCGTGCACAAGTACAATCACAAGGCTGTCGGCTGTCTTGCCCTGCCTTGCCCTGCAGGCAGCCTCACCCGCATCCTGTCCACACCGACCGGCGGCGAGGTGACCGGGCCACGGCTGTCGCTTGCCGCCGGCCGCGCCTACCTGACATGGGCCATCCAGCACCCACTCGACGACCAGCAGCCAAATGATGCTGAGCAGGTGAGCCGCCTGCACTGCGGGGCTGTGCCCAACGGTTCAGAAGTGACGCCAATCGCGACTGGCATGGTGTCAGGCACGCCAAGTCCTGCGCCATGCGCGCAGTCAAGTACGCCAGCGTGTTCGGGCGCAACAGTCGAGAGTCTGGTGCCCTTGATGGCGTGCCTGCATCCTGTGGTTGCTGCAAACTCTGCAGTCGCTGCAGCGGCGGTGGCTGGGAGGTTGTGGCTGTGACAGTGCCTCGTCATGCACACTGCACACTCACCGATCCATGAAGCTGTGGACGTAAACCCCAACAGCGTTGCGTGAAAAACCACACAGCAGCACACAGAACTCATCTCGTTCCCTTGCATGTACCCACTGCTGATGTACCCTTGCCGGACATGCTGCCAAATGCTCCGAACCCCTGGCTTGCAGGAAATGGCCCAACGAGGCTACGTCGGCTACCTCGGCCCTCTTCCTGCCAGGGCCCTGAACCCTAAGGCTCCACTCGATTTCTCCGCGTATGGCCTGGATGTGCCAACAGGCGATGCGGTGGAGCAGGTGCTGGGCAGCAGCAAGGTGTGCCTGGGCTGATTTCAGCACGGAGAGTTCCAAACCCAGCTTGAAGGACAGCAGGCTGGAATAAAGTTTTCACAATGGCAGCACACTGGTGCGTGTTCAAGCAAGGCATATGATGCATGTATGCGTACCGCCACCGGCGTTTGTGTCCAAGGTCCAGGTGACCTGAGCCTCTTGCTGGAGGCTGCATTCCTGTTCAGGTATAGCTGCTGTGGCGGCTGGTGAACATTGATCTCCAGCAGGGGTGGGTGCAAGCCAGAGGCTGCAGATGTACTGCAGCCAGCATATTTGAGCTGCCACAATGATATTGATGAGGGTCCCTCTGCTGTCTTTGTCCCTGCTGGGTATGGTGCATGTTGGGATGGAAGTACTTGAATGTAGCTGGCACGCTGACTAGACTTGCTGGCTGCAAGTCGCATGCAGGTTGTGGAAGCCTGCTGCGGCTGCAGGCAGCACCATTGAGCAGCTGCAAACTCTTGTCTGCATTTTTTTTATGGAGGTTGTTGCCATTAAAAGCCGATGCATCCTGCTTGTAGTACAGTACTACTAAATCGTTGCAAAGCACTGCACTACAGAGTTGACACTACTCGTAAGCTCCTGGGCCAGGCGCTTGCCATTGTGGCTGAGCACCGGGGTCTCTGAAGCATTCCTGATCCATACTTGTGACCAGCTAGCTACCAGGGCACCCTCTGCTGTCAACTGTGCGCACCGGGATGTGATATGTCACCTGTTGGGATTGCAAGCGCGCTTGTTTGGGTTGCAGCACTCGTTGCGTGTTGACGGACGCAGGCTGGAGCAGCCTGGTTGCAGTAGCATGTGTACTGATCATGATCCTGGCTGTAGCCGAACCAGGTGCGCTGCGTCAAGGGCTGGAATTAATACTAATTACAGTGAATTCTGAGGCATCCCAGCATGCGCTCATGCATTGCCCGTGATCTGTCAGGCAAGACATTGTCTTCGATGATCAATGTTGAAAGGAGGTTCAGCTGCAGCGTTGTCTCAAGAAAACTTGCTCTTCCTGCAGATATGCAGGCTGCTGGTGTGAAACTTTGGCGTTGTGCGTGCATGCCTCATGGCTGTTCAGATATGACAAATGTTGAGAGTTTGATAAGCTGCCGGCTTTAGTTTGCTGCTGCCGGGATGCTGGAATTTGTACCTATGCTTGGCATGGTCAACTTGATCAGGAGTGGCTTGCACATGTGTACGTATGGGTAGACCTTGTGTGTGCGGTCTCAGACCTGGTAGTCTGCCTCGTGTGCGTTGGTCATCACATGAGGATGTGTTGATATCAGCATGGCTCTTGCATCAGCATGCGGCAGTACGGTGGTCCAGCTGGTGACCGGATTAGGCCGCCATTCTTTGTGTCATGCCATTGAAATGTGGCAGATCTTCTGACTTCTAATGCTTTGCTTTCACTAGGTACAGCACATGTGAGCCAGCTTCACAGTAACACACTGATCTGGTTGTTGTCGACCATGTTTGGTGACCCTGGTGGTGGTCACGGTTGGTGGTTAGGACCCAGGCGGCGTGGCACACCCAGGCGGGCGATGTTTGGCAGACTTCATGCAGCAAAGACAGAGTAGTGTTGCTGCTTTCGTTCACAGTTGCTTCCTGGTACGTAGCGGCCCAGAGATGGCACATCTGCTGCTTCCCAGTGATAGCAGCACTAGTAGTGCTTCTGATATTGCTGAATCTCTGAGCTTGTTGAGGTTGCGGTTTCTTTCAGTTGATGGTCTTCTTCTGGTGTTTACGGACCTCATGAGCCTTGTTTGGCTCCTTTGCGAGTGGGCCAGTGGCCCTGCTTTGGCAATTTGATTATGTATGATTTCTGTGAGTTGGTCAGTGATTACGTAACACACGTAAACCTGGGGCCGATGGCGTTGATGCTATGGCTTAAATAGGTGGTATGATGATGATGATGATGGTGGTGGTGGTGGTGGTGGTGATGATGGTGGTGGTGGTGGTGGTGATGATGATGCTACGTAAACCTGTGTATTGACATGCTCAGATTGGCAATCTGATGCAGGTCTGTGAGCTTCGGTCGAGGATGACTCATCCTCAGTGAGGTACATACCTCCATACATGATATGGTGAGAGGGCTAACAGTGCCTTGCCCTAGGGCGATACAGCTGCATCCCTGAGGCCTGTTTGTCCAGCCTCTGGCATTGGCATGTCTGGCTGCTCCACTGGCAGATCTGGCTGCTCCAGAGTATCCTTGGCCCGTTCTTGCACACTGAGGAGCATATTTTGTCGCAGCTTGCTTCAATTGAAGCGGTGTAAGTGACGAATTTGGCACCTACAGCATATCTGAATAAGCAGGCTAGGGTCGGCCCCGACACAAGCTGTGTCATAATACAGCAGTGAATGCGGGAGCTCCAGGGATAACGGCTTGTGGCACCAGGCCCTACGACAGATGCTACAGCACTACAACCTTCAACACCGCTGTTCTGCCGTACGATGGCACCAGCGTACTGCTCCCTACTTCTGAGCTGAGCCAGCACAATCACACAAAGCCGTAAGGCGCGGCACACTCTCTCCCCCCCAGGGGCAGGCTCAGAGCAGACCAAAATCCCACCCGCACAAATGCACACAAGCAGGACAGCACCACTGCACACCAGTAGTATACTACGTAGTATCGCCCTCCACGACCGCTGCGCTGCACAAGGGGCACACTAAACCTGGAGAACCCTCTGTGTCCACCAAAAGTACTTCAGTTGTTTCACCGAATTACCGAAATACCAAAGTAGGGCCACTGGCCCACCCGCAAAGGAGCCAAACAAGGCTCATGGGGTCCACAAAACTCATAAGAAGACCATCAACCGGAAGAAACCGCAACCTCAACAAGCTCAGAGAGCTCAGAACTCAGAGAATCAGTAACTTCAGAAGCACTACTAGTAATGCCATCACTGGGAAGCAACAAATGTGCCAACTCTGGATTGCTACGTACCAGTAAGCAACTGTGGATGAAAGCAGCAACCTTACTCTGTCTTTGCCGCATGAAGTCTGCCAGACATCGCCCGCGCGGGTGTGCTAAGGCACTTGGGTTCTGCCAACCACCGAAATCATCAAACAGACACCAAAAACGCTCCCGGACTAGCTCGCAAGCATCACACTCAACTACCACGTGGAACTCATCCTCAACCTGGCCAGCAGCGCATCGGGTGCAAAGCCGCTGATGTCTAGGTAGCAAGGAGTTGCCAGCCCTCTCCCACCGACCAGTAGCCACGCGCAAGTCATGTGCACCCAGACGGAAACGCATCAGTGACGACAGGTGTACTTTGTTGAAGCCAGCAGTGTTGTGCACATAGTCTGGACACCAGCTAGACGGCTTTGTCATGTCCAGCTCATCAAATGATGTGCATGCAAACCAGCTCTCGTACGTAGAATGCATGACAGTATCAGAACCAGCAACTCTGGGATCGGTGGGTAAATCATGCCACTGCTGATACTACCAAGACTGAAAAGCCTCATGCACACAGCGCATATCAGACTCCTCAAGGCAGTGCAGACCGACCAATGCATCAGGTATGTTGCCCAACATGCCCGTACGGGTATGCAACGTGCGCACAAGGGACCTAAACTGCCAGAACCACAAGGACTTTTGCCTACCCTGATCAGCGCTGCTTGGGTAGGTGCGCATACTGAGGTCTCTGTTCTCCTGCATTGCTAAAAACAACCAGTCACTACGCAGCCGTGAGACCACCCGGTCCCACAGGTCCCAGCAAGCTGTGAACCAACCACTGATCAGGGGTCTGCAGCCAAATTCACGCGACAGCAGCTGCCTGCAAGTAGACTTGCGAACACGCCCAGCCAACATACGCAAAAACATGAACTGCACCACTTGCATGTCATTGCTAAGCGCCTTGGCAACGCCCTGCGGCCCACTTCCGCAGCTATGAAGCAGTGCAGGGGCCCACACTTCTGAGCAGTAGCCCAAGATTGGCGAGACCAGTGAGTTAAACAGGTGCACCTGCAAGCCAAGCCCCGTGATGTGGTGGTCAGCGCAGCGGGAGCGCATGGCCCACATCGCCCGTGAGCCAGCAGCTGCCAGGGACGAAAAACATGCTGTAACACCCTTAGTCTCATGGAATACACATCCCAAATACCTGAACTCGCTGCTTCTGGGCACAGGCACACGCACCATCCCTGCCAACAAAGGTCCACTGCGCAAGACCCCGGTAGCGCTGGTGGCCAAATACTACCACCTCTGTTATTCCCACATTCACCTCCATATCATAATGCGCGCAGAAGGTACTCACAGCATCCAGCAGCTGTTGCAGCTCCTCCTGGCTGCTGGCTAGTAAGGCCAGGTCATCCGCATACAGCAGCAGTCTCAGCAAGCGCCCACCCAGCTGCACACCGCATTCACGCGCGCGCTCCTCCAGCCACTGCTCTATGCAATCAAAGAAAATGCCAAAAGCAGCGGAGACAGGGGGTCGCCCTGCTTCACGCCCCTGGTGCTGTGAAAAGGCTGGCCTGCCGTGCGTCCAAAATTGGTGATCATAGGGGCATGCCAGTACATCGAAACAATCGCACGGAGCATGTTATCACGCACACCAATGTCGCTTAGACACTTCATCAGCAGGTCGCGACGCACAAGGTCATAAGCCTTCCTGAAAACCACAAAGCACGCAAACAGATGCTGCTTATCCAACCTGCTCTTATCGATCAGATGCTTGAGGACGAACACGTGGTCACTGGTGCGGCGGTCAGGCCGAAATCCTGCCTGACCAGAAGCCCTGAAACCGTGCTGCTCACAAAAAGCCGACAGACGCTTCTCCAAAATCATGCTGTAGAGCTTGCCCATGGTTGAACCAACGGCAATACCACGATAGTTATCCTTGACACTGACATCACCACGCTTGAACACAGAACATAGGTAGGCAGAACTCCACACAGCAGGCACATCCCCAGTGGAGAAAGCATGGTCTAGGATGTCACGCAACTCACTCGACAATGTAAAAAGATGCTTAAAAGTGCCATCTGGTAGCTCCACCTCACTGTATGCACCTTTTAGCAGTTCACCACGCATGCCATCGGGGCCCGCCATACGGCCATTCTTCATGCGCAATAGTGCACACTCCACTTCTTCAACACTGATGCTGGAGTTCAAAGCTGCTGCAAATCCGTCAGTCACAGGGGCAGCCTGACTTTCAAGCGACGCCGTTAGCTCAGACACAGACGTAGCACACTCAGGCAGGCTATGCTGGCCACTGGAGCCACACAGTCGACGCCAGTGCGCATCAAACCCTGCAGGATCCTGGACGGTACCTGGGGCAGCACGGCCCTTATATGCAGTCCATAATCGGCGCGGATTGTGCCGCAAATTATGCAGTAAACGGGCATGCGCCTTACGCTCACACACACGTTTAGCCCGCCGCTTTGCAGCATTGAATGACCTCCGCGCTGCAGCAGCAGCGTGGGTGTTGCCACGTAGCACTGCCTGCCGCAGGACTTGCCACTCAGGTTTGCACTTGCCAAACCAAGCATTGGCTTGGCGGCCGTCAGTCATTCTACCGGTACGACCAGTCGACACTCCAAACACATTTGCAGCAACTTCACACACAGACGCACTCCACTGAGAAAAGGCCTCAGTCACTGACAGCTGTCCACCCTGCATAGCCTCAATAATATTCGCACGCAGTTGATCATGGCGGGTAGCAGAGAGAGCACCAATGTACCTCGCACGTCTGTCTGGGCCCCACTTCACACACGGTGTAATGATAGGCGTGAAGCCGGCGTCTACAGATCCCTGCTGCAGTGCCACTGGCCAGTCAAGGACACACACAAGAGCATGATGATCAGAGAATGCCACTGTGCCCTGTGACAACACAGCAAAGTTGGACACAGCAGGCAGAAGACAGCGGGACACGAGGCCATGATTAATGACTCTACCACTACCGCTGTTGGAGAGGTGGGTTGCAGCACCGTGTTGGTCGCCTGGAGCCCGTCCATTCAAAATGGAGAGCCCCGTACTAGCACACAAATGGATCAGAAGTTTGCCAAACACACAAACTGTGGCTGTGTCAGAGTTGCACCGTGGGGGCAAAGCGGCCGTGGCGCCCTGCACCGGGCCGGCAGGTAGGCCCATCGCATCTAACAACTGCTGCGCGCCTGCACCGAACTTGTCAGCAGTGCCCGTCCGAGCATTGAAATCACCAAAAACACAAACGCTGCTGTACAGCTGCCCAAAGCCTGAAAATGCACCACTTCTACTTGCAGGTCAGCAAAAGCCTGCAACCAGCCACTAGTGTTCTGCCACTCAACTGTCGACGTTGAAGGAGGAAGATATACTACACACATGTACATTGCCCGGAAGCCCGGAGCAGCCACTCGTAACCACATGTAGTAGTCTGTACGCTTCACTCTCACAACGCCTAGCATGCTGCTGTCGAACCCAGATTGCCATGCCCTGCCCATGTCCTGCCCCAACAGCTGACTGATTCACACGAGGGAGCCCAGGGAAGCATGTGAACCCTGGTATGTCAAAGGTATCCTCTCTGCCCAACTCAACACACAACAACATATCCACCCGCTGCGCAAGGCGCTCCAATGATACTGCTTGCTCTGCAGTGAGCACATTCAGATTCCAGTACAAGATGTTGAAAGGGTTAGCACACTGGTCCAAAACCAAACACACCGAACCAGAACCATCCCCATCCCCTTGCCGGCTCCTGTCCCTCTATTGTGCAGCAGAGGAGCTGCCACCACCTCCCTGACGCTGCTGCTGCTGCTGCTGCTGCTGAGCAGCAGCAGCGGGTGGCGGCGGGTACCGCTGCTGTTCTGCTGTGTCGGTCTTCCCCATGCCGCCGGCCTGCCATTTCTGCAGCAGCCTCTCAGACACGCTCCCCATGGAGGTGCCCGCCCCATCTGCTCTGTCCTGTCGCGCAGAGGTGCCACGGTTGCCAGCCCAAGCACCAGCAGGCGCTGCAGGCTTAGAGACGCTCGGCGCAGCGCTGCCGGCATTGTTGCGCGGCTTGCCTGCTGTACTTGCTGCTGCAGACCCTGCTCCTGTCTTGTTGCCGCCAAGCGCACGATCCTGGCGTGGTCTCACTGCTGCTGGCGCAGCAGCTGGGGCGGCTGGTGCACCAACGCCAACTGCTGGAGCTGCTGGTGCTAGTGCAGCAGCTGGTGCTGCTGCCTGCCCCATGCGCCCCCCGGCAGCAGCATCTGCTGCCTGGCCAGCAGCAGCATTTGCTGCTGCCCCTGCTGCTGCTGCCGCTGTTGCTGCTGCTGCTGCCCCCGCTGCTGTAGCTGCCGTTGCTGCTGCGTCCGGGCATTCTGGCTCTGTATCTATCTTTATTGGCGCCTCCGCTGCATGCGCCCCCAGCTTCAGGAGGTGCCGCCTGCTCCAAACAGTGGCATCGGGTGTGCGCCTGCCAAGCACACACCGCCCATGCCTGAAGCGTGGCTTGGTGCCAGGCGGCGCCCTGTTGAGCTCCATCTTGAAGCTGTTGTGGCTCTTAATAATGCGCTCCGCACGCAGCTCACCCTCGGTCCTGTTCTGCCAGAAGGTGAACCCAAACTGCTGCTTCATCACCCGCTGCAGGTCAAGCAGGTCGTACTTGAACAGCACATCTGGCAGCATTGCGACCAGGTGCACCTTGTCCCGCCCAATCTGCACGTAGCTCTTACCCAGCACCCTGCCAACCCGCCTGCAGCCTTCACCTGCGGCCGTGCTATCTGCAGAAGGGCGGCCCCTGCGCAGGGGCCGCCCTTCTGCAGATAGCAGGGCCGCAGGTGAAGGCTGCAGGCGGGGTTGGCAGGGTGCTGGGTAAAAGCTACGTGCAGATTGGGCGGGACAAGGTGCACCTGACGATGTGCTTTGGGCCTTTTGAGAAGATAGTTGACAGCCCTGCGCAATACGGGCAGCAGCACCACCACACCCTGCACCAGGCATGCCCGTACTGCGCAGGGCTGTCAACTATCTTCTCAAAAGGCCCAAAGCACATCGTCAGCTCCTCCATGATGCGCTGTGCCCCACCGCTGCGGAAGTCCAGCAGCTCTGCATCCTGAAGCTCATTGTCAGCAGCTGAGAGTTGAAATCGACAGCCCCAGTGAGGCGCTCGGTTCCTGCTTTGATCACCTTGGTGGTAGCAGAGCAGACGGCCACCTCACTCTTAACCGACCCAAAGGCGATCCGCAGCTGCTGCAAGAACTCCTCGTTCAGCTTCTGCTGCTGCTGCTGCTGCTGCTCGGTCAGAGCTGCCCGGAACGCACGTAGTATAGCTTGGTCTTTTACACGATCACTGTCTTCAGTGACATCCTCGCTGGGGCGTTTTGCATTTCTGCCATCGAGCTCCATGTTCTCCGCCCCCATGCCGAACGCACACAGTGGAAGCAGGGACTGTAGCAGGGACTGTAGCCCTATTGCAATGCGGTCATGTACACATAGAGAGCCATACAGGACTCAAAAACTGCTAGCAGTTGGGCCAGCATGCCAAGGACCTTTGTCGATCTGCAAGTCAAATTATACTCGAGATCGCAACAGCTGCGCACGGCGCAGCAGCCACCCCAAATTTGTGTGCTCAGAGAAGCTGCACTCAGGGCTTAGGGCACAGCAAATCGGTAGTGACACCAGCACAGCAATGCCACACCACAGCACGCTACAAAGGAGAGTGACCCAGCACACCCCCTCATGCAAAGCTGCATTGGCATCTGTAAGCAACGCTGACAGTGGCCACTGTACAGGGCACCGTTGGTACAGATCACTACTCCATGTATTTGTTGGGAGGTACAGAATGCCACATGTCCCTGCTTTGACAAGATGCATACATGCATGCATCAAGCAATCCTGGTGTCTCGTCATCATATTACCCATTCAAGCCATAGCATCAACGCCATTGGCCCCTGCTGTCTGCGGTGTTGCAGCAATGCGCTATCAAAGCACGCCATACGAACGGACTGCTGTAATGACACTGGGCGGTGACACCCAGCTGCTCCAACAGTGCTCAAGTACCGTCCAGGCTGGCACTCGCCTTGTATGACAAGTTACAGGTGTCATACACATCAAAAGCAGACAACATGTACAGCAGACGATGCAGAGCACCTGAAGTAGATGCCGCCTCACAATAGCCTGTTGCGCCCTGTTGCCGTCCTGTGACACCTGCATTGGCAGCATGGCTGCCCTGCCAGCATGTTGGGCACACACATCACCAACACATGTGAATGCATCCACAACAAACCCAAACCCTTTTGAACAACGGGATGTGTGAGAGCCAGACCATGCACAGGGCAGCTAGTAGGGGAGGTACCCAGGTCAAGCCCCAACCCTTGTACAAATTGGGGGTGTCTAAACTTGCAATCAGTCTCCATGAACCTCATTGATCAGCTGCTGGAACTCGGCGCATCACTCACACATGCTGTGCAGGCCAATGTTGTCTAGTTGTAATGTGATCACCGGAACTCATAGCAGACGGCACAGCCATCATCCCCAGCACACACCACCCTGTCACCAGCCGGTGACACCTCCATCGCACGCACTGCCGCCTTGCCAGCAACTAGCGCGTACAGCGCCCTGCCAGCTTCAAGGTCCACCACATGCACAGAGCCATCGCCGCACCCACACAGCACCAGATCCGCTGCCACTGCAGTCAAGGTGTAGGGGAAGTCCGTCAGCTGCACCGTGTGGATGGGCTTGCAGGGCTGTGCTGCGTCCATCACCCGCAGGGTCATGTCAGCGCCAGCTGTCACCACCAGGTTGCCACTGCTGCCGCAGCCTGCACCATGCAGCAATGCAACGGCACGCAACATGCACACCACCAGTCACATCAGTGGGAGTGGTGCCAACACCAACCCTGCTGCACAAAGCCAAGCTATACCACTTTCTACGCTCCCCAGCTGCCAGTAATGCAGCAAGAGCAACGGCCACGCAAATCGTGGTAGCCAAGCAATACAGCATCGAAGCAGCTTGCACATCTTCCTGCTGCTCAAATCGCATGTTTGTGTATGCTGCTCTTGCCTTGTGCACTGCACCGCGCTGCCACCAGAGCACCCACCTGTCACAATGTTGCTGACAGCGCCCCTCCCTTGCTTGCCCACATGCACCGCCTGGGTAGCCACACAGCCGCCAGTGCGGCCATCCCACACCTGCACAACACCATCTTGGCCACCGCTGATGACACAGCAGCTGCCGTCGTTGCCTGCGTCCTGCGCTGGCGCACGTGCTGCCGACCAGGCCAGAGCTGAGATGTGGCCCTGGTGTGCTGCTGCTGCGCCCCAACAGCTGCTGCCTGAACCCAAGTCCCAGCACATCAGGCCACCCTTGCGGTCACCTGTGACAGCAGCAGCAGCAGCAGCACAAGCGTCTCACTGAGGTGCTACACGAAGTCCCTGGTATAAGTAAGCCTCGATATCCTGCCAAGACACTGCCATGATGGAGGTGGGGTGCCAGTCAATGCACTTGACACCTAAGCAATTTGCTTGCAGGCAAGCCACAGTCCTTGCCACGGGCGGACCACATCCAGCACACCTGTGCACAGGAGCACATGGAGGGTCAACATGCAGAGGCCCAGAGCTTGCAGCGGTAACACGCAGCAACAGTTTAGTCTGCAGACTCACCTGTGGCGATGCTCCTTCCACCAGGGTGCACCACCAGCTCCAGTACTGGCCCTGCATGGCCCTGCAGCACCGCCACCGGCTTACACCTGCTGCTGCTCACATCCCACACCTTCACGGTCTTGTCGTAGCTGCATGAAACCGCCAGCACTGGCCCCGAAGCTGCTGCTGCTGCTGCTCTGCCTGATCTGGCCCTTGCACTGCTCCTCCAGCTGCTGTCAACACGGGACTGCTGCTGCCGCTAGCTGTGGCCGGCCCTGTCGGTTGTGCTGGGGTGAGGCAGGCGACTTTGGAGACTGGCGCAGCATGCGCTGCCTGAATCTCGCAGCCTGCGCTGCCTGCAGCTGGCCACAGCCAGAGGCGCCCATCCAGGCCTCCTGACAGCACCCTGCCTCCAGGCAAGCAGCACACACAGGCCACCCACCTGCGACAAGTACAGCAAGCAGATCACCACACCGCACACCAGGGAAGTGCACTGACATGGCGCGCAGAGCAAGCAGTTCATCCCAGCACACAACGGGGCAGTGCACTGAACCTGCTGGTGTCCCATTGCCAGCGACATGCCGTGATGTGCAGCCACACTGAAGCTGCCCATCACGGCAAGCAACGTTGGATGATGTTGCACAGCTCTATGCTGGCTGCGCCAGCGTCACCAACGCACTGCGTGTGGCCGGTTGTCTTCGAGTACAGTGTGCGCCGCTTCTTGCCTGCTGCTGCATCTACAACATATAATCCATGGTCGCTGCTGCCTATCACAACCTCGTTGCTGGACCAGTTGGCTGCACTGCACAGCAGTGGCCGGTCAGACAACGGTACAGTCACTCCTGTCAGGCAGGCGCAGAGTCACACAGGCAGCCATCAGAGCAGGCAGCACCAGCCGGTGGTGAGGATTGCACAAAGAACAAGGAGCTGGTGAGCTGTCCCTTTCACGATGAGCATGCGAGTATGTACAACAACAACTGCAGATGCTGTTATTGCTGCAAGAAAAGCTCGACCCTGTATCGGCGCTTCCTTGTGGGGCCATGCAATGTCAACAACACTCCTTGAACGCGCTGGCAACAGGCCGGCTGCTGGTTGCTGCAAACCAACCAAGCTGTAAAGCGGACGTACCATAGGTAGTTGACTGTGAACAAGCGTAAAGTGGGGCAAGGTCCTGCTGCCTCACCTGCTTCATGGATGGGCCCCACCCGCCAGCCTGGCCGTGCTGAGGTCAGCGGCCCTGTCGGCGGCCCTGATTTAGCGACTGGCATGCCAGCTGCTTGCAGGACACGGCTGGGGTTGCTCTCTGTATGCATCCCAGCTCTAATGCTCTGTAGAGAGCCTGTACGCTGACTGCTGCCGCTTGGCCCAAGGTCTTGGGTGTCCTGCAAGCAAGGCCCGCGGCGCGCTGTGCATGTCCTGTGCGGCCTGCTGCTGGCTGCGGCCCTGCTGGTGGTGGTGACGGCTTGGCGACCGCTGCTTCTACTTGGTCTGTTGCTGTTCGATGTTACAGTTTGTGTGCTTTGTTTGCTGTTGTCAGCAACTGGCAGCAACGCTCCCGTCGCCGCTGCTGCTGTCACTGGTGCTGTTGCTGCTGATGCTGTTAGGTGACCAGGAGCTGCTGTTAACAGGCTGCTGAACGCGTCGTTAAAGTTCTGCATGTAAGCCTCGTTATCTGCATCTGATGCAGATGCCAAGTACTGCCTCTGACCTGCAAGTCAAGCAAGTTGACAATCCTGCCCAGAGTGAGCAAGACATGCTGCTGCTCCACATCTTTGAAGGTGCCTGCTGGCTACATGGTCCCTGTTATCTCACACCTGTATTCCCGGCATTCTGCCTAGCTCTTTGCGCGTCCTTCAGCCGCTGGAGAGCTGTTCTAGCAGGAGGCATCACTTTGAGCGGGCCTGCTTTGTCAGCAAGAGATCAGGCACAGCTTCATAAAGTAGAGCACACCAATGAGCACAGTGCTGCTTAACAGTGCTTGCTAGCAACTGTGCCAAGAAGCAGCATTCGCTAGGTGACAAGCCTGGTGTTGCTAGGGCTTGAGCATTTGTTGACGTGAACTGCAGGACGGCGATCCAGTAACGTCCCTGCAAGAAAGCGTTTTGCAGCTCAAAAGCGTCAACCTCAGCCTTACGTGTTCTGGTTGCGTCTGTTGATCTACTGTCCCTCACAGGCAGGTGGCTGCTGAGTACGTTTGATTGATATAGTTAGATGTCTGGCATGCCTTGGCGCAGCTGCAACCGGCCCCACAACAGCGCAACTGATTGATCACCGACAGCGTAAAAGCACGCACACCCACTGCTGTGCCGGAGCATCTGATGCAATTGAACCGCCGTAGACCATACTTCAGGTTGCACTTCTTCATTGTACTGTTGGGATTGCAGGTACGTCACCCCAGGTCGCGTTTACACAACAGCAGTAGCGGCAACAGCAGCAGCTATGTCAGCAGCAACCAAGCTGCAGGCGTTCTGGAACCATCCAGCAGGACCCAAGACCAGTAAGTGGGGAAGTTCATACCTGATGGGTTGTGCTGGGTTGCCGTTCGTCAGCGCACTGCTAGTTCTGGCTGTGCAGCTCTGGCTGTTCACTTGCACACATGTGCATGGGGAAGCAGCAGTTGCTGCCCTTGCCTGCTGCTTTTATGGCAGCGCTAGTTTTGGGGCATGTCAATGACCACAGCAGTACTATAAAATCCTGGTCAGTTTAAGCTTATGCAGCAGGGGAGCGTGGCAGCACTGTGGCGGTGGGTGTAGCAGCTGAGTAGGAGCATGATGTGTCAAGTGCAGCAGACATGTGGGCATGCACTGGTGGTGGCACTCACTTGCTTCCACATAGCACCCTATGAAGGTGTGGTCCTGGCAGTGCACATCTGTTTTCCTTGGAGATGACATGCTTCGAGAGCCAGGACAAGGGAGCTGAGGCGTTTGCAGGCAGATTACATTGAGACACTGCAGGCCTGCAGGGGGCTGGTGTAACTGCTACGCTGTCGTGCCTGTTGAGCTATCCCGACAGGTCATACTTGATGCTGATCATGCAATCATGTGCGTTTGTGCGCAGTTCACTTCTGGGCGCCTGCTTTCAAGTGGGGCATCACGTTCGCCAACATTGCAGATATGCAGCGTCCAGCAGATAAGATCTCCACACCACAACAGTGCGGTGAGCCTGGCACAGCAGCAGCAGCAGCAGCAGCAATCATTGGCACAGCTGTGGTCTAGGTGGCAGCAGCAGCACCAGCAGGACGGAGCAGGTTTGGTAGGGGCGACAGCAGCAGCAGCATGGCGGTGCAGACATGGCCTAGCTCGCATCATCATCATCATCATCATCATCATCCGCAGCAGTACTGCTATGTTTCAGCTGCAGCAAGCACGTGTGCAGCGACGTTGCGCGGGCACCTGAGCACACAGGGAGGTTTGCCCGCCGCAGCTGTGATGCGACGCCGCCTGCCCTCCACTGCTGACGCCTGCACCCACCCGGCCCTGCCTGCCCCCCGCTGCTACTGGCTGGTGCTTGCAGCCGTGACGGCGACTGGTCTCATCTGGACACGCTACAGCACGCAAATCAGCCCCATTAATTACAACCTGATGACAGTGAACGCCTTCATGGCCGTGACGGGAATCTACCAGCTGTCACGGAAGATCAGGTACGTGCGTGCGTGTTCTGCAATGCAAAAGAACGGATGCAAATGGCTCCTGGGCTTCAGGAAAAATGCACAGCTGCGTAACGTATGAGGTGTTACATTCACGTGTCTGCGCGCATTGGCTTTCGCACGGTCCACCTATGGGCTAGTTTGGGCGCGTTGCAGAAGGAGTGTGCCGTGTGGTGCTTGCTGGTTGCATGGGGGTGGTGGGAAGCTGGGGTGGGCACCTGCTCTGTGTTTGCGCCGCCTGTCCAGGCCAGTTTGTTTCCTCAGCGTGGTGAACAGCTGTCACCTGTAGCTGCTCCATGGTCACGCTCTGCCGTGGTGTGTGCTGTCTGACATGCAGGCATGAAATGGGCAACAAGGAGGCAGCTGCCTGATGCGGCGATGCACTCGACTCGCAGCAGCATCCTAGCAAAGCGGCTTCTCGTCAGCTGCGGCAGCCGGCTGCAGAAGCAGCGGCAGTGGACAAGGTGCAGGCACAATCCCAGCAGCATCATTGCTTCATGGTATGATGGGGGCTTGCAGGTGGATACTGTGTACTGGTTTGTGGTTGGTGCACGCTCATTGCATCAGCAACGTGTGCTTCACATACCTTGGGACTGATCTCATTGCCATGTACATTACATCGTCGCAGCACGGTGCTGCATGCAGTGTGTTGTATGATAAGCCGTCATTGGCGCTGCAAAGCGACCAGTGCGTGTGTGCGTTCCTACAGGCACCCTCTTGCTGGATCCAGCAGCCGCTGCAGCACCACCACAGCCGCAACCTGCAGGCGATGCTGCTGCTTGCCAAGGCCAGGCCCACCAACAGGTATAAGGGTGCATGTACCGATTGCGGTTGCCTCAACTGCGCAGCCGCGTGCATGCAACCAGGTGCATCTGAAGAATCATGTCATGTTGGGTGGGCCACTGCGCAGTCGCTGGCAGCATAGCTGGGGGCGCACATGGCAGCCCGTGCTGCAGCAGGAGCTGTGCTGCTCCAAGCACAGTGCTACACCCCATGTGTTGGTTTGTGTTGCTGAGCTGGCTGAGCTTACCTAGAGGTCACCACGGTGGCAAAGTATGCTTGCCATCATATAGTCATGTCAGGCGTTCATGGACAGGGTAATCAACATTCACATTCTCTAATACGAGGGGGGTTGGGGGCTGGCTGAGCCAGTTGCTGCAAGTGGTTGCACTGCGGCACCATGGCGCCCGCGCTGCAAACAGCGGGGCCAGCAGTGACGTGCTTCAAGTGCCATGGCGACCATGCTGCCTGCAACAAGCTGCAGCACTGCCAGAAGCAGGAGGGCATATGATTACATAACGGAGTTGGCTGTGTGATCATCATCATCATGATCATCATCATCATCATCATATTACCCATTCAATTGAATGGGTAATATGATGATGATGATTACCCATTCAAGCCATAGCATCAGCGCCATCGGCCCCGCGCCCCACCAGGGCGGAAAGAGGAGGGAGCACTGCTCCAGAATGTTTGCATGCACTGCGCACATCCCAAGACTTGACAAGAAAAGCAGCAATACACGGTGACACCATCCGACATCTTCCAGAACTGCCCCAAATATCATCAGAAACAAAACGCAACACCTTGACGAATTAGCCATGGACAAAACGCTGCGCAACTTTTCAGCGCAACCAGGCAGGGATCTGATCTCAGCAAACATACTATCCCTCTGAGCAGAAGTAGCAGGGCAATCAAACATCAAGTGTGACAAAGACTCAACTTCTGCACCACAACAAGGACATCCTGAAGCGGAGTGAACTCTGCGACCCCCAAACTGACTAGTACGCTCATGTACACACAGACACCCCATACGAACACGCAACAGCAATTCAATACCACGTGGTATTGCCACTGAACAGTGGGCGGAGTGTGCTCACATGCGTGTGGCGTGTCGTGTGTTTGGCGGCCTTCAATGCTATGGATAAAGGCAGGAGGGCAGCCAACCTCCAGCATGTGCTAAACAGGCAGCATGACCTGGTTGCCAGTCCAGCAGGTGGCCCTGCCCGGGCGCCACCTGCTGACCAGCAGCTTATCACTCAGTTGTTGCAGCCTGCTACTCCCTCAGCTGCGCAACTGGCTCAAATGAGGCAGTGAGGCAACACAGAGAGCAGCAGCAGCTGCAGCTTCAGCAGCAGCGACAGCAGGAGCTTGATGAGCTGGTGCAGACGAAGAAGAAGGCGGGGGTGGCTAGGTTTTGGGAGCTGCTGGTTGACTTCATAGTCATCAAGGCGGCACCCTTGACCTGGCTGGATATTGTGCCAGCTAATCACCCCTTTTTACGCGTGGTTGACGGCCGGCTGCAGCTAGCACCAAGAAGGGACTTGGCCTCTGTGTAGCACTGGATTTGTCGCCTTGCGGGAAGAGACGCCCACATCGCCTGCAAACGCTTAACTGCAGCGCTGCAACATACTTTCCTTCGTCCTCATCATAGTTCCAGCCGCTGACTCATGGCATACATAACCTTCCTGCTATATCCGTCATGCTGACACAACATAACATCATACCAGCTGTGTCCAGAAGCGCAGTGCATCAGGCTGACTCTTGATATAGCAGGCATACACACAGTAGCGCTGATACCATTCCATCCCGAACTCACAACTCACGGCTGTAGTAGTTCATACACTAAATGCGCTGTGTGTAGCCTAGCCCTTCACCCCCTCCCAAAAGAGAAGACTGAAGCACAAGCGAGCCATCACAAGCCAACACCACACCAACACAATCAACAGCGACACAAGAATTCAGGCAACCACCAAAACACCAGCCAGGGACACGCAGATGCAGCACAGTGGTGGTAACCCCGCACCCCTAAAAGCCAGTCACTGTGCACCACTCAGAAACACAGACTAAACACCCAAGAATGTGCTGTGGCGAGTGTGCTGACTATAGGCAGGCGCAGGAACTGGGCATGTGTTACTGCAGGATATAATGCATGCAAACATTATGGAGCAGTGCTCCCTCCTCTTTCCGCCCCGGTGGGGCGCGGGGCCGATGGCGCTGATGCTATGGCTTGAATGGGTGATGTGATATGATGATGATGATGATGATGATGATGATGATGATGATGATGATGATGATGATGATGATGATGATGATGATGATGATGATGATGATGATGATGATGATGATGATGATGATGATGATGATGATGATGATGATGATGATGATGATGATGATGATGATGATGATGATGATGATGATGATGATGACTGCAGGATACAACAACCCTAGAGCAGAGCACAGCAACAGCACATTACTGCAAATTACACACTACATCTGCGCCACAGCGCGAATTGGGGTTATTTCTTGCATCCTCTGCTCCTTTATCAATCAATCAATCAATTAGACGTTTTTTTAGCAAGAGTGAAAACCCAAAAATATGGGAGCCGCTCATTAACCACCTTCAGTGCTTCCTAACCGGTGGGCGCAGGCCCACAAGCTAGGGCCAGATACGGCCAAAACCTTGAACGCAAGAGCGCTCGCGTGACAGATCTCTCACACAATGATCATACCCAAACCCTAATCATTGATGGCCCTGAGCTGGACCACAGCGTCAGTGCACTCCCGCGTGGGATGAATCCTCCCACAAGGGCACTGCCAGCCCACACCAGCAATCATAAACGGCTCACTGGAAACCGGATACATCTGCTGTAGGCGCTGCTGTCTCATGAGTGACTGCTGCTGCCTGTAGTGGGAGGAGGAACGGGAGAACCGCAGAAAAGCCCCCACGGCCTCAGGGTGTGTAATCCTGTAGACCATAGACCGCCATGCGCCCCTCACAAGACAGTAACCACGCAGGTCTTCCATCTGATGAGGGAGTCCCAGCCGCTGCAAGTCGCTGTGTACACAATCCTGCCACCGAACTGGGGGCCGGCCCCTAGGCCGCTTCGTAACTCCATGCAATGAAGAAAACAAAGCAACTTGGGGGATCCTGCCCTCATCCATGCGCACAACATGCCCCAGCCACCTCAGGCGAGCCGCCGCAAGGTGTTCTGCAAGGCTAACTGTGCCACACTGCTTCCTGATAGTCACCAGACGGTGTCTATCAGAGAGCCGCACGTGTAACAGCTGCTGCAAGCAGCTAGAATGTACACACTCCAGGCGCTCCGTCTGTTGCTTCGTCAAAGCCCATGTCTCACTGGCAAACATGATAACAGGCAAAACATACGCATTGTAGCATCGCATCTTCACACTCACAGACATGTTCTTCATCCCCCAGAGTCTCTGCATCTGAGCAAACCTGTCTTTGGCCTTGCTTATGCGGGCACATACTTCTGCATCACAAATGGCAGTTGTATCAACAATGCCACCGAGATACTTGAAGCTAGACACGAAGTTTGCCACCCCTCCTGACAGCTGCACACCTTGCGGCGGAGGACCAGTAGAAGAGGGTGCCAGAGCTAGCAACTCTGTTTTGCTGGCATTGATACGCATGCCCATTTTGTTGCAAATGACATCCACATTCCTGAGCATGCATTCAAGCTCCTCCTGACAGCAACTCATGAGCACCATATCATCTGCATACAACAAAGTGGAAAGGGTAAACAAGCAAGCTCCTTTATCCATTCTGCTAATGTGGTTGCATGTCTTGTGTTGTTAGTACTCTCATGCAGCCGGTGTCAGCCAGTAGGTGTGTTGGGCCGGTGCCATTGCCTGGGGTGCGCCCTTGCCAGACACATCAGTAGGGTGGCAGGTGCCTGTGGTGCCACGGCGCTGCGGGTTATGATGTTGCTTTATGCGCGTCCTAGTAGCAGAGAGTTTTTATCATGTTAATCATCATGTTGTACAATGTCTTCAACACCTGAAGCAGGAGCACTGAGGTGCCCAGTACCTGCTAGTTGTTGCCATGTCTGCATGTTCTATTCCTATTTCGCTGATGTTGACACCTTTTGTTCAGTCCTGATGCTCTTTCTCTGCGCAGAGTTTGTGTTATTTTGGGTGAGGAAGCTGCAAATTTTTCTCTGAGGCTTTTTGTGGTTTATTCTCGTGTCCTGCGCGCTGCAGTCCTCGAAGTGTTCCGTTTCCGACGTGCACACCCATGTAACTCTCCTCAACCTGCAAGGCTTTCTCGGGGTGGGCCTCTTTTGGGTGACAGTCTGTTTTTCCGCTGAACTTCTAGCAGCTCTCTTTGTTTTCGGGTGTTCGTTGCGACGTAGTCGCCTGTGCACACCATGTAACCCCTCTTCTTCTTTCTGCAAGTGTGTTGGTGTGAGGGTGGCTAACGTGTACAAAGAGTCTGCATGGCGCCTGGCCCTGAATGCATTCGAATGCGGAATTCCCTACTGCTCAGCGCATGCAGACTGCTTCGGGATGCGCGGCGTGCTCTGCTGCTGTGCCGGGTGTGGAGCATCATTTCTGGGCGTGTCCTGTTGCAGTTGCTGTTTGTGAAGAGATTGAAGGTCAGCTAAGAGCATTCAACATGTTGCCGGCTGGTGCGAGCCTGGCGTGTCGTGCGGTGTGGTTGACTTGCTCCCCTCGTCACAATGTGCACCAACTGGTGTGGGATATGGTCTGCCTGGCATCTATACATGCGTTTGGAAAAGGCCGCAGAGCGGCCTGGGCTGTGGCAAGTGATCTTGTGGTGCCTGTGCTGGTGGAGCAGGTGGCGGTACGTGCGGCACTTGGTGCTTTTTGGGATGCGCTTGCTGATTTTGCCGCTACGGCCAGAGTGGAGGAGGAAAGCACCTAATTAGGTAAAGGTCTCAGTCCTGAAGATCTATGCGTTGGTCTGTACTTGATCAGTAATCAAACTACAAGCCAAAATGGCCGGTACTGTACACCGGCCAGCTGGTTGATATTGAAGCCAAGACTATACCTGGTACACCAGCCAGTTACGATTGCAAGACCGGGCGCCCACAGAACTTACAGTACTGCAAGTTAGATCGATGGAAGAAAAGCTGACAGTTCAATCACCACCATCTGATGCTGCTCCTCAAGCACACGCATCGGGTGATGGGCACTTTGTGACTGCCTGCGCTGCACCCAGGACGTATGTTGCAGAGACAACAACAGTGTCAAAATATGTGGCAGCCAGGACGCACAGTACCACATGTGCTCCTTCTTGTCATGCTTTTCACCTTGATGGTTGCAGGTGCGACATAGCTTTCCACGCTTACACATCAAAGTATGGGCCAAGCGTACCAGGATCCCCGTCACAGCTTGTGCATATATGCACACTATATAGTGTGAGGTATCAAAAGCGTTCCTGCGCCACACAGTTGACCATCTGCAGCCTGCTGCTGCCTGCTGCTGCTCAAATCCTCAGTACCCAAACTTGGCATTCAGGCTGCTCTTGCCATCTCCTGTTTGATCAGCCGGTGGCAGCCAGCCCCCTGCCTCATCGTCCAGCCCCTGCTGTCGCCCAGTATGCTGCTGCTGCTGCCCCTCGTCATCTGCTATGGGTGCTCTGTGGCTTGTCAAGATGGCAATGCTGGCCGCTACACGTGCTGCTGCTGCAGCATTGACGTTGCTGCCGCCCTCCTTTGCTGCTGCTGACTGCTTTGCTGCGGGAGCTTTGAAGGCGTGGGGAGGCAGTGTGGGGCCCTGCAGCAGTGTGGTGCAGCAGCAGCAGCAGCGGCAGGCCTTCAGTGCACAACACCTGACCAGCCCATACCATCACTGGCAGGCGATACACAGGTCGCATTGTTTGACTGGGCATGCACCATCCATCATGCACCCCCTTGACCACTCTGTAGTGCAACACTCGCTGCCCCTGCATTGCGCTTCCAAAGCTGTGAACATGCTTTCATCTATCAGCAGTGCATATCAGACGCTTTGCCACAACAACTCAGCCACATGCTCACAGCAGCAGCAGCAGCAGCTGGCTCACCTTGACCGCCCTCTTCGCTGCTACTGCAGCCACTGGCTGCGCAAACTCCTTCATCAGCTGCTGTGCTGCCGCCTGTGCCGCTGATGTGTCACCCTCACCGCCAGCAGCACTACCCGCCGCTGCTGGTTTGCTGCTGAGAGGAGCTCCCCCTGTCTTTTGGCGCAGCTGTGCTGTTGCCAGCAGCCCTTTTGGTTTGATAACCACGGCAACTGGCTTTGCTGCAGCTGCTGGTGCTGTTCCAGCTTTGCTGTTGCTGCTGCCTGCTTCCTGCTGCTGCTGCTGCTGCCTGCTGCTGTCTAGTTCATCCCCTGCTGCTGCCGCCGTTGGGTGCTCGTTTCCTTCTTCTTCCTCCTCTTCTTCTGGCGGCAGCTCCTCTCCAGCCTGTGGAACCAACAGAACACGTCCAGCACAAGCAGAGCAGGGCCAGCTCAAGAAAGGCGTACACACAGGCTGCCCAGCAATGGGCGTTGTTCTGGCGGCCACTGTTCTCCAGCCTGGGCACAGCAGGCCACAGCACAGGCAAGCAACCAGCAGTGAAGCTGGCATGAGGCCGAACAGCAAGAAGCTGCACTGCAAGCACCCTCCCAACAGCAGCAAGCCTACACCAGCCAGGATAAACCTTCGACCCTTGCATCGCTTCCAGGAGACCAGGACTATATGTGTTGAACACTCACGTGTGCAGCAGCCCACCCGGCTCGCTGTGCAGCCACTGCTGCTGCTCTGCGCTGCCTGTCGACCTCCAGTGCTTGCTTAGCAGCCGCACGCGCAGCCGCCGCTGCAGCCGCCCCTGCGTCGCTGCTGGCGCCATCAGCCGCTGCGCTGCTGCTGCCGCTGCCTTGTGGCTGGTACCACCCATGCGGGTCTGCTATGTGGATAAGGCGGTGCGTGCGCTGCAGCTGCTGCTGGATCGCTTCCAGCTCCTTTTTGAGCGAGCTCAGCTGCAGGGCAGGACAGGAGGGAAACTTACATGAGCGATTGATTTTTTGATTGCAACGCCCCAAGCAGCAGCTGCAGCAGAAGAACCCAGGTCCCGCAACCAACTGCACGGCAGGAGGCAAGCTGTGTGCACTTGTCGCCCCCGCTCAATTTTACATCCCTCTTTTGTGCCATGCTTAGCCTAAGGAGCCATGCAGTTTGTCTCCAGCCCCTAGCATGCACATCACCCCGGCAGGAACATTGCAGGCACATCTACACCAGCAGCAGCCCGGCCCTCACCTTATCCAGCTCCATCTTTTCCGTGACGTCCTCCATGAAGGCATCAAGGCTATCTACACCATCACCACCAGCAGTAGCAGCAGCCCCCATGTCAGCCTCGGCAGGCTCAGTGCCTGCACTGTCAGCGGCAGCAGCGTCACTGCCGCCTCCTGCACCGCCTTCCTGCTGTTGGCTGCTACCGGCTGCTGCTGCCGCTTGATGCTGCTGCTGCTGCTGCTCCAGAAACTGCTGCTCTGCTGCTATGGCTGCCTCCAATCGCTGCACCTCCTCTAGCAGGGCAGACCTGCAGCAGAGCAGCAGCAGCAGCAGCAGCAGCAGCAGCAGCAGCAGCAGCAGCAGCAGCAAGCAACAACATCAGGGAAATATGCCAAGCTGACACTTGCCAAAACAGCTGTAGGGCAGACCTGCGCATGATGAATGCACAGCAGCAGCAGCAGCGCCATTGCAGCTGGAGCAGCGTTGAGTGATGTCAGCAAGGAACAGCAACGCCTGCCTTGATCAAGACAGCTCAGGTGCTTCCAAGCAAGCAACAACTAGCAAGGTCGGCTAACAGGTTTCACCCAAGAGCAAGCTACCGCAGCCCACTGTGCAATGCGCAAGCGCAGACCGCATTGGAGAATGCATGGACGGCATGTCGCTGGCTTGCCTTGCACTTCCTTGGGCAGCTGGCCCCACCTCTTGACGAACAGCGTCTCAGCAGACTCAACCTGCTGAGGCGCCTTCTCTGCAGCCTTTGCTGCTGCTCCTGCCTTCTTTTTGGGCCCGGGAACCCCACCAGCCACTGTCCTGTCATAAAACTCGTCACCGCTGTCACTTGCGTCGGCGTATTCATCGTCTGAGCCGTGCTGCCGCTTGCGCTTCTTCTTTGCTGCTGTGGCATCCTTGCTGTCCTTTGCAGCCTAGGCACATGCAATGCAGCGCAAGGCAGCCAAAAAGCGGCAACTCAGTGCATGTAGTAGAGCAAGAGCAGGAGCAGGTGCATGGCAGCTGACTGACAGAATGAGCCACGCTTGGTGTCTCCACCAATGATCAAGGGAGGGGCATAAGTGACGATGAGAAGATTAAGCAAGGCAGCAGAGCAGAAAAGGGCACGGCAGCAATAGCAGGGCTGCAAAGCACGGCACAGTGTTGCCCAGCAACCAGTCAGCAAGCTGTCAGGCATTTGCTGCTGATGCTGCTGGCAGCCGGCAAGTTCAGTGTCTGCAAGCAGCACATTTTGCACACAATCAAACAGCCGCAGCCGCCCACCTGCTTGCCCTTGATGCTGTCGCTGATGCAGTCGGTGAGCTGGTCCTCCAGCTCCTCCAGCTCCTCGCGAAGCACGTCCAGCGCACGCTCGTTACGAACCTGTTACATGACATGTTACATAACAGGCAGCATTAGAGATGAATGAAAAATGCATATTCTCATGGGTATGCAGCTGCGCATGCTTATGTACCACTATGGTCTCTGCAACAAGATATTGAAGGTCGATGTGCAAACCCTCCGAACCCTCGACATGTGCACCCAGCATCCTCCTGAACACTGCTCCTCCAGACTTGACAGTAATCTGACCTAAACCTCTTCTGACCTCAACCTCAACAAGGGGTGGCCGCGCAACCTGGCCAAGCCAAGGTGAGCAGCGTTGATGCTGCTCTCACCAGAGTTGATGCTTGGCCCTGGGTGAGCCCCCCTTCTGTCTTCTCCTTGGCTGCAATCTTTGAGCACTCTGCCTCCAGATTCTTGATCTTGTACTCACGTTTGCTGCATCAAAACAACAAACGGTGTGTTCGCGGCAAACGAGGATGCAGATGATGCAAGGGCGGCAGCAGAAAAAACGAGGATCGGGGGCCGTTGCCTTTGAACAGCAAGACCAGGGGGGACTTCAGCTGGCAGCACAAACGCAAGCTGTTTGCATGCCCCCCATTTGGCCGACCAATCTTCTCCAGCAGCTGCCTCTGCCTCTGAGACAAGCCGCCGCACCGCGCCCACACCAATCAGTGTTGTTGCGGAGCCCCCGCTGGCACGCTCAGCAACTCCCAGCGACATGCCCTAGCTAGCACAAGTGTCAGTCCAGTCCACATCTCCATCCCTGGGCTGGCGTGTTCATACCCCAGCCTCCACCGCAGCAACCCCTAACCTGCACTGCGCGGCTCACCGTATCTTGTCCAGCAGCTTGGTTTGCCGGTCCGTGAGGTTGCTGCCGTGCTTGTCAACGTACGAGCGCCAATTGACCTCCTTGGCAGGCCCCTCCTCGTCGCCTTCGTCGTCATCCCAGCGACATGCCCCACGTGGCGCCAGCTGCGGCCGAGCCTGCTATCGCTGCCTCCATCTGCGCGCGCGCCTTCAGTGCGTCTGCCTCCTTGCGCGCCTGCATCGAGCAGGGCGTGGGGCACGACACAGAGACACGACCATTGCTGAGCACTGTAGAGCACCCAACCTTCATCAGTGAAGGAGTGTTTGCTTTGTCTGCCGCGTTGCGCGCTTACAGAGGGCTCATAATCAGATACATCATGATGACCTGGTTCAACAGCAACAGTCGTACCAACAACAGTCGTACCAATATTGGAACTGATTCCACGACACCAGATGTAGCACAGCTTGGAGCTACACGACCAAGCATGCACACATACAGCATCCCGCAGCTTTGATTGCTTTTGCTGCTGCATACTCAGCCCCTTTTACCGCATCAGGGCAGGTGCGTTGTTCACTTTTTAAACATGTTAGTACAACACTCCCCCCCCCCTTCAGCTGTACCACCTCAAGGAGCCTGAGCAGCAAATGCTGCTGCCTGCCAAGCATCCCCATGGCATCAGTGCAGCTCCGCACCTAATTACAGTAAACACCATGAGTCTTTTCCAGCGCGCCTTACCTGTGCTGCCTCCAGCAGCTTGAGCTGCTTCTTCTGCTGCTTGCTCAGCCCCTCCTGCGGCATGAGCTCAGCCGGCCCTGTCAGCACATACAACCGGCTGCTTTGGCCGAAGCGTATCGTGTCACCAACCCTGCGGCGCAGTGGCGCAGCACGCACAGACAACACAGATGACAGCAACGACAGTTTTCTCGAGGTCAAGAAGTCCAGACAAGCCAGCCCGGCAGTGAGCTGCAGTGAGCTTCTGCGGCAGACACTGAGTTGATGCCAGGGCCAGACACCACGCGACGACACTGCATCAAGTTGCCAGACCGCGGTCCCACTGAGTTGCAGGCAGCCGAGCGACGCACGCACGCCCGCCCGCCCGCCCGCCCGCCCGCCCGCCCGCACGCACGCACGCACACACACCTGACAGGTGCATGCACGTGCGCCTTGAGCCTGTTCCTGTTGAGGAACGTGCCGTGCGTGCTGCCGCAGTCAAACAGGAACGCCTCGCGGCTGCCGCCTTTGAACTGCAACACTGCGGGCAGACGCACGACACGGCAGGGCGGGGTGAGAAGGCCTTGCAGGACAGCATACACTGCTGAGCGCCTTGGGAGCGGCGCAACACAGCAGACACACTGCACGCTCCTGTTGTGACTGCAGAGGGCAGAAGGCAGCACAGCTCACGACGTCGGCGCATGTTGAATGTGGCTTGCAGCACAGCCCGTGTCATGGTGCGGCATGTCGTTTGGTGCACAACCAGCGCACGTACTTGCAGCTTATGAGCCTCAGCTGCCCGACATGCATCCATGTGGTACGAGAACGTGTTCCAGCAGCATGCCTGCTGTGTGTGCGCTGCGATGCACGCACCCATGCATCATCCTGTGACACCTGCGCGTGCACCAAGACTCCTGCTGTGCACCCCACCCGCACGCCGCCGCAAAGCTAAGGCAATGCTCCGATGATGTGAAACGGCTGTGGGACTGCAGCATGTGAACGCCCCACTCTCCAGCCCACCTGCTGGGCCGTGCGCTGCTCGAGGGGTTGGTGCTCCAGCAGCGCCTCCGCTGTGAAGCTACGGCACAATGCGAATCCACCCCTCCCCCGTCTAGCTGACTCGCAACACTCACCCTCACACCAACATGCCACCAGCACTCAGTGCAGTCACATCAAACTCCTGGATGAGCTAGCCTCCAGCTCACCTGCACGCATCTGTGACGCCGAAAAGTGCGCCAGCTGCAGATTTGCTGGGTACCTGGTTGTGCCGCCAGCCGCACTCGCCCACAACCGCGCAACACATTTGCACACACACATCACCAGCGTGCCAGCTGTGAACCCACCACTCGAGTGCAGCCACGAGGCCGAGGGGTGCGGCAGTTGCACATCTGCTGGGTAGCTGGTTGTGCCGCTAGCCGCACTCACCCACAACCATGCAAAACATGCGCACACGCACGCACGCACGCACGCACGCACGCACACACACACACACACACACGCACACACACACACACAGATCACCAGCGTGCCGGCTGTGCACCCACCTGCGTGCAGCCGCGAGGCCGAGGGGTGCTCCAGCAGCACGTCTGCCGTGGGGCTGCGGCCGAAGGTGAAGCAGGCCTGGCCCTGCAGGGGCCGCTCCTCCACCAGCGTGCCGTTTTTCAGCACCTCAAGCCCAAAGTCCGCACTGCAGCAGCAGCAGCAGCAGCAGCAGCAGCAGGAGAGCTCTCTGCATGTGAGGAAGAGTGGCCGCTGCTGTTGTGGTGTGTAGCAGCAGGCGGCCCAGGGCAGCAGCAGGAGAGCAGTACAGGTGAGGCAGCACAGAACAAGAGCCCATTCATTCACCAGCGCACCATGCTTCACGCTGCGACGCCCACCTCAGCGCTGCAGCAGCAGAGCTGCAGCAGCAGCCGCAGGGGCACATCTACCCAACACGCAAGCACTTCACAGTGCAACTCCGGACAGCTGGAGCCAGCGGACCATACATTGAGCTCTTGACTCCTGACAAAATCAAGTCTTGCAACGATGTGACATGCGCCCAGGCATGCAGCTGTGGCAGCGGGATGGGGCGGAGTGCAGCTATATGGCAGCATGATTGCAAGCACTTGCAGACGCACATGCAGCAGCTGCTGTTCTGCTTTGCTCTCCTGCAATGCTGCTACTGCCCACAGCAGTAGCTGTGTCAAGCTGTGCTTCCCCACACTTGCGTTGTAGATGCAGTGCTTGCTGCATTCCCAGCGTGCAAATCTGGCCATGAGCCACAACCCCGATGCTACTGCTTGCATCAGGCACATGGCTAGCTTGACATGATGATAGTAACATAACAATAACACAGCAGACTGAACTCAAACTCACCCATCAGGCACGCCAGACCACTCAGGTGGCTCGTATGTGCTAGGTGTTGAGGGTGCTCCATGCCCCGCAGGAGCTGCTGCTGCGGGCTCCCCCTGCTCTGCCAAGCCGCTCGCAACCTCCTCGGGCGCATTGCTGTCACGTGCTGCTGCTGCAGCAGCTGCTGCTGCCTCACGCTCCTGCTGTGCTGCTAGTACTGCTTGCTCAATGGCTCTGTCGCGCTGGCCAGGCGTTACAGATGCTGCTGCAACTGCAGCAGCTGCAGCAGCCCTGGCCTTGGCCCCTGCAGTCAACAAGACATGACATTTTCTACCTTGGCTTGATGATTGCTGAACTCTTGATGCACGACCAGTACTGCCTTTGCACGCGCTGCTGCTGATGCTGTGTGGCAGCAGCAGAAAGCCTGTTGCTACAACAGTGGTAGCAGCAGCAGCAGCAGCAGCAGCAACGACAGCAGTTTGTGCAGGGTGCTGCAGCACCGCTCCGAAGGCGCTACCTGCATCTCTGTTGGCTGGCGGCAGCATCAACCCTTTCGCTCTCAGGCCTCACACACTTGTGCTGTCTGCTGCCTGCAAGTTCAGCCTGGGCACTTATGTCGTGGCTGGCAGTAACCCCTGCTTTTCAAAAATAAAGAAAATAAAAATTTTGTTTGAATTGTCTTTGCAGTTGATTGTTCCCCGGAGTCAGAAAAGTGGCAAGTACAGAGACCTGGGCTGTACAGTACCTCGTAAGCAAAGAAGGCATAGGCGACATGCGATCGCAGTGCGTCAGTTTCAGGACTGGTGGTTGTTCGTCGTTCATGTGCTGAGCAGCTGGTTCACTGTGCCATGCGCAACTCCGTGGCTTTTGGCGTGTCCTCCAGGGCCAGAACTTTCACCCAGACACGCACGCCTACAGCTGTTTGGAGACTAGCAGGCTCGATCGCTGGTTTCGGTCATCCAAAAAGCACCCAGGCTGCCACCAGCAGCTGTCAGGTGGGTGTGCTGTGCATGGCCATCCACATCAGTGACGAGTAGCTGCAACTAGGGCAACGCGCATTGGCTGGTATGTTAGCTGATCCTCATACGTACAGCCCACACAGAAGCTGCCGCAGCCAACATGCACATCTTGGAGCTGGAGCTGGTGGTGATGATCCTGCAAGCAGCGGTTGTCTGTTGTAGAAGTTGTGATGCTTGCTGCCTTTGAATCCGAACCTGGTCTTGCTCGTGCAACTCATTCACATTGCAAACGCTTGCTATTGTATTCTCAACTCTTGCCTTCAAACGTGCCCCTGCAGGAACAAACCTTGGCCTGCAACAGCAGCAGCAGCACAAGCAGCACCCGCCGTGCGCTCAGCCGCTGCACTGCAATGGCCAGCAACGGCGCAGCAGCAGCTGCAGCGGACCCCAGGCTGGCAAAGCTGCGTGAAGCCATGGTCAAAGCGGATGGCGGCAAGGGCGTTGCTGCATACATCGTCCCCACTGAGGACCCTCATATGAGTGAATACCCGCCAGACCCCTTCAAGCGCAGGGAGTACATCTCCAGGTGCGCAGGGGTCTGTCTGGTGCCAGCATTCAATGATGCTCATCTGGATCTCAGCAGTACACATGTTTTTGAAAGACAGCTCGACTGCAGTTCTGGCATCCAGGTGAAGGCCCTACCGACTCCTTCAACAGGCTGTTGATGACTCCTGCAACCTTTCCTGCTGCTGCTGCTGCTGCTGCTGGCGCTGCTCACAGCTTCACAGGCTCTGCAGGCACTGCGGTCGTGACAGCTGACCATGCGCTGCTGTGGACCGACGGCCGTTACTTCCTGCAAGCTGAGACGGAGCTGGGGCCCGAGTGGACGCTGATGCGGGGCGGCACAGGCAGCTGCCCTGAGGTGATTTGAGATGGCACGCAGGCAGCAGCTGTACGGTTGGCGTGACAGCAGCAGTAGGAGCAGGGTGGACAGAATCCAACAGGACAGCAGCTGCAAGCACAGCAGCAGCAACGCGGCTGGCATGTGAAGCGAATGTTGCTCGTTGGTGGTGCCAAGGGTGGCGTAGCTGCTCCTGCTGCTGGCTGCACATAGCCAAACAGTAAGACTCATGTGCTAACGCATAGCAGCTGCCCTGGGTTGTGTGGCACTAGACCTGACAAGACCTGATGGCACCTGCAAAGCAGCAGGTCGCTCGTTTCCCTGGTTGCGCTGGCACATGTGTTGCTGCAAGCGCTCCTTCCATATGCGCCTCGCCTGCTTCCAGTGGCTTTCAGTGCTGATACGTCGCCACTTGCTGCAAGTGTCTTGTGCTTCACACCTGGCTTGCTGCAGATCAACGAGTGGCTTGCTGACACCCTTCCTGAGGGGTCGCGTGTCGGCTTCGACCCCTTCTGCCACACGGTGGAGGCGGTCAACAAGCTCAAGGCGAAGCTGCAGGTGGGATTTTGACTGGACTGGGGAATCATCATGCAGTCATGTGATGTGTGGGCCTTGATCCTTTCTGCCACACAGTGGAATTGGAGGCATTGAAGAACTGAAAACTGAGCTGCAAGGTTGGCAAGTGCTATGGATCTTTTGTGCCGGGTATGATTGCACCTATCCATTGGCAGCGGACAGCTGATATTTCAGGGTAGGGTTGTTGCTTCAGTCGCCAAATGTAGGAGCTGAATGCAGCACAACCGTTTATTGCTGCAAAGGTGTGTTTCCTGCAGATGTGCTTTTTGCAGTAGAAGGCCGTGAGGCTGTGCCCTTGTAGGCTGCTGGAAAGCAGGCAAGGAGTTGCTGTCAAATGGCGACGTTGTTAAGCAGGCTTGGGGTGTTGGCGTGGTGACACTGTTGCTGCTGCATGTGCAGTTTTTGACCTGTTTCTGCTTGCAGGGGGTGGGCCTGGAGGCTGTGCCTCGGTGGGTGGGTGGCAACCTGGTTGATAAGGCATGGGGTGCTGGCATGGTGACACTGCTGCTGCTGCTGCTGCTGCTGCGGCATTTTTCTGCCTGCAGGAGAAGGGCCTGGAGGCTGTGCCTCTGTTGGCTGACGGCAACCTGGTCGACCAGGCGTGGGGCGCGGACCGGCCGGGCATGCCGACAGCGCCGCTGCGCGTGCACGAGGCAGTCTGGGCCGGCGCCAGCATACAGCAGAAGGTGGACGAGGTGCGGGTGCAGCTGGTGCTGGAGCGGAGTTGGGTTGCTGACATCAGCTCTGCTGCTTGAGCATGTGCTTGCATGGCGCAACCTGGGCTGGTGCAAGCAGAGAGGCGAGCAGGTATGGGCAGCAACACATAACTTCAGGCAGGGGTTGACACACATTGCAGACGCTGCTGTGGGGGGTTGCTGCGTCCTTGTGTGCATGGCAGCATGCACGCTGGGCATAGGCTCCTACATGCCGGCGGTGCAGCGCCCTGCAATGTCATCGCCAGGCTTTGACTCGTCATCTGCACTGCTGCCGCTTCCGGCCCTCCACGTTCGTCCCTGCCGTTGCTGCTGCTGTGTTGCTGCGTTCGCCAGGTGCGCCAGAGCCTGGCGGGCGTCAAGGCCGACTGCTTCCTGGCCACCACGCTGGATGAGGTGGCGTGGCTGTACAACCTGCGTGGCAGCGACGTGCCCTACAACCCAGGTGAGCAGGGTCTAGGGCGTTGTTTAGGGTTTATTTCTCTTGGCCCTATGCCTGATATGTGCCACACCCTGCAACGAGCTGCCGACATGATTGTGGTTGATGGGCATGTTGTGGCCTGCTGTTCATCTGCCCTCGCAGCTCTGCACACCCACACTTTGTGAGTGCAGCTGTCCATGCACTGCTCCTACCAGCAGGCGCTGCCGCTTCCACAACCTGCCAGCTGGTTTTTGACTCTGCAGCGTTGCTGTCCTATGCACTGGTGTTGTTGAACAACGCTGTGATCTCCAGGCATGAGGCACCACCCCTGCTGACTGCTGCTGCTGCATTTTGCCTGCAGTGTTTGTGTCATACGCGCTCGTGTCCTTGACGGACGCTGTGCTGTACACCAACCCAGAGAAGGTCCCGCCGACGGTGGCGGAGCACTTGAAGGCTGGCGGGGTGGCGGTGCGACCGTACGAGCAGCTGGTGGCTGATGTGAAGGCCAAGGCAGCAGCCAAGGCATGCATTGCAATGGACTTGTCCAAGGTGCGCACTCAGCGTGTGCTGGCCTGTTGCCATCGGCCTTTTCTGGGCAAGGGAGTGTGGTTTCATGTGGGCCCTGTCACCATCTTTGGTTCTGTCATCACGGCAGTCGTTCAAGGCGGCTAGTGCTGCTTGTTGTTTGTCGAGGCACAGGCACCTGCCAAGGTGCAAAGCGTCAGGGAAAAGTGTGGGTCTGGTCTACAGGAAGGGGTGGGCATGGACGACGGCCGTCACTGTTGCGGTAGCATGCGTGGTCTAGCAATGCGGGATGCAAGCAGCGCAGTGCTGTGCAAGGGTCCCCGTTTCTAATGCAAGGGTCCCATTTAAAAAGCGCTGAAGAGGCATGGTGTTGGCACTCTGCTGTTTCGTGCGTGCAGGTCAGCTATGCGGTGTACCAGGCGGCAGAGGAGGCTGCTGCTGCTGGACCCCGCGGCCGCAAGCGCAACGCAGCAGACGCTGTCGTGCCTGCAGCAGCAGGTAACGCCCACAGCTCCTGCCACCATAGTGCTGTTGCTGCATGTGTCGCTGCTGCTGCATGCAGTGGTAGGAATGTCAAGACGCAGCTGCTTTTATCGCGGCACAGGCAGCTTTCAATCCTCAGATGCGCCAGCATTTGTCGCTACATACGGCTGCATTGCAAAGGCGTGTGCGGGAATGCTTCCCCAAATTTTTTTTATTGCCTCCTGGTTGGGGTCCCACTCCTTTGGTGGGTGGAGCATGAAATGTAATGCAATGTATTGCAATGCGGGTTCCGCTGCCGTGCAGGTGCCAGCAAGGCCGTGGTGGACCTGGTGTCGCCGGTTGTCGCGGCCAAGGCCATCAAGAACGCCGCGGAGCTGGAGGGCATGCGGCAGGCGCACCTGCGCGACGCCGTGGCCATCTGCGACTTCCTGAACTGGCTGGAGAACAAGGTGCGTCGGCCTGACCTCCACCGCCCCCTGCGTCCTCATTGTGGGGCTCACCGCCGGCCGATTTGATGCATGTAGCAAGCCGCTGGCTGTCATGGTATGTGTTGTAGGGTTGTGCTGATACGGCTCCGTAGCGGAGACACCTGGCATGTGCCAGGCTCGCCTGTGAGTTGCAGCAGCCATCTGCCACTGTCTGAGCTGGCATGGGTTTCAAAGTGCGCTAACTGTTCGCCTTGAACAGGAGCAGCTTGCAGAAGCCCTGTGCTTGCAACATGCGCACGTGCGAGTAGTGGCTTGGATTGCGGTGCGCAACAGCTGCAAATAGCTGGTCTTGTTGACGCAGCAGGCGCGCTCTAAGCACGCCATCCTCACCTGTGCAGCCCTGTGCGCTGCTGATGAGCTGGCTTGCAATGCAGCTGCTCTTGTACTGGCTGCTTTGGCATTTGTGGTGCCCATAGAATAAAAAGAAATGGAGGAAAAGAGGAAAAGGAAATGGCGGAAAAGAGCAGCAGCACCAGGGCCCATGTATGGTCAGCTGTTTTGCCATGCCCTTCAGCCTCAAGCCACCTCTTTTGACACCCGCTGACCCTGCTGCTGCTGCTGCTGCTGCTGCTGCTATAATCTTCCATCTGTTTGCTCATTTTATGCCGCAGATCGCATCTGGCGCAACCCTCACTGAGGTGGAGGTGGAACTTGAGCTGACAGGCAGGCGCAAGCAGCAGCAGGGCTTCATCGAGCCCAGCTTCCCCACCATCGCAGGCGCAAACGGCAACGGAGCCATCATCCACTACCGCGCACAGGAAGGCACCTGCAAGTGAGTGCTGCCGCCGTTCGACAGTGCCATTGCTACTTGTGGGGCATTGCTGGTGCTGTGTTGTTGGCCTGGCTTGATTCTGAACACAAGGCCTGCTTGTCATTGGTCCGTCACGCCCCCATGCTTGTCATCCAAGTTCTGCAGGAAGTCGAGGCTGAGCTTTGCTGTCTGTTTGCTGCATTGCGGCTTGCAGCGGATGCTTGCCAACCCTGCACACTGCCAACGCTCAGAAACGGCGCCCTGCTCTGCGCTGCTGCTGCTGCCTGCTGCAGAACCGTTGACGCCAAGACGCTGCTGCTGGTTGACTCTGGTGGCCAGTACGACTGCGGCACCACCGACATCACCCGCACCCTGCACTTTGGCAGCCCCACAGAGCACCAGCGGCGCTGCTACACGCGCGTCCTGCAGGGGCACATCGCACTTGCCCAGGTTGGTGCTGGGGAGGCTTGTAGCTGTTGCGTGGCCGCATACGCTGTCGGGGGCGTTGCATGCTGTATCAGGTCAACATTTAAGGACAGGTAGTGTTGCAGCGCGATGGCCAGCCTATTTGTCAGCCGATCCACCTCCAATCACACACTGCTGCTGCCCTGTGTCTCCGTCTTTCTGCCGTGCTCTGCAGGCCGTGTTCCCTGAGGGCACACCCGGCACTGCCATCGACGCGCTGGCCCGCCTGCCGCTGTGGAGGGATGGGCTGAACTACAGGCACGGCACAGGTGCGCACTCGCGTGGAGCGAGAGCAGCAAGGGCAGGGGCAGCTGCATCCTGCATGTGTGACGACAGTTTGTGGTACTTGACGTTAACGTACGCTACTCAGCATAGTGCTATGGTGCATTAAGTCCCCTCGGCCTCTGCTTGCTGTGCATGCACCACCACACAGGACACAACAGAGCAAGCGCTGGGCAGCACGGGGCATGTGTCGTGCAGAGCAGGATACACAAATGCGGGCCAGATGCCTGACAGCTGAAGAGAAGCATTAGGGTTCGCAACATCGTGCAGTTTCAACCCCTGCAGAACAGGTGCATAATCACAATGGAAGGACAACCGCCACCCTACAGACAGGAAAGTTTGCCAGGTTTGCGTGTACACATGCGCTGTTATGGTGCCTGCAGGCCACGGCGTGGGTGCTGCGCTGAACGTGCATGAAGGCCCCCAAAGCATCAGCACGCGCTACTGGATCACCACACCACTGCAGGTGAGGAACAGCGCTTCAGGTGTGGCAGCCAGAGTCGGTGCATGCTACAGCTGCAGCTGCAGATTGCTGTGAAAGGTGACTTGTTGTACCGAAGCAGGACGAGAAAAGGCACCTTGTCAGCTATGCAGCAGTGCTTATTTTTGGCATGAAACAGCAATGCTACATGCGTGGCATGCAAGCAACCCTTAGCACAAGGGTGTAAAGTCCCAACATGTGTCAAGCTGGGCCGCTGTATGAACATGTATGTATGTGTGTACGTCTTTGCAACTTTTGACCTGCTGATCTGTTATTGCAGTACTGCCATTGCACCATGCATTGGTGGGCTTGATCCGCGGCATTGAGCCGGGCACATCATGACACCTGAGGTGCACCACTGCAGCGCAGCTGTCTTTCCACTGCATTCCTGCTAGCCAACAGGCGCTGCCTAAACTGCTGCGCAGGTGGGCATGATCTGCAGCAACGAGCCGGGCTACTATGAGGACGGCGGCTTTGGCATCAGGGTGGAGAACCTGCTGGTCATCAAGGAGGCCGACACAGAGTTCCGGTGAGCGTGCCAGGTGGTGGTGCAGCAGCTGGGCTTCTCTGCGGTGAATCAAAAACCGTCCCATTGAGGAGTCGCATGCAGTGCAGATGGCGTGTGTGTTGCACTCCCGTCTTTGCGCGTGAGATGCCTGGCACTTGTGCTGCTCCGGCCACTGGGCTTGACGGCCTCATCTGGCACATCTGCGCTTGATACAAACTTGCTTGTCGTGTGCCAGTGCTTGTTGGGAAGCGCTTCGGGTTGGTTGTGCCACCTTCATGCCACCTGATGACTAGACGCACACGCCTCTATGCCTGCATGCATTTGGTCCAGATTTGCTGCCCTGCTGCCGCCTCTTGACCCTGTCACGCAGGTTTGGTGGTGCCACCTTCATGTCCTTTGAGGACCTGACGCTCGTGCCCATCCAGATCAAGATGATCAACCCGGCGCTGCTGACAGACAGCGAGGAGCAGTGGCTGGACAGCTACCACAAGCTGGTGAGCGCACACACAACGGAACAGGGTCTTGCTACAGCCACCCTGGTATGGTAGTGGAACTTCATCCTGCATATGTTGCATGGGTTGAGCAGCGGCTGTGCTCACAGACAGCAAGGAGCAGTGCCTCGCGTGGTACTACTAACAAGGGATGTTGCCACGCCTGTGCTCTCTCTGCTGCCTTGCAGAAGCCAGCAACTTGCCACCTGATTCATTGTGCAGTGGGTGGCCTTGAAGTCTGCTGAGCACCTCATGTTGCTGCCGTGTCTTACCACTGTGTGCTGTTCTGCTGCGCTGCTGCTCAGGTGTGGCAGCGCGTGTCACCGCTGCTGGCAGACAAGCCAGACGTGCTGGCATGGCTGAAGCGCAACACAGCACCTCTCAAGGAGCAGCTGGCAGCAGCAGAGGCAGCAGCGGCACCTGCAGCAGCCATGGCTGCGGTGTGAAAGGCATTGCTGTGACACTGTTGCAGCTCTGGCAGTCAATCACGGACACTGGCAACAACACGCTTGGGCACCAGCTGCACTGGCATCAGGGACGGCTACCACACTGAAGCAGCATGCTAGCACCAGCAGAGCCAGCAGCAGCTGCGCCGCTGGATGCAGGTGTGGCCGCAGGAGCTGAAGCAGAGATTTGCGGTTGAACACAATGCAGCCAGGGTGGCTGGGGGCCCATTCCAGCATGTGAGCGACGCGTTTGCTGCATTGTTCTTGGCATACTGTGTTTCCTGCAACTGTTTGCATGTGGTATATCACCACTCAAGCAGGAGGGGCAGTTGGTTGCAGTAGGGCCAGCAGTTATGGTGGCGTGCTGCATTTGGGTTATCGCACCACCAACACACCTGTTGGCCAACAGCTAGCTGTTATGCAACATGATATGCGCCCCACAGGCGGCCCAGTCACAGCTTCGCGTATGCATGTGGCAGGTGCGTCACCCTGTAGGATGAGTCCCCAGCTTTGCTTACACTTGGAGCGATCATGCTTGCATGCAGGGTATTGCTGTTCATGGGGTGTTCAACGTGTACAGCATGCAGAGTGTGCGTAACAATGGTTTGTAACTCACATTACACAATGCATCATCTATGTACAGTGCCAGCAGTGCTGGCACAGCAGTAACTGGCGGCAGAGTGGGGGCTGCCTGGGCTTCTGACCCTGATGACGACGCTACTGATCTGCACTGTGTACCAGGTGGGCAGTACGCAACATGCATGCATGCGCAACGGCTACCATGCTTGGTGCCCGCCTTACGTTTGGCGGCCTGCTGGTCCGCCTCTGCTGATCATCAGCTTGGACACATCGCTGCTTGGCTGTCCGAGTAAAGGCGACAAACTTGAGTTGATAGTTGCAGTGCCCCACTGCTGCGCTGCGCTGTTTTATGCTGCCTGCCGGTGCTGTTAATGGACAAGGGCAGCTGCCCTTGTGTGTAATAAGCACGAGTGGGACCAACAGTAGTGCTCGTTACAATAAGCATGACTGGACAGTCCAGTTTGGACTCCTCAAGTAGATGAAGGCAGTGCTGCGTGGCCTTGTTGCACTGCTGCGTCTCCGCTGCTCCGTGGCCTGTGACCCACCCTCCGCCTCAGCTCTTCTACTGCTGCTCGGGGCAACGTGCCGGTGCTGTCCAGCGGAGTTATCCAATGCCGCAACGGCACCCGGAACTGCTGCTGCTTGGCATTTGGGAAGAACACGTTGAAGCCGCCTGGGTTCAACAGTGCAGCTGACAGGCTGAATGCCGAGTTGCTCATGACCAAGATGTCTGCTGTAGACAGCATCTGCCAGCTCCAGGCTAAGTCTGTGCTGGCCAGCAGCACCGCTCCTGGGAGGCGCTGCTTGAGCATCTCCAGCTCTGCTGTGCCTGCTGCTGTGTGCGGAGTCTCCGTGAAAATTTCAATGGTGAAGATGCAGCCGACAGAGTCGAGCACCTGCAGGTGAGATTGACAAGCACGCGCTGTGAGCACGTGCGTCTCTGCGCTGAAAGTGATGTCTCATGAGTGGCATTTTGCATGTACCAGCATGCCCTCTGTTACAGAGCTGCCGTAGCCCACTGTTTAGCACTAGGATTTCAATCTGCAGGCAGTGTTCACCTGCACAATCTGCTGGACCACGTTTATGAAGTAGTCAGGCGGCAGCATCCTGTCTGCCCAGCGCTTGTTTTCCGCGATGTCTCCCCTCCTGAAGTGCACCGCTAGCCGCAAGCCGTGCAGCAGGTACGGCCTGCCTAGCTCTCCCGGAGCGTCGGGGCGCGGCCGCTCACACACAAGCCTTGCCTGCACAGGTGTTAGCAATGACAGGGATCTGCAACATGCTGCTTTGCTAGGTGCTGGTCTGGCAAGTGGTAAGGTGCATCAGCTGCCTGTCTGGCTGAAGCACAGGTGGCTGCTGAGTCACAAACATAGCCTCAGGAAGGCACAGGACATGTGAGGGGTGACAGGGGAGCTGCAGCACATGTGCCTTAATAGTACGCAAAAACGCAGGCTGAATAGGCATCAAGCGGCAGGAAAAAAAAATGCATGTGCCAGCCATAAAACATCAGCTTTTGGCATTTGCACTGTATGCAGTTTGTTGTGCTGCTGTGGTCTGGCATGCAGCTGCACAGCCGTTGCCTTACAGCCAGCATTTGCAGCTCACTACTGCATGTGCCAGCCACCAGCAGACCCCACTGCTCTGAACCCCATGCATAGCTTCATCTGAAACTCACCGAGGGTTGCTGGGGCTGGAACTGGGGTACTGCCAGGTACATATCCGAGTAGTTATGCAGGATGCTTGTGGCAAACTCCGTGGATATCAGCAGCGGCTGCTTGCTCTGCAGCGCAGCTGCCGCTAGTCCAGCCAGCGTACTCCAGCCCAGCTTCGGCACATGCTTGTGCTCCCATCCACTGACGCGCTCCTCTGTCACTGACGATGGCAGGGTAATCAGCCGTCGCAGCTTCTCCACGAGGCGCCGGTCAGGGTCTTTCAAGTCGCTGCAGTCTGAGGTTCGGAAGTGAATGCGGTCATCCACATGCCCCACGCAGCGCATGGGTCTGTGAAGATAGCCGATGTTGAGGGCCTTTGCAACGGCGTACAGCTCAAGCATGCGCATGGTTTGTGCGCCAACACCGTCCAGCAGCTGGTGCGCATACACCAGTGCTACGTTCTGCTGCGTCCAGGGGTCGTCATACACCGACAGCCTCGGCCAGGTGCTGTTGCTGCTGCCACTGCTGCTACCGCTGCTCCTGCTGCTGCTGCTGCTGCTGCTGCTACTGAGGAGGGTTCTGGCAGCTTCAGTGCTTGAAGTTTGTACTGCATGCTCCTGTATACAGCATGATAACAAGTTGGGTCACTCGCCAGCATGCAGCATTGTTTGGTGTGTGCAGCTGTCTAGTGCACAGGATTACAGGCAGATAATCAGTGCCTGCTATGACAGTACTGACAACAAATGAACCCAACAATTTACGTTCAGCAATGTTGGTGCAGTTTTTATGATGCTGAGAGCACGCTCACTCCTGATGAAGTAGCTTACCGGATGTTGGTGGCAAAGCGCTGCAGGAGCCAGCAGCAGCAGAAGCACCAGTGGCCTGCCTAATGACATGCAACAAAATTATTTGAAACGATTGGTGTAGTAGCTGCTGTAAATTATGCCGAGCTCATGCACGCCTTCAGCAGGGAAGCGGGGTGGTGGGCAGGGCGCGCCAAGGAGGGAATTCACTGATAACTGGACCACTCCGAACATGGCATCACAAAATATTCTCAAGGTTGTTTATTTAAACTAAAAATAGTTTTGAAAGCATGTTGCCTGTGTTGCGTAGTAGCACAACCCTCCGTTCGGTTTAATGTCGGTATGCCTACACTGTGTGCTCTGCAAGTGAGAAAGAACTTTTGCTCACCGAGACAATACTTTTTAGGTTACTATTCTGATGTTTATGTGCAACAAGGGTGATATCAAGCGAGTTATACCGAGAGCACAGTAGCGGGATGGACTGCCTGCGCGGTGCGCAGCAGCAGCAGCAGCAGCAGGCCATCAACAACTATATCCGACTAGGTGCTGTAGGATGCAGACGCTTTGGAACACGAGACCAGCTGGCGTACCACAGCGACGCCAAGCACGCCCTGAGCTTGGATGGCAGGGAGCAGCTGCTGTCGCACATCTTGGAGATGGAAACCCCCCAGCAGACGAATTGTGGCAGCGCTGATGGAAGTCAACAAGGATACAAACTGTCCTGGAGCCACGATTTTGAGTTGCTGCCTCTCTCCAGGGGTCACAGAAACCATTGCAGTGACAGCAGAGCTGGCAAGCAGCAGCAGCAGCAGCAGCAGCAGCAGCAGCAGCAGCAGCAGGTTGTGGTGACACGCGGCTTTGCCAAGGGAGATGTGTTGGGCTTTGTTCTTGGCTGCATGATGCCTCAAGGTGATGTACAGCAGCTGCTGCTGTCAGCTGCCTCGCCAGAGGAGGCGCTGCAAGTGGCACGGCTCAGCTTCAGTTTCAAACTTGAGGGGCAGCAACTGCAGGCTGCAGCTGGCGATGTTGACAGCAGCAGCAGCAGCAGCAGCAGCAGCAGCAGCAGCAGCAGCAGCAGCAGCAGCAGCAGCAGCAGCAGCCAGCAGCATGAGCTTGACGGTGGTGGCCACCGGCTTTGGGAATGGCAACCCTCTCGCACAGGTATGCTAGAGTTGTCGACGCCGTTATTTTTCCGTTGTGCACGCATGATGTATATTCAAGGAAGTTCGCTTCCATGTGGGAGGCAATATGAGCAAGCTGCAGTAAACAGTGCGCCGTAAGTGATCTATGCCTGCTTCTCGCCCTAAAAGCACACTGGGGGACTCCTGGCAGCCCTGCGCTGCATGCAGCTTGCACTTGCACAGAGCAGGTCTTGTGCTGTAGTGCACACAGCGGCAATCACTGCCATGGAACAGTCGCTGCCGCTGTTGCCTTTCTGTGCCAATTGAATGCTGGACGGCCCCACTCTGAGGCGCCAGAGCCAGCACGAGCAGTGCTCCATGGGTATTTGTAGTGCCCTAAATGCTTTGTGCGTCGTTTCTGCTGCTGCAGGTGCTGGATTACAGGCAGCTGGGCGGGTTGTGTGAGGTGCGGGGCCCAGGGACAGGCGGCCCCAACGCAGCCCTGCTGCCGGTGTCACACAACCGCACAGGCAAGGTGTACCTGGCTGTTGTGGCGCTGCGCAACATCACAGCTGGTACCGAGGTCACTTTTGACCGAGGGACTGCCAGCTATTCGTCCAGCATGCACGAGGTGCTCCGCTGCTGCCTCAACAGCAGGCAACAGCAGCAACAGCAGCAGCAGCAGCAGCAGCAGCAGAATGAGCCGCAGGTGCTGCAGCAGCAGGAGAACCTCAGAGCAATACGTACACAGACAGAGCAGCAGCCAGCAGAGGCGGCGGCAGACATGCAGGGTCTGCGGGTGTGCCCAGTGCCTGCAGGCAGTGACGTGCCTGCAGGGAAGCTGCACAAGTTGCTGATGAGTCAGCTGCTGGCAGCGCTCGCCACCTGCAGGAAACTTCCTGCAGGCAACGGCCAACGCCACACACTAGACACGCTGCTGCAGCAGGCAGTGACGCTGGCGCATGAGGCCGTCGTGGATTGGTCAGCTACATCTCCAGCAGTGCAGCAGCAGCTGCACGGCGGAGCGTCACCAGAATTGCAGCAGCTGACCAGCGGAGTGTCAGCTGTGAAGGGTGCAGCAGCGGCAGCAGCAGCAGCAGCGCATGAGCCAGCTGCAGCAGAGTCCTGCAACCTGTCAGGAGCATCGTCAGCGCCTTCTGCGCCGCGCACGCCAAGCTTCGGAGGCTTTTTGGAGCCGCCTGCTGCAGGAGGCTTCTCGGAGTCATCTGCTGCAGCAGGCGGTACTGAGCAACAACAGCACCAGCAGCTGCAGCGGCGGCAAAGTGATGAGGTTGGTTACACGAGCGTTCCAGCTACAGCAGCACTGTCCGCGTCAGCCTTCACAAGTGCAGCAGGTGCAGCTGCCGCCGCCGCCGCAGCTGCATCAGCAGAGGATGAGAGCCTGTTTGGCAGCCACCTGTCTGGCTTTGGTTCCGCTGGCAGCTACGACTCCATGGCAGCTGCTGCTGTGCGGCCATCACGCTGGTCCCAGAGCATCTCAGCGGCAAATGCAGTGCCGCCAGAATGGCAGCGGGGGCCAGCAGACGCAGAGGGACTTGCAGATCACGAGCAGCAGCAGCAGCAGCAGCAGCAGCAAGCACCTGAGGCAGAGACGAGTCTGCTTGACGACTGCACTGAGGAGCAGCAGCAGCTGGGAGGGTTTGGGGAAGGTCAGGAGGAAGGGTTTGGTGGTGGTGATCTGGACGGCGGCAGTGCCTGCCCTGGGACTGGGCAGGCCAACATCCAGCCGCTGGTGCAGCAGCTCGTCAGGTATGTGTGGTGGAGGGCTGGTTCAAAGGGCTTCGCTTAAACATGCATATGCTCTTCCCAAGCTGGGTTTGCGTGTTCTGTTGTTACGGTCTTGGTAGGTTCTTGTGTGCTTGCAGCAGGTCTTGCAGCTGCTGTTAACCTCTGACCAATGAGCATCCTTTGTTTTGTTGCCTGTCTGCAATGTAGGAATGCACATATGTGCCGCGATTGTTGCTGCTGCTCTGGCCGCCAGCATCCCGCACATGCAGTGCTTGTCACCAGTTGCCACATCACAACATAGCCCACACCCGTCACCACAATGAAATATCTGTGCTTGTTTTGATATTTATCGCGCGCTGCCATGCAGCCAGCACAAGTACATGCAGCGCCTGGCCGCAAACGCAATCATGAACATGGCCTATGACTGCGCAGACAGCCGCTTCACCCTTGCAAAGGCAGGGGCCATCCCGCCACTGGTGGCCATGCTCAAAATCCCTAGCCGCAGCTGCCAGGTACGCTTCTGATGCATGCTGCACGCCCTTGTCCATGTTATCTTGTCACCGCGCTAAGTCTATGCCCGGGGGGGGGGGGACGCGACTCTGTTATATTGCATACATATGCTTCAGTCTGCGCTGATGCCCAGGAGGCCTGGTGCAGCATCTCAAGTGCAGCATGCCTAGCAGCAGCAGCAGCAGCCGACAGTGCATTGTGTTGTCCTGTTCAACCCAGCACACTGAGACTGCCTGCTGCTGTGGGCCGACTGCAGACGGCGGCATCAGGCGCACTGTCCAACCTCTGCATTGAGAACACGGCCAACCGGGCATCGATTGCTGCTCTTGGCGGCATCCAGCTGCTGACAGGTTGGCACCTGATGCTGCTCCGCTTTCTCACTCACTCTGCCAGGCATCACTGTCAGGCGAGAGTGGCAGCACATGGCTGAAGATCGTAAGCTATATTGTCACATGTTACATGACACACCCCATTGCCCTGCATGCATGCCGTATGCAGACACTGCAGACAGTGCCTGCAAAGCACCATCTGGCCTTCTCTCCTTCTCCTTCTTGCATGGTCTCTGCAGGTTTTGATGTTAGCTAACCAACGTTGCAGGTACACCTGCTGGCCTGACCTGATTGCTGTGTCAGTCTGATATGTATGACGGGGACCTTTACCAAGCTCTTGCTGGCCTTGCATGCAAGCGCCCAGCAACAGACGTGGCGGTGCCGCAACGTGGTCTTTGTGACCAGCTTTGTTGTGACCAACCCAGTCAGCTGTCGCCACTCGCTGCTGCCTTCTGCAGGCCTGCTGTGCAGCAAGAGCGGCGCTGTGCAGCGTGCGGCGGCGCGTGCGCTGAACAACCTGGCCTGGGACATCGACAACCGGGCCGTGATCGCTGCTGCTGGAGGCATCCCGTCCCTGATCCGGTGAGCAACAGTGTGGCTGCAGCAGACGTTGGCTCACAACAGCAGGCCCCATTGAGCGAGGCTGCTGCTCACGTGGGGTGGTGGGTGCCGCATTGCAGTTGACGCTGTATCATGTCATTGAACGCCGCCCGTGCTTGGCATCGACGGCGGGCAACCAGGGAATCTGGCGAGCAGCTGCACCACACGATGTGCAGGCCCATGTGGCTGGCGCTGCTTGCTGACCATCAGGCAGCAACCAAAACTCCCGATCATGAGCCTGCTTTGGCTGTGGTGTGGCCATGCATCAGACGCCACCAATCACTTTGCATGTGAAGTGCCTCATCCTTACTGTCTGCAGGCTGCTGGCCAGCAGCTGCAGGGACGTGCAGGAGCATGCCGCTGCCACGCTCATGAACATGGCTCGGGACATCATCTACGGCATACCAGTGGCCATTGCAGCAGCTGGCGGCATCCCAGCGCTGGTCAGGTGAGGAGTATATTGAATACGTCACTCATCATACCCTCGCTACCGTTACCTTGTGTCTGGGATGCTTGGCTAGTGCGGCGGCCGGAGCATGCTGGCACTGGCCAGGTTTGCAGGCTGCAGCCAGCTGTCAGGCTGACCAGGTCACACACACGCTGTACAGCAGATATGGGAGCCTGTGTGCTCATTGACATCAGCTTGACAGCATGCAGGCTGACTCGTGGCATGCTCTTCAAGTTGTATTAACGTTGCAACTGACACGATCGTCTCCATCCGCTGTTGCTGCTGCCACGTGCGCACCTGCGCACGCAGCCTGCTGCAGCTCGACATCACTGCAGAGGTGCAGGACTCGGCAGCGGGCGCCCTGATGAACCTCGCCTACAGCACGCCCAGCAACAGAGCTGCCATCAACGCGGCCGGTGGCATCCCGCCCCTGGTGGCGCTGCTGAGCAGCAGCAGCGCGTGCGTGCAGCGCAGCGCAGCGGGCGTGCTGAAGAACTGCTCGAGGGACTCAGAAGACAACCAGGCTGCTGTTGTGGCGGCTGGAGGCATCCCTCCACTGGTGAGTTTGAGGGGCTTTTTATGCACCGCGACTGCTGCACTTGCTGCAGCTCTGCTGCGTCAAGCAGGTGGCGGTGCTAAACAAGGGTAGTGCTGTTAAAGGTTGCCCACAGACCTTGCAGAGGTTGACATTAGTTTTGCGGCCTTTGGATGCCGCTTGGGCCATGCTGACCTACACCGTTGCTTCTCGGTTGCTGTATTGTTTGCTGTGTTTGCTTCCCCAGGGACCTCAGCACCACCCTTTTTTGTTACGTGGGCCACAGTTTGTTACGTGGGTCATCGTGCCAGTTAGGCTGCCGACACGTATTGCGCTGTTTGGCAGCAGGATGTCATCTAGGATATTGTATGTGTTGCTGCTTGTGCATGCTCTGCCTCCCTTCCCCCCTTTGGTTCTGCTGAGACAATGTTGGAGTCCAACAATGTCAACCCTGTGGGCCAGTGGCCTTACTTTGATTATTGGTACTCGGTATCGGACTGCAACATATGCGCTGGAGCATCACTGCCTGCCTGCTGACTCCCGTGTGCTGTCTCACACTTGCAGGTTGCGCTGCTGAAGGGCAGGAGGGATGATGTGCGGTTTGAGGCTGCGGGTGCGCTGTGGAACCTGGTGCACGACAACGCGGAGCACCTGGCTGAGCTGGCAGCAGCAGGCGGCGTGCCTGACCTGGCTCAGCTCATGTCAGGCCAGCCTGAGCAATAGCAGCCGCGTCCATCGGCAAGCAGTTCGCGGCAGGGGCGACTGTAACCTGACTGCATTGACCTTGAGACTAACGCAGGCTGGTGTCAGTGCTGCAAAGGGTGTGACTGACCTGAGCAGTTGATGCAGGGGGCACACAATTTCCAGCAGAAGCAGCAGTGGTGATGCGACGAGCCTACCGCTGGCAGGTGCTGCTGCCAGTGGTTGTGTTGTGGACCTCATGTGCCTGCCGTCAAACCAGCAGCAGCAGCAGCAGCAGCAGCACGCACAAAAAAAAGAAACCAGCAACAGCGAGGCAGCAAATCATTCGCCAGCAGGGGCTGCTGACAATGCACAACCGTGTCACAGATTTGGCACAGCCGACGTCCACTGAGGATCAGCAAAAGCAGCAGCGACATGTAATCAACCTCTGCGCATCAGGCATTTGAAGCATTTGAAACAGACCCGGGGGGCCTGGAGCTCATCCGGAGCGCGTGGTGCGGCCGCAGATCTTGGGAGTCTGGTGTATAAGTATAGCGCTGCTTACGGCAGCAGCAGCAGCAGCTGTGACATGTGGCACAAAGCAGCGGTGTCTGTCCTTTGGATACTTCGCAACTTGTGGAGACAGTTGCATCAATCCTTGGCGGCTGACTTGCTATTTATCGTAGGCACAAATGTTTTATTAGCAAGGGATAGCTTCATTGTTACATCAACCTGCAACTCGTCCGGTTTGCTTCTACAGGGCTGCAGAATCGGCGGCGTTCGTTACCTCCTTCGAGACACAATTGTTGCAGATCGTCAGTGTGCATGCAAGACAGCCACCCTGATGGTTGGTCAAGTACAGACCAACGCATATATGATCTATATAGATCTTCAGGACTAGTCTTCTCGATACTGAGACCTTCATCATCATCATCATCATCATCATCATCATCATCATCATCATCATCATCATCATCATCATCATCATCATCATCATCATCATCATCATCATCATCATCATCATCATCATCATCATCATCATCATCATCATCATCATTTTACCCATTCGAGCCATAGCATTAATGCCATCGGCCCCGCGCCCCACCGGGACGGGAGGAGGAGGGAGCATTGCTCCAGATTATTTGCAAGTATTGCGCACATGCCAAGCACATTCCAAGGTACTGAGACCTTGACCTCAGGCGCTGATCCAGCGAGCTTACCCTCAGCTTGGAGGGTGAACGTAAACACATTGCTTTCTTTGGCTATCCTTTTTTTGGGAGGTGAACGCCACCTGCGCAAATGTGACAGGATGTTGAACACCGGCATTGCATGCTGGAGACCCAGGTTCAAATCAGGCGCTACTGTGCTTCTTGAAGCAGCGCGGCATTGGCATTGTTGCAGCCAGCCAGCAACTTGCGGCGACGCAGTATGCTGACGATGCGGAGGTGTTTTTGCTGTCGCTTGCTGATGTGCCCACGTTCCTCGGTTGCATGGATGATTTCGCTGCAGCCTCTGGTCAGCGGCTGAACCCCGTAAAATCACGTCTGCTGCATGTAGGGCAGCTGCCAGGAGCGGCGGCTGCAACGAGTGGGGCGGGGCACAATTCGGGTGCCATGGCAGTGGTGCAGCAGGCGAAATCTTTGGGGGTCGTGTTTGATGGGCGGGGCAACAGCAGTGTGGACTGGGAGGGCAGATTGGAGGTGGTGCGAAGCCGCATGCAGAACGTAAGTCGCCTCTCCAAGCTGTCCGCTTTTGGCAGGGCGTTTGCAGCCACTGCTTACGCCTTGTCAACTCTTCTATATGCTGCTCAGTTTGCTGGTCAACTGCCTGCTACAGTGACGGACAATTTGACGCGATGGACAGCAGCGCTAGTTGATGCTGGCAAGGGCCCTGATGAGGATCTGCGGCGGGCCCCTGGTATCCCAAGCGATTGTATGGCAGCCCATCCTAAGTGTGGTGGTTTTGGTTTGATGCCAATTCAGCATCATCTGCTGTCGCGTTGGGCCTGTGAGGCTCTGCCTTTCCTGCAAGGTGGCACTGCACCTTGGGTGGCTGTGGCGCGCGTTCTTTGGACGCGCTGGGCCAGTACAACGGATTGTTTTACACGCGCCGCAGCTAGCAGCCCTTCGGGCATATTATAATACCATTGGAGTCATATTTTCCCTGTTGCCCAGGCTGATGTGGTCCTGCCCAAGCCGTTGCGGGTTTTGGCTATGGGTTTGCGCGCTTTGCCGCCGTTGCGACATGTGGGCAGCCAGCCTTTGGATGTGGATGATTTGTGCTGGGAGGCGCCACTATGGGCTAACCCTATTTTTACGGCGATACAAACTTGGCAGTGGTTTGACCAACAGCGTGAGGTGGTAGTGGGCTTGGAGCATCCGGTGGCGTTTGGTTTGCTGCAGCTCCCAAAGCTGCAGTCTCTGGGCCAGGCGGTGGTGTTGTTGGCAGAGCTGGACCGAGTTTGTGCTCCCTGGGCTCTCGGCACAGCGCTCAGCCTATGTGCGTGAGGTATGGGGCCCTTGGTTGTGCAGTAGGCCGCAGTATGGTGACCGTCAGCTGGCCCGCCAGCATGTGAAGGCCCTGCTGACATTGGTGCCAGCTGCATGGGTTACTGCTGCGCAGGCGCGTTTCGCCGCAGCTGTTGCTGCGGGTGAGCCCTTTGCGCAGTTATCTTCTTTACTCCCGCATGACCTCTTGCTAGCGCGGGAGACGATGTGTGCGAGCTTGGGCTGGCGGCGACCAGGTGGCGGTGCTGATGATGTTGTATTATTGAAGGACCCAACTGTCGCTACCGCCACGCAGCTGCAAAGCCTCTGTGCGCTAGAAGCAATTGCTCCCCGTCATGCAGCTTTTGTTGCTAGTGTTAGAGCCCTAGATGGGTTGCCGGCTGTGGCACAGTTGCCACAGGTGCGACTGGTTTTGTCACGGTGGTGGTGTGTGCGGGTGGCTAACGTGTACAAAGAGTCTGCATGGCGCCTGGCCCTGAATGCATTCCCTACTGCTCAGCGTATGCAGACTGCCACGGGATGCGCGGCGTGCTCTGCTGCTGTGCCGGGTGTGGAGCATCATTTCTGGACGTGTCCTGTTGCAGTTGTTGTTTGTGAAGAGATTGAAGGTCAGCTAAGAGCATTCAACATGTTGCTGGCAGGTGAGAGCCTGCCGTGCCGTGCGGTGTGGCTGGCTTGTTCCCCTCGTCACGATGTGCACCGACTGGTGTGGGATATGGTCTGCCTGGCATCTATACATGCGTTTGAAAAAGTCCGCAGAGCGGCCTGGACTGTGGCAAGTAATCTTGTGGTGCCTGTGCCGGTGGAGCAGGTGGTGGTACGTGCGGCACTTGGTGCTTTTTGGGATGCGCTTGCTGATTTTGCCGCTACGGCCACAATGCCGCGGCGGTACAAGAACCAGTTGTTGACCCGGCAGCCGTTTATCTCCTGGCACACTGTGTTGCGGGGTAATCGTCTGCGTGTGGTGCGGCGGTGATAGCCACCGTTCTGCGTGTTTTTCCGCCCGTGGCTGGGCATAAAAAGCAACTGAAGTTGACGGACTTGCGCGGGTGGTTTCGATCGCCCAAACAACGAAGGAAAGACTGGGTACAACTACGATCACCTCATGAGCGGAGTAGCGGCTCGCTGGGCTAGTGCCTGAGGTCAGGTTTCAATCCTGAATATGAATTGTATTGTCTTGTATTGTATTTATGCCCGTTTGCTTTCTGTCAAGCCTGAGACTGGTGGTCCTGCGCTGCAGGCGCTGTAAGGTTTGTGGTGCGGCTGCTGCAATATGCAGTTGCATTGCCCCTGCAGCAGCTGCCTGGTACTCTGCTCCTTCCCCCCTTGTCTGCTGCCTCGGACCAAGGTATTGACCTTTACTGGCCAACTTTGTCCCGGTGAGTTCAGCCCGCCCACTATACTGCACAAGAATGGTCTGCTGTCACCGACACTGTTTTAGGTTAGTCCTGTTGCGTGTCCCAATAGAATTCTACACTGCGTGTTGTGAGTCTGACGGTTCTGCCTGCAGAGCCACGTGTCATGTCTCGCACACAGAGGCTTTCTCGGGGTGGGCCTCTTTTTGGGTGACAGTCTGTTTTTTCCGCTGAACTTCTAGCGGCTCTCTTTGTTTTCGGGTGTTCGTTGCGACGTAGTCGCCTGTGCACACCATGTCACCCCTCTTCTTCAGTCAGTCAGGTAACCCCACTTCTTCTTCTTCAGTCAGCCAGGTAAGCAGCACCTTTGTGCATCCCGCTTGCTGTTTGGACCATGCTTGCATTCCCCTGTGCGTTTTCTGCCTTGAGCACCTGCTGCTTTTCGTGCTGCATTTCGCACTTGCTGCACTGCAAGTACTTGTCGGTTTATGGGGAGGAAGAGGCTGCAAAACGTCTCGTAGGTTTGCTTTGGCGGCAATTTTTGGTTTACTATCGGGCTATCACGATATGTTAGCTGAGAGAAGGGCAAGTGCCTCGCCCTCGGGTGTGTCGCTTCCTCCCCTGTAACAAGCCTCTCTCTGTCAGTCAACTTACACACTGAGGCTTTTTCTAGGGGTGGGCCTCCTTTCGAGTGACGGCCCGCGCTGAGCTTTTAGCGATCTTTTCAACTCTGGTGCCCGTTGCGGCGTAGCTGCTTGAACGCACCTTGTAACCCCTTCTTCTTCAGTCACTCAACGCAGGCACAGGCAACGAAACCGCCAACAGCACAGCATGCAGCAGCAGTGGCGGCCGTGCTGGCAGCGCATGCACAGCTCGAAGTCTGCAGTGATGCAGTGCTCCCTGCTACACTGGACTCTGTGCTACAGGCACTACACAACTGGCCGAGCTGCAGCAACAACAGGAGAAGCGCCAGCGTCAGCGCCGGCGCCAGCAGTGGGTGCATCAAGGGGAGCGGCCTGGGCCTGCCATGACTAGCATTCTCTAACCCCCTAAGGGCGCCAGTTACATCGCAAGTTTGCGGGCTCCTGGCAGTGGTCATCTGGTGCGAGATGGCGTGGGTAAGCCCGTATTGTTGGCCAGCGGTATGCCAACTTGACTGTTGCACCGCAGGTACAGCAGGCAGCCGGCCAAGCAGTACTGCAGGCAGTCACGCAGCACTCACAGCGTTTGGACGCAACAACAGCAGCCCAGCTGGATGATGCAGCCGTGTCAGCAGGCGAGGTGCTATCCGCCATATCTCCAACTGCTCCTGGGAAGGCGCCGGGTTTGGATGGAATCCCTGGGGAGTTCTTCCGCCAGTACCGCAAGCAGTTCGCGCCGTTGCTAGCAGCACTGTATTCAGCTGTTGGCTCAGCACAGACTGTTCCAGCTGGTTTGCTTGATGGTGTCATCTTGCCGGTCTTGAAGCCTGGTGGTGACGCAGCTGATCCAGCTGCCTTACGCCCGATACAGCTGTTTAACTACGATTATAGAGTGCTGGCCTTAATCCTTGCCAACCGTTTGCTTGCAGCTGCTGGGGAGGTTGTGCATCCAGCGCAGTCTGCATTCTTACAACATCGGCACATAGGGGATAGCATCAGGCTGTTGCAGTTGCTACCTGCACTGATGCATGAACAGCAGCAAATGGCAGTGGTTGTTTTCACGGATTTTGCCAAGGCATATGACACTGTGGATAGATCTTTGTTGTATGATGTGGCAGCAGCACTTGGCATAGGTGATGGGTTTGTAGGATGGATGCGTGTGCTGCTGTCTGATACACATACCTGTGCTACGGTGAACGGATTTTGCAGTTTTACTGTTGTGATGCTGGGGTGCGCCAAGGCTGCCCCTTGGCCCCCCTGTTGTGCTTATTTGTGGGGCAAGCGCTACTATGCTTCCTCAAGCAGCAGGGCATTGGTATCGTGGCAGCAAGTCAGCAGCTTGCAGCTGTGCAGTACGCTGACAACGCTGAAGTGTTTTTGCTGTCGATGCACGATGTCCCCACATTTCTCTCATGCATGTCCGACTTTACAAAAGCCTCTGGCCAGTGTTTGAACCCCACCAAGACACGTTTGCTGCACATAGGACAGCAGCCGACTCAGACTGCTGCGCCAGGTGAGGCTGCACACGGCTTGGGGGCTATGCAAGTCATTGCAAAAGCAAAATCCTTGGGTGTGTTTTTTGATCAATGTGGCAAGAGCAGTGTAGATAAGGGTGGCAGTTTAGAGATTGTGCGACACCGCATGCAGAACATCAGCAGCATCTCCAAACTGTCAGCTTTTGGTCGAGCATTTGCTACAAATGCTTGCGCTTTGTCAACATTGTTATATTCGGCCCACCTGCCTTCTGACGTGATGGACAAGCTTAGTAAGTGGTCAGCAGCGCTGGTTGATGCTGGTTTGGGCCCGGGTGATGACCTAAGACGGGCCCCCAGTATCCCAGGTGACTGCATGACAGCACACCCAAAGTGTGGGGTTTTTGGATTGATGCCAATCCACCACCACCTGTTGTCGCGGTGGGCTTGTGAAGCGCTGCCTTTGATGCAAGGCGGCACTGCTCCTTGGGTGGCGGTGGCACGGGAGTTGTGGCCCCGTTGGGCCGCTGCAACAGAACCATGCACGCGTGCTGCCAGCAGCAGCCCTTGGGGGCTGTTGCTATGTGGCCATGAACATCTGTTTCCGTCTGCCTATGCAGATGAGCGTTTGCCGTCAGCTTTGCCTGCGTTGGCACTGGGGATGCAAGCTCTGCCGCCACTCCGCCACGTTGGCACAGAAGCATTGGATGCTGAAGAGCTGTGTTGGCACGCGCCGCTGTGGGCCAACCCCATTTTTACTGCACCACAGGACTGGGAGTGGTTTGGTCAGCAACGCAGGGTTGCTGTTGGCCTGGAACGGGTGGTTGCATCCGGGCTACTGCAGCTGCCCAAGCTGCAGTCTCTTGGCCAGGCTGTGGTGCTCTCTTCTGAGCTGGACAGAGTATGTGCCTGGGCTGTTAGCTCAGCGCGCAGCATACCAGCGTGACATCTGGGGCCCTTGGTTGTGCTACAAGCCGCAATATGCTGACAGGCAATAGCCCGTCAGCATCTGCAAGCCTTGCTAGCTCTGGTTCCCCAAGTGTGGGTTGCAGCTGCGCTGACGTAACATATGAGCGATTGCCAGATCAGCGCTAGTGAGCTGAGGTCATGGCACTAGCACACGTGCTTACCTAGCAGCAGCTTATGCAGCTGGTGACAGCGCAGCACAACTTTCTATTGTCTCTCCTGATGACCTCCTTTTGGCGCGTGAAACGTTGTGTGCTGATTTAGGCTGGCAGCGATTGGGCGGCAGTGCAGAAAATGTCATTCGATTGGCCGACCTCACCGTTGCCGCTGCCACTAAGCTTCAACGTCTCTCTGCGCTTGATGCTATTGCTCTCCGTCATGCTGCTTTTCTGAACAGTGTTTCTATGAGGTCTCCCCCCCAATGAGCCTCTCGTTGGCTCCTGAATGGGGTTCCCACTCCTTGTTGGGTGGAGCATGTAATGTAATGTAATGTAATGTTAGAATGTTGGATGGCACTCCTGCCGGGGCCCAGTTGCCTGTTGTGCAACTGGTGTTATCCCGCTGGTGGGGCGTTAGAGTGGCTAACAGCTACAAAGAAGCAGCCTGGCGCCTGACTTTAAATGCCTTCCCCACTGCGCAGCGTATGCAGCTGACTACGGGGTGTGCAGCTTGCTCAGTTGCTGGGCCAGGTGTGGAGCATCATTTTCTGGCTATGTCCGGTGGCTGTTGCCATGCAAGAAGAGGTGGAGCGTCAACTTAGAGCTTATAACCTGCTCACGGCGGGTGAAAGCCTGCCCTGCAGGGCTTTGTGGTTGGCATGCGCCCCTCACCGCGATGTGCACCGCCTTGTATGGAACATGGTATGTTTGGCAGGCATACATGCATGTGAACATGGCCGCAGGGTAGCCTGGGCGGTCTCTTGTCGGCTTGGTGTACCTGTGCTTGTTGAGCAAGTGGCGATACGAGCGGCAGTTGGCGGCTTTTGGGATGCGCGTGCTGACTTTGCTGCTACAGCTAGGGTGCCTGGTCGTCACAGAGTTCAGCTGCTTACGCGGGAGTAAGTGAGACCAGGCAAAAGGCTGGAACAACACCAAAGTAGGACAACAATGTAGGGGCGTAAACAGAGTGCTGCCCAGACACACCTACGCCCCAGCATAGCGTCCAATATGTGATGTCATCAGCCCGCTCCAAACCGAGACTGCCCGGTGATAAAAAAGGGTAAAAGATGGCTACTGATCATTTGACCAGGCCAACACCCTGCCAACAGCAGTATAACAGACCGGGCTGACTGGAGAAGAAGAAGAAAGGTGTGCGGGTCCGGGATTTTAAGCACTGCAGTGCGCAGTACTCGACCTTTGAATGGTCTACCCAGACTCCTCTCCTCTCCGGGTACTGACTGATTGATTGAGGAGAGTTACATGGGTGTGCACGTCGGAAACGGAACACTTCGAGGACTGCAGCGCGAGAATAAACCACACGAGAATAAACCACACAAAGCCTCAGAGAAGCAATTTGCAGCTTCCTCACCCATAATAACACAAACTCTGCGCAGAGAAAGAGCATCAGGACGGAACAAAACCATAACCCGCAGCGCCGTGGCACCACAGGCACCTGCCACCCTACTGATGTGTCTGGCAAGGCCACACCCCAGGCAACGGCACCGGCCCAACACACCTACTGGCTGACATATGCTGCATCAGAGTACTAACAGCACAAGACATGCAACCACATGTAGCAGAATTGATAAAGGAGCAGAGGATGCAAGAAACAACCCCAATTCACGCTTCGGCGCAGAGGCCAAGTCCCTTCTTGGTGCTAGCTGCAGCCGGCCGTCAACCACGCGTAGAAAGGGGTGATCAGCTGGCACAATATCCAGCCAGGTCAAGGGTGCCGCCTCGATGACTATGAAGTCAACCAGCAGCTCCCAAAACCTAGCCACCGCCGCCTTCTTCTTCGTCTGCACCAGCTCATCAAGCTCCTGCTGTCGCTGCTGCTGAAGCTGTAGCTGCTGCTGCTCTCTGTGCTGCCTCACTGCCTCATTATGAGCCAGTTGCGCAGCTGAGGGAGTAGCAGGCTGCAACAACTGAGTGATAAGCTGCAGGTCAGCAGGTGGCGCCTGGGCAAGGCCACCTGCTGGACTGGCTACCAGATCATGCTGCCTGTTTAGCACATATGTGCTAAACATGCATGCATGCTGGAGGTTGGCTGCCCTCCTGCCAACATCCATAGCATTGAAGGCCGCCAAACACAGGACACGCCACATGTATGTGAGCACACTCCGCCCACCACGCGGAGGTTGCATGAGCCAAATATGCTGCATACTTAAAGCTGAGGATCCAGGCGTGCGAGTGCACCATGCTATAGGCAAATGCGTAACATGCAGCGGCCGCAATGTTGGTGAGTCTAGACTGGTATCAGGCGTCGTAAATGCTGAGCTGTGTGGAAGCAAGGTCAGCAGCCATCAGCCTCTGAGAGGTGTAACTCGGCCCCCTGGAACCTGGCACTGGCCCCGTGGCCTGTTCTTCTTGTGACTGGTGTGACCCGAGGCGATCCCGATATGGCGGAGGATATGCTGCCCTGTGCTTTGTCTGTCACTGAGTCTGAGGATTACTCAGACCTGATTGAGGTTTCTAGTTGAATGTTTGATGCTTGGACCCCATGAGCCTTGTTTGGCTCCTTAGTGGGTGGGCCGGTGGCCCTACTATGGTGATATGGCAATATGGTAACACGCACCGTGCTATACTAGTGCTTTGAAGCACTCAGAGGCGCCGACTTGCATGTGAGACGAACGTCCTGACCTGTCCAACGGATCACTAATAGCTGGCAAAGAACTTTATTGAGGCAGGGCCACAATAAGACCTTCATCATCATCACATTATCCATTCAAGCCATAGCATCCAAGCCATTGGCCCTGCACCCCACCGGCCATCGGCCCCGAGCCCCACCGCCATCACAATAAGACCTTGAGAGGTAGCCACGCGCAAGACAGCTGCCGCTGTTCAATGGGGTTCACTGTACCTCATGGCATGCCATGCATGATGCCATGTTCATTGACACGCCCGGCGACCTGCGCTATGTGAAGCAAATGTACAGCTGTTGGCACCAATTGCTGCCACACCAACGTGTCCCATCTTCAATATAAACCAGTACATGGCCAATCACTCGCTATGCTCCTCATCCAACACTCACACAAAAGTAAGTCATCAGCTTCCTTGACCGCCAGGTAGCGTAGCTGCTGCACTCAGTGCTACGTCAGTGACTGCCACAGGGGGTCCTCTCTCTGCTGCCTGTGGACCAGTATGATGTGTGCACCATCTGCTAGCTGCTGCTTCAGATGCCTGCGCAACCTGCCTGCCCCTCCGTCCGCTGCGTCGGCCTCCTCCACAACATAGCTGCTTGGGGATTGCAGGCGACTGTCAACATTCCACCTTCACGTCGGCAGCGGCAGCGGCAGCAGACACAGTGCATGCACATCAGCAGCAACATCATCTGCTGCAGAGCCTTTCCACATAGAGTGTGCACTTCTTTGAGGTGTGGACCATTCAGCTGCAGCTGGTGCAGTGGGGCAGTCATCAACCTCAAAGCTGCTGAAGGTAGGGGGGAAGATACGCCGATCTCATATAGTTTGCCTGCTGCTGCGCCAACATGCAGCACCAAGGGCTTGTGCGCATGTGTTGCTGCCTACACCGCCTGAGCTGGCATGCAAGCCAGCACCTCACCAGACGCCATGTATGCAGGTGATTGCCCACCAATGCCGCCCGCCAGTCAGCCTTGCCAACAAGCTATCCCCACGTACATTCAGCACCACGCCAACCAGCTGCTGCTGCGGCTGCTGTGCGCAGCTGCCGCTGTCAGTGCCTGTGCAATGCTGATTTGCATCGTATTTGCTTGCTTCGCCACTGCATTGCTGCGAGGATTGCTGCTGCTGCTCTTCTTGCTGCTCTGGCAGCTGTCCCTGGTGTGCCTGAGGTTGCTGGTCCTGCTGCTGGTGTCCGGCCTGCTGCTGTTGCCTGGCCTGCTGCAGGTGCTGCTGTTCTTCCCGACTGTGCTGGAATTGCCGCTGTGCTTCTTGCTGCTGCGTCTGCTGCTGTTGCTGCAAATGTACTGGATCTTGTGGATGCATGCTGCCGTGCTGTGCTTGCTGCTGCTGCTGCTGCTGTGTGCATGGTTGTCCCAGGTGCAGCCTTGTAAGCTGTGTGTCCCTTGGGTCATGCCACCGGGACTCCTGCAAAAAAGCGTGCATGCCGCTGCCAAAGTCAAGATTAGCTCCGACAATGTATGAAGACGATCCTGAGCACAACACAGTACGTGTATGCACACAGGCAGCTCTTACGCTGGCAACCACCTGCTGCTACATAGGGCAGCGCAACCACACATCACTTAAGCTGCATAGCTTTCAGTCATGTGCAAGGTACGTGCAGAGAGCAAAGCGGTGTCTAGCGGTAACCGCATGCTCACGAAGCCAATCTTGTCCAGAGCAACTGTCAGCAAGTTCACATCTTAGTTGCCAAAGAACATTGTCCTGCAAAGCACCACACCATGAGGCACAGTCGACTTCAACAAGGGATGCACACTGCAACTCACATAGATGCCGCACATAACATGGAGGCGCTCACCAACTGCACCCGGCATAGCAGCTGCTTGCGTCTCTGCTGCAGCTTGGGTGTCACCGCATGACCGAGACATGTCATGCATGAGGTTGCAGATGTCGAACTGCAGGATGCAGCTGAACATAACTCAACACAAACTGGGTCAGGGCCAACCTCTGTGCATGTATGCTGTCAGCAAGCTTGTTCAGGTCATCAATGGTGAAGGCCTCTCGCTGCAAAAGGTTGTTGAGCGCATGCTTCAGGCAGTGCTGCCTGTGCTGCCGTTCCTGCAAAGAGCATAGTGCACAGTAAATGAGCAAAGGTACAACAGAAAGCTGGACAACGTGTAGAAGAGAGGACTCGCATGATACATTTGTAGCTGTCCTCGTGTCTGCTGCTTCTGCTGTTTTGCTGCACAGTGTCGAAGTTCAACGGATGGACGCCACGACGGCATGACATAAACTCTGGGAGCAACATACGTGTTTTGCGCCGGCTGATATCAGGGCTGTCCGCAAGCTTTGTGTATTTTGTCACTAGGGCTCTAGTCCGTGGCTGTGCGACTTTGCTCTGCTGCGATCTTCTGCCACAGTCCACGCCAAAGCTTTTTGATCAGAACACATGTGTGTCGATAGTATCAGCACGCCTGTCAGGTTCCCGTCTTGTCCGGAATTCTGTGTATCGTGCTCACCTTCGTGCTGCTCGCCCCTGAATAAGCACTCTTTCAGTCATACTTGCATGCCAATTTCTAACCACAGTTGATAAATTCCATGCCCTGCCTTGCCAGGCTGAGCAAGCAGTGGATTCGCAACCTCTCAACTTGATATCGCCTAATCTTCATCACTACGGGGCTCATTTGCAGCCGAATGTCCGGCAGACGGCTTTCTGCTAGGCTGCGTGCCTTGGCACGTGCTGGCAGTGGCTCTGCAGATGAAGATACTGAGGTGTGTGGATGCTGTTGCTGCCACATTACCTGCTGCTGCCAAGGAGCAGCATACAGCTGTTAGTCTGGTCTGCCATCAGCTGCTCCCCCATGCATCTCCTGCCTGGGGTCATCATGATGGGCTCAGTTGCAGGCATACAATGTGCAGCCGCAATGTGTGACATTCATCCAATGTTTGGCCTGCAGCCAAGCACCATGCGCTGCATTCAACGCAAGTTGCAGTCTCGTACAGTTGCTGGCCGTTTGCAGCTGCCCTTTTCCAGGACACCCTCAGGTTCGTGCCATTGGTGCATGTGCAGCTGGGTATACCCGGCACGTGTCACACCTCCTGAATGACAAGTCACAATTGAGCGACGGCATGTCATCATCAGTACGCTCTGCTGCACCTTTCTGTTGATGCTGCCGCCTGCCTCTGCAAGCAGATGCACGATGCCCCTGCAGCAGCACCTATGGGTGCCGAAGAAGAAGCAGAGCCCCTGATAGGGCCACAACTGCCGCCTCGACCAACAGCAGTGGCAGCTGATGCCACAGACAGCAGTGACGCAGACGAAGATGAGGAGGGTGAGCAGAGGCAGTGGGTCTTGATAAACGACGGTGGTGCTGGCATGCAAGTGAAGCAGCAGAGGTGGCTGCACCAGCCATGCCCCTTGCAATCGCTCAGCACCACCAAATACAGCGAACAGTGATGCAGGCTGGCAAAGCTTATCGTCACCCTACGTTGGAATTCCCCTCTCCTCTTTGCAGTTGAACAGCAGCGGCTGACGAAATCTGATCTTCTACAATGATCTACTGCAACGACGACGCCTGCAGCATGCACGCAGCGGGTGTGCGAGCACTGGGTCGCAGGTGCACTGCATTGCATTGTGCCCTGCAGCGGCCTGCGCAACCGTGCATTGGCGTGCATCATGCTGCTGCGCAATCCCTGCAGATGAGGACTCGGAAGATGATGGTACTGACAACGTTGACGATGACGATGTTGAGGCGTCAGAGGAGTGGGTGGAAGAGGAGGATGAGGATGCGGGGGAGGGGGAGGGGGAGGGGGACGACGAAGAGCCCGCCTTCATGCGCAGCCAAGTGCTGCGCCTGCTGTTTGGAGGGGGAGGCCGCGGCAGGTGCGACTCTCACGTTGGAGCGGGAAGCACGTGGCCGCAGTGTAAACTCCCTGATTTTAACGTGCGCACCTTTGTTGTGGGTTGTGTCGCTGACCGCGCTCTGCGTCACAAGCAACATGGTGACGTGCAGGCGTTATGTGGGTGACGGCAGCGGCAATACGCTGTCACGTGCCAGGGAGTTGCGTGCTGATGTTGCATGCCAATTTCTGCTGCAGGAAGGTGCGGATGTGCATTGCCTGCTACCAGCTGCAAGCACAGCCCTGTGCTCGTTGTGCCCGCGTCCCGCTGTGCTGCGACATCTTGCTGCTAAGCTTAGCAGCCCACCTTAGAAAAACTCACCAACTGCGCAACAGATGTGCCGCGCTGAGACACACAGCACCTGCCTGCGCCACTGACTTCGAGTGGCGGCGGCAACCTGCTGCATGCAGCTTCGCTGCTGCTGTCCTTCTGCCCTGCAGATGTGTGTGCCACTAGACCTGCTGAAGCTGCAGTCATGCAGGGAGGCTTGGCGTCACAGCCTGCTGCATTCCTGCCGCCTGCCTGTGCTGCTGTGTCCTCCTCCTGCAGGCGCGTGCCCTCAGACCTGCAGAAGCTGCCCGTCCCCGTCACGCCGCTGCAAGGGGACCTTGCGGCACAGCTCAACGCGGCAGCGAGCGCGCGGGATGTCGGGCAGTGGAACCCCATCTGGGTGAGGGAGGGAGGGGTCAGTGGCAACCAATCGCACGTTGAGCAGCAAGTTGGGACGTTGTGCGCTCCCTCGCTTGCATGCGACTCATGGGGCGGGCAACGCCACACAAGCGCACCGCTGCTTGGCCAGGGACGCCTTGATCGAGGGGCACGTGACAGCACGCGGCCTTGCTGGTGCCAGCGGGCATGTTAGGGCTTGGTGTATTGTCAGCATCAGGCTGTGCTTCGTCAGCAGCAGGCTGTGCGGCGAGAGCTATCATGCCGGTGGCATGTACGCTGGCTTCATGCGCTCTGCATCTTGCGGGGGGCGTGTTGCGGCTCATGTGCTGCTGCTGCTGCCACCTAAAGGGCCCTGCCGCTCGTGCATCCACTCAAACCTGAACGCCTAAATCCACTCAAACCTGAACGCCCTGCTGTGCTGCACCCGCTGCCGCAAAACCAGGCCTGCCTAGACAGCAGCTTTGACTCGAGCCAGGTACCGCCCATCGCCACGGAGCGGCTGCGTCAGCTCCTGCACGAGCAGCAGCAGCAAGCGCTCGAGCAACGTCAGCGGCTACTGCAGCAGCAGCAGCAGCAGCAAGACCCAGCGCCAAAGCGGCTTCGCAGCACACCCTCCCGCAGAGACAGGGTTGTGCAAGATGGCGACGGCAGCAGCGGCAGCAGCAGCAGGGCTGGTGGGTTGGAGGGCCTCATCCAGTCAGCAGCAGCAAGCATCACGGGGCGTGGCGGTGGTGGTGGTGCAGCGCGCAATGCAGATCCCGCGCCAACCACAGCAGCGGCAGCAGAAGCAGGAGCGGGCTGCAGCTCAGCAACAGCAGCAGCAGCAGGAGCCAGTGGCAGCAGCAGCGGCAGTGATGCTTTCAACACAAAGTTTGACTTGGTTAACTCTGCGCAGCTGCTGATGAAGCGGGAGCTGAGTTTGGGTAGGCAGCAGGGGTTGAGCAGGCGGCAGCAGCGGCACATGTGCTGCCACAGGGCGCTCCCGCTGCACCCCAGCAAGGTAGGCAGCGAGTGGTGGCACCAGGTTCAAGTGGCAGCAGTGATCTGCTTGTGTTATGCATGTGAGTTCGTGACCGCACAGTGGTATGTACCAACTATTGTGGGCTTAGATGTGTCGCGCTGCTCGCGCCCTGCATCTTAGAGACGTTGGTAAACGCGCAGCTAGCCTGCAATTCAATCAGCAGGGGTTGGAAGCTGATGCCATGCTGCTGCTTTGCCATTTTTTGCTGCGGTTGTGCTGCTGCTGCTGCCGTGCTGTTGGCCTTGGTGTACCTCTGCTGCTGGCTGATGCATGCAGGTGCGTGACAGCATGCAGAGCCGAGCCTACATTGGGCAGTACGCAGCAAGCGGCGACTTCTACATAGCAGCCTTTCAGGTGAGACGGGGGCCCCCACTGGCAGAAGCGCCGAGGACAGGGGTGCCACACAGAGCCACGCCTGCAGAAGCAGGCGTTCAGCAGCTTGTCCATGCCATCCAGGCCAGTGTCACCTGCAGGTGCTAGCACCTGTTGCGTGCTGCCACTGTGAGTCTGGTGATTGTGCCTGCTGCTGCAGCATCGGCGGGTCCTCAACGTGAAACGCTCTACCCCTGATTGCACCAGTTCACACCGGGTCGCCTCCTTGCAGTGTGCCTTTGTCTTTGCCTTTTTTTTGCCTTTGTCTTCAAGCGCCTGCCCGGCAGTGTCCCATCACACACACTGTACTGCCTGCGGGTACACTGCAATGCCCTTAACTATCCTGCGCCACATCGTTTATCATTTTCCTGCCCTTCACTGTTCACTTCAAGAGATTGTGCTGCCTCCGTGCAGTCTGCAGCACCCTTAAGTATCCTGCGCCACACTGTCGCATGTCACCCATTGTACTGCCTCCGTGCAGTCTGCTCATTTCAACTGCCTGCCCCACACCGTCCTGTCTCACACCCTGTACTGCCTCTGTGCAGACTGCAGCGCCCCTTCAACTGGCGGCCCTCATCGTCGAATTCGCACGCTGTGCTGCCTTCGTGAAACCTGCATCTCGTGCTGCAACTGCGACTGCCTTTCAACTATCCAACGTACTCCTGTTGCTGCACTGCTTCCCTGCAGGACCGGCGCGTGAGGCTGTACGACACGCAGCGGGACTGGCTGACCTTTTGTTGTTGCTGCACTGCCTCCCTGCAGGACCGGCGGGTGAGGCTGTACGACACGCAGCGGGACTGGCAGCTGCGCAAGGACGTCACTACGCGCATGACGCGCTGGACGATAACCGACACCACGCTCAGCCCGGACCAGCGGCTGCTGGTGTACGCGTCCATCAGCCCCGTGGCGTTTGTGGTCAACGTCGGCAGCAGCGGCGACCCCGTGAGTGATGATCACATGCATCTGGCAGCCACGTAGTGGCATCAGCCATAACTAGTGTTTCATTACAAGCTTGTGTCCTAACGCGCACTGGGCTTGTGCTCTGCTGCTGCGCAGCTCTGATCAGTGGCGTGGCAGCAGCGTATCGCTGGTGCAACCTGCTGGACAATGCGTCACACATCTGCTGCACTGGCTGGCAGTTGCTGATTGTGTCGCTGTCACCACTGAGCTGCACAACCCCCCAGCACCAAGGCAGCAGCTTGGCGTCAGCGGCTGTCAAAGGCTGCCAAGTTCCGACACATGTGCTTGCATCTGCTGGTCATATGTTTCGGTGCGAACGTGTGACCAGCATCACTGAGCAGAGCTGCCACAAATCCTCGCAAAGAAAAGAAACAGCAAAGCCCTGGGTGCGTGCACAAAAAGTGCGTCTGCATCTGCTGCATTGTGCATGATTGTGTCGCGTTTGTTCGCAGGTGGAGAGCCTGGCTAACATCACTGAGCTGCATGAGCCGCTCGCGCTCGACGGCAGCATGGCGCCGGGGGCGGGCGCCAACCGCGCCGCATTCGAGGGCGACGACGAGTACGACTCCTGGCGCGGGCGAGACTTTGGCATCTGGAGCATCGCCTGGAGCCCGCAGGGCGGCCAGCTGATCGCAGGTGGGGCGGGGCGCTGGCGGCAGCGTCGCCCGAGCACTGCTGGCGGATGGGGTTCTCAGGCTGCGGATTCTGTGGTCTGGGAGGGTCTCTGGGCCAGGTGTGCTCAGCCGGGTTGGATTTCAGTCCAGCACCAGCTCCTGGCCTGGCCCAGAGACATGCGTCATAGTTGAAAGGCATAGGCCTCGGCGGCTGGCAGCTAGCCGCAGGTGGGCAGAACTCTGGTTGTAGGTGTTTGTGTATCCGACCTGTTGCCCTGCAAGTTGTTCATGTCACATCGATATGAACACGTGTTTATATGCAAATTGGTTGAGTAGCAGGACTGCAGCTGAACCCCTGTCATGTCTGACCCGATTTTGGCAGCTGCCTTGGCAGCTGCAGGCGATGACGTGGCTGTGACTATGCGGCGCCCAACCGCACTCTTGGGGAAGCAGATCCAGAGACACAGCACTCACGCCGCTTGTTGTGAACCTGACTCTGGGCCTGTCTGCAGGCACCAATGACAACAGCGTGTATGTGTATGACATTGAGTCCAAGCACTGCCTGGCCCGTCTCACAGGCCACGGCAACGACGTCAACGCAGTTGCATACCTGCAGGTGCATATAACCTTTGCCAGCTTGTCTGCATCATCTGATGTTTGTTTTGTGTACTGCCTTTGCACCACCTTTCCTGTGCTTGCTCAACTGCCAGCGTCGTCTGCGCCAGGTTGAGCAAAGCAGAGGCCTGTGTTGTCGCTGTTCTTGTGCTGGTCAAGTCTCCGTGCACAACATCATGCCGTCATAACAGTGGGTCTCGTTGCTGCAGTGGCAGTGGCAGGCCCTGCTGACTGTGCGTCTCTGAGCATGCGTTCTTTCTTCATTGTGCTTGTACTGCTGTCCGCTGCTGCTGCTCCCGTCGTGGCATGCGCGCAGGGCGACGGCTCTGATGCGAGCGCCTCTGCTGCCGCCAGCCCGCACCTGCTGCTGAGTGGCAGCGACGACCACATGGTGCGGCTGTGGGACACGCGGCTGAGGGACAGGGCGGGCCGCCACGGGCGGCAACCGCAGGGCGTGCTCGTGGGTGAGTGCGGCACGCTTCAAGCACGTTGGAATGGCAGCGAATTGTGCAGCCGGCTGGAACCGTGTACACATGTGGTGGCGGCCAGCGGCGCCAGTGTGTGAGAGCTTGTCGTGATATGTTGTATCGTACATGTTGCTTTGTCTTGTACATGTGATGTACATGCGTCCAAGGTTGGTGTGCATCCATGATGCGCATGCACTGTGTGGCTGGGAGGTGCTTGCGTGCAAAGCCACAGGTGGCAGCAACAGCAGGCAGCCGCAAAGCACCCTTGTAGGTGGGTTACGCATTACTTCAAGTGATTGCGGACTGGTGACTGAGAGCCTGATGTTACTGTGCGAGTCTCCACTGCTGTACAGGCTCCAGAAAACACCTTTGATTGTGCATGCACGAACACGCATCATCATCCAGCAACAATCTGGATGCTTAAGCCTGCGCTGGTGCAAAGCTGTTCTGCGTTTTTCTGATGCTGTGCATGCAGGAGTTGGCAGCAATGCTCCACTTCCTAAGCAAGAGCATCACAGCTCTCGCCACACATCCTGACACATGTTTCTGTTCCCTTCGCATCCTGCAGCTTGCATTGCACGCTCAGCGCTGCCCAAGGGTCCTGCCTGCCTTACTGGCATAACTTTGACAGGGCCTGGCCATGCCTGCCTTACCGGCAAGGGTGTGCCAGGGCTGTGCAGCATGCGCTGACACGCGTTGTGCTGCTTGCAAACTGCCCGCGCGCCCTCCCCAGGCCACACCGAGGGCATCACGCACTTGTGCCCCAAGGGCGACGGCTACCACCTCATCAGCAACAGCAAGGACCAGACGGTCAAGATGTGGGATGTGCGCAAGGCGCTGAGCCAGGCTGCTGCCGTGGGGCAGGCAAGGCAGCGGCCGCAGATCGCGCATGGGACTACCGATGGGAGGAGTACCCAGGTGCGCCGGCAAGGCTGCCACCAATAAATATATTATTCTTCTCAGATAGTAGGAATACAAAAGAAAAAGGAGTACACATGGTCCAGTCACCATCTTACATGGTATGCCTTATACTGTAAGAGCCGCCATTGAGGGTTATATTTTGCAGCGCTGCTAGACCGCATGGCTGCTACGAGCGCAGCCAGAGACCACGCTGCCTTTGGTTCTCCCAGCTGGCTCTGGCTGTACCGCAAATTGTCGGTGCAGTTCCTAGAGCACAAGCCACTGGCCGCTGCAGCAGGCACACGTCAACCGTGTGCTGGAGTTCTCGTACCTGTCTCATAAGAATCATTGCTTGCTCCTTCACCCTTTGCAACCTGCAGCCACCGGCTACAACGTGGTGCATCCCGGGGACGTGTCGCTGATGACGTACCGGGGCCACGCAGTGCTGCAGACGCTCATCCGCTCCTACTTCAGCCCGGCTCACACCACGGGGCAGCGCTACATCTACGCGGGCTCAGCCAAGGGCGTGATCAACGCCTGGGACGTCGTCAGTGGCAAGATGGTGAGCGCCGGGCGCTGTGTGTGCAGCTATCCACTGGCTTACGTCTGCTGCTGCTGCTGCTGCTGCTGCTGCTGCTGCTGCTGCTGCTGCTGCTGCTGCTGCTGCATATAATGAGTGTTGTGGTAGGTGGGTGATTGACCTCACGGAAGCGTCGCGGCGCTTGGGTGTGGTAACGCTAGATTAGCCGTCATCGCGCCACCAGCAATGCTTACCACCCTGCCCAACGCGGCCAGACGGTGTTGAGTAAGGCTTAGCCACTTGCGTCCAGCAGTGTTGCCATGCTGCTGCCTCTGCCGTGCCGTTGCCGCTGCCTACAGGTGGCCCACTTTGAGTACCACCGCGCGCTGGTGCGCGACTGCAGCTGGCACCCGTACGAGCCTGAGATGACGTCTGTGTCCTGGGACGGGCGCGTGGTCAGCTGGGGTGTGTCGCCGCCGCATGGCAAGCCGCTGGCAGGAGACAGAGGGGATGTGGGCAGGTACTACTGACGACGCAACCCCTGGTGCTCAGCCCATGTTGATGTATATAAGCACAGCACTGCATGCATGGCTGTATGTATGTACACTTGTATCAAGAGTAACTTGGGGACGGGGTCACCCACGGTGGTTAGGTTGTTCAAGGTAGCCTGCTGGTGTTCCTTGTTGTTGGCAAGTTCTTGCGGCCGCGGGGCACAGGGACGTGTGAGCGTGCAGCTGGTACCTTGGATTCCAAGGAAATGTGTTGCCATCCAATGTGACAACGGGGTGTGGTATGGTGCTGGGCATAGGGTGTGTTGGGACAAGTGGTTTGGCAGCTGTACGGTCAAGCTCGGCCAGGCTTTGACACAAAGCGCTTTCACGAACAGCGTGCCTTGCGGGCCCTTTCCCTGGTTGTGGGTCAGCTCGTGCTGCAGTACTGGTATTGCATTGTACAGTACTGTACTAGTCACTTCAAGCAGTACTACTACTGACCGGTGACAGCGGGCCCCAGCTGGGGCTCAAGCTGTGCTTCACCTCAGCATGTGGCAGAAGATATAGTAAAAGTTGCAAGGCGTTGGTTTAGTTACCATTTCAATTGGTAAAGTTGTTTTGGGGCCTTCTGTGCTGCACTCATATCTTACCAATCAAGCCATAGCATAAACGCCAACAAACCATCACAGCTCTCCTGGCATTGTTTTGGGACCTTCTGTGCTGCAATCATATCTTACCAATTAAGCCATAGCATCAACGCCAACAAACCATCAAAGCTCTCCTGGCAACACCGACGTGGCCTAAAGCGGTTGCTCATCCCACCGGTAGATCCCTCGGGTGGGTGGAGTGCTTCTAACATTGCCTTTTGAAATACCGAATTACCAAAGTAGGGCCACTGGCCCACCCGCAAAGGAGCCAAACAAGACTCATGGGGTCCACAAAACTCAAAAGAAGACCATCAACCGAAAGGAGCCGCAACCTCAACAAGCTCAGAGAGCTCAGAACTCAGAAAGGAGCCAAACAAGGCTAGCGCTCATGGGGTCCAAAATGTCTCTCCACAACCAAAGGGGGAAAGGGAGGCAGAGCATGCACACACAAGCAGCCAACATACAGTATAGCCTAGCGGAAAATCCATGCGAAAGGGCACAATATCTGGTAGCAGCATACTCCTCAAACAACAGAACAACCGAGAAACAAATATGGATGTCAGCATGGCTCAGGTGGCATCAAAATGCAACATTATTCGCAAATTCCAAAAGGTCCATGGGCAACCTTGTCTCAAGTGGCAAACTGGTGAAAGCTCAAAGAACTCAAAACGCTGACAAACGCAGCACTACAAGCACAAAGGCAAGATGATTGCTGTGACAACGATGCTATGACATCACATAAACGTAACACTCGCCAGGGCAGCAACAAGCGTCGGCGCACTACTGCAGACAGACTATATGCCTTGATACACATACATGTGCTCAGATCAACCCCAATCCAGGCATGCTGCGTAGGTGCATCCATGCAGCTGTACCTGCCCAACAGAATGGCTGCACATGCAGTGTTCAGCAGTCAATCATTACCCAATACCAAATACCATAAACCAAAGTAGGGCCACAGGCCCACCCACTAAGGAGCCAAACAAGGCTCATGGGGTCCCACAACAGCCAAGGAGTACCAATCCAACCAACTAATCCGAGGCCTCAACAAGTTCCGAGGATTCTGTCTCTGAGGCACTAGTGTCACTTGGGAGCACAGCAAGCGCCATAGCCGGATCATTTCTAACAAGGAGACAATTATAGATAAAAGCAGCAACACTACTCTGCCTCTGCTGCATAAAGTCAGCCAAACACCGTCCAAGAGGGCTCACAGCTGGGCTCTGCCACCCTCCAAAATCAACAAACAGCCGCCAGAAGCGATCACGAACAACCTGATATGCGTCACACTCAAACACAAAGTGAAACTCATCCTCAACTTGGCCAGCACCGCACCGAGAGCACAGTCGCTGTGGCCTGGGCAGCATAGAGTTATCAGCCCTCTCCCACCGACCAGTAGCCACACGCAAGTCATACGCACCCAGACGAAAACGCATCAAAGATGACAGGTGCATCTTGTTTAAGCCAGCTGTGTTGTGCACATAATCTGGGCACCAACTCAATGGTTTCGTCAAATCAAGCTCATCAAAAGGGGAGCATGCAAACCAGTTCTCATAGGTAGAGTGCATGACAGTATCAGACCCAGCTACTCTGGGGTTGGCTGGCAAGTCCTGCCACTGCTGGTACAACCATGCTTGGAAAGCACTCTGTACTCTGCTCAAATCAGAGGCATCAAGGCAATGCAAGCCAACCATTGAGTCAGGAATGTCTGCTAGCGTTCCTATATGGGTATGTAGCGTATGCGCAAAAGCCCGAAACTGCCAAAACCACAGCGACCTCTGCCTGCCCTGCTCAACACTGCTGGTGTAGGCCCTCAAACTCAAATCCCTGTTCTCCTGCATAGCAAGAAACAACCAGTCATTGGGGGGCCGTGCAACCACACGGTGCCACAGGTCCCAGCAAGCTGTGAACCATCCACTGACTAATGGTCGGCACCCACACTCACGCAGTAGAAGCTGCCTGCATGTTGATTTGCGCACACGACCAGCCAGCATGCGCAAGAACATCAATTGCAACATACATTACATTACATGCTCCACCAACAAGAGGAACCCATCAGAGCCAACGAGAGGCCATTGGGCAGAGCCAACGAGAGCTCATGGGAGAATTGCACCACCTGCATGTCATTGCTGAGAGCCTTGCCAACACCCGGCGGCCCACTGCCGCAGCCATAGTAGCAGTGCAGGGCCCCACACTTCAGAGCAGTAGCCCAAGATGGGGGACAATCCAGGTCTGCAATCCAAAAAGCAGCATGTAAAAGGGATGGCGACCCCGCTACCAGCAGCGTGCATGCGGGTGCAACATGACTTAGCCATATCAAATCACACGATAATTTTTAAAGAAAGTGCACTGTTGCACTTTTGAAGCCATTGCTTGCCTCGCCGTTGCCCTTGCTGCTACCGCTGCTACTATTGCTCCCACCGCTGCTGCTGCTGCTGCTAACAGTGCCGCAGGGTGACCCTGCTGCAACTTGCATCAACCAAAAACGTGGTCTGAAATTTGCTGAAGTCCGGCAAGGGGCTGGCAGGGCAAGCCTGCTGCCATCTCCAATATGCCTGAGCCCAGCTTTTCTTGCCAAGCTGCTGTGGTGGGCTGCGTCCAGCCCGCCAGCTTGTGTAGCTGCACCGCCTGCCTTGGGTGCTGATAGAAACTCTGAATCAAGATGCAGCGAAAGCAGCGGTGAGGAGCACGCTGCAGGGCAGCAGCGGGCTTCGGCGGCTTCTATCTACCATATCTCTGTCTGCTGGCCCCTGCACGCTGCGGTTTTGAAATCAGCCATTTACAGCCAATTACAAGAAACCCTCATGAGCGGAACAACGGCTTGCTGGGCTAGTGCCTGAGGCAGGTTCAGTCCTGTACTACTGTATTGTATTGTATTGTATTGTTGCATTGGCACCACCCATGTCTGTGCACTCTACATCATATGTGTTACTTAATTACAGCAGTACGCCTCTGTACATCTTAAATCCGTTCTTTTACATCTATGTAATAGGACGAGTTTTCTATGAGTTTTCTATGAGTTTTCTATGTGCGCCCTGCAACACTTGTAGCAGGCAGGCTAACAGGATCCTTTGCGAATCATTGCCTGCTTCTGGATCATGCGGCTTAAGCCTCCAAGATCACATTCTCACATTTTGGAAGTTACATGGCCCATGTTAGCGGGGATGTTACGGGGTAATTACGGGTATAACTTCGCCCGTTTGGGGAGCCAATGACAGGCTAGTTGGGCGAAAAGCAAAACAAAAGCAAGCCAAAAAGAAAAAAGGACAAAGCCATCAGCTTCTTGTACTCTGCTCGCAGCTGCTGCACCTGGCTGAGGAGCAGCTCCCGAGGCTGCCGCTGCGGAAAAGTTGACGATGGCTTCTCTGCTGTCACCCACTGCTGTCGCAAAGCCCAGAGACAAACTGCTGGCAGCAGCAGCACAGCTGTCACACAACTGCAGCAGTGTTACAAGCAGAGCACTGCTACAGGGCAGCAGCAGTCGCATGCGCAGGTCTCTCATGGTCACATCGTGTTGGGGCAGCTGGGCATGCAAGTCACATCAGTGATCATGCATGGCGGACGATGCCCAACCGGCAGCTGATGCGTTGGCCGACTGCGCCCACCTTGCCAACAGCTGCTGCTCAAAGTAGGCGGCTGCCAGGTAAAGTTCACTGAAGTGCTTTGACACGTACACGGCACCCCCGTGTTTTTGGCCGATCATAAAGCGTGCTGCCAGGCCTTTCTTCTGCAAATTAAATGAGTCTTGGTGCTGTTCAAAAACTTAGTAATTTCTTTCTTATACAGGTGAAGACATTCATGAACGCATCATGCCGTGAAGGCATTCAGCCGTGATCACGGCACCCGCGGCTAGAAAGACTGTATTAGTGAAGTTCGAATTAGTTTGGATCCGTCCATTCAGTAACATACACTCCACTCCCTGCAGCTGCTGCTCATGCAACCTAAACAAAGCAAACAGCTGAATGCAACACAGCCCAACAAATGGCGAGGTGCGTGAAGCAAACAGACGCTGAACACAGCGATTGACCAACCTAAATGTGGCAATGCACGCATGCGACAACAGTAATCCGAATGACACTATTATGTAACACGCATGCTGCCCACAGTGGCTACGCCACTGCCAAACCAATAACCATGTATGTTTATTCCACGACAACTTCATCAGGATGTCCTTGAACACATCCTACATAACTACGAATTCGTAGTTATGGGATCTGGCTGCCTGGCATATCAACATATCAGCTTTCGTACAAGCTGGCCACCCTTTTCATTATTACTTATACACGCTGTTCAACATATACTTGTACGAACCTTTCGAAGCACTGTGGTAGGGTCCTCGAAGGCACACTTTTCGTAGAAATCGCTGGTGTCAAATGCTTCAATTGGACTCATTTATATGATGCTTAACATGCACATTTTTCAATCTTCACAGTGATGCTCAGACGTCGTTTGGCGGTGTCGCCAAGTTCTGCTGCGATATGGCTGCGGTGATGCTACACTACATCATTTACTTAACTTGTTACCAGATAAACCCTTGTATACTTGATGATCGGCTGCTCCGCAGTGATATCCGCATGTGTGGGCAGTCACTGCTAGCATGTGCAATCGTCACGTCAATGCTTTGGCATGCCACAACCACCACCACCCAGTCTCACTACCCAGTTTGCGGCATGTGTGGCTGGGCTGCTCATCGCAGGTGGAGCGACACACTCGAACAGCCTGGCCAAGGGTTTTGGTTATGTATAAACTGGTAAGACTGGGCTTCATGGATGCATGATGTACATGCACGATGCCCATGCAACAGTCGCTCTGTAGACATTTGCATGCATTCCAACATATTGGAGTCACGACACCACTTCTTCGACTGCGTAAACTCAGCATTTGAAACGCAGCTCGCATCAATAGTTACCGAATTACCGAATTACCAAAGTAGGGCCACTGGCCCACCCGCAAAGGAGCCAAACAAGGCTCATGGGGTCCACAAAACTCAAAAGAAGACCATCAACCGGAAGAAACCGCAACCTCAACAAGCTCAGAGAGCTCAGAACTCAGAGAATCAGTAACTTCAGAAGCACAATAGAGTACATGCATGGCATATGCCAGCTCTGTGACAAACAACTGACAATGATGTAGGACATCTTGCAGCTGCAGTGATGTGCAAGTTGTGCCTTGCAATTTCTGATTAAAAAACCGTCGGTGTGCTTTGTCCGTGTTGCTTGCAGCTGGGGCACATCTTGGGGCAACAGCGGCACCGTTCGTGTGGCATATGGCAGCGCTCACATAATGCCAGATAACTATACTTATGGGCTCATATATGGGCCCACTGGTGTCAACAACATCCTATCCTCCATCACTGCGAAGCTGCAAAGTGGGTTGATGTTTGACAATGTTGTGGCGAGCTGCGTGCTCTTCAAAAGCAGTGGTGGCGCACGGCTGATAAGCCTGCAAATGACATCATCACACCCTCTCACGTTCTGCTTGGCGCAAGGTTGGTAGCCAAGGATATCCTGGCTGATGTCGTGTCCTCTAACCTGGGGTACATGCAGGTGATATCGGCAAACACAAAAGGAAATGTGAGGGTTTGCGGCCCAACAGGGGCTTGGCTTGCTGCCGCAATTATTCGTGGACCAAACCTCTCACCTCCTGCATTGCCGCACCCAAGCCCAAGCCCAAGCCCAAGCCCAAGCCCAAGCCCAAGCCCAAGCCCAAGCCCAAGCCCAAGCCCAAGCCCAAGCCCAAGCCCAAGCCCAAGCCCAAGCCCAAGCCCCAACATTGAGCCACCTAGTGACCTTGCTTCTGGCCGTGTTGTGGTTCTCGGACTTGACGGCGTTCATATATCAGCTGATGCAGGGCTGACTTGGACGACGACTTCTGCAAATGCAGCGATCGCAGGCAACATTGCCATGTCATGCTCTGGCACGAGGCTATACGCTGTGGCATGGACCCGTACAACCAATCTATATTATCTGCAAGCTAGCTTTGATAGCGGCGCCTCTTGGGCAACAGTCAAAGAGTTTTGGGGCGCACAGATGGTGCATGTGGCAACCAATGTCGATGGCAGCAGAGTTCTTGTTACTGGTTATAGCGAATTGCACATGGCCACTGTCAGTGCCTCAAATGAAGTGACTTGGTCAGAACCTAAGCGGTTCAGCGAGATGACTTGGATGCGAGTGTCTATGAGCGGGGACGGACAAACAGTAGTGGTGTTTGGATTACCGCAATCGTCTAACTGGTTGATACCACTAAAGTCGGTGACAAAAGTCTTTGCCGGAATGTCTGTTTCAAGTGAACTATGTAACACCAGTCCAGCACAACAGCTGCAGAACCTGAGTGCCAAGCAGTGCAGCATTCGTATGCATGTGTGCTACATGATCCTTGCAGGTCAGGGGAAGCCACTCCCCCCAACCACCCCCAGCACCCCCCTGAATATGCCAACACCAGCAGCCTGCACATGGCCTCAAATTGCCTGATATGGCATGCATGATGCACACAACAGTCACACCAGCAGGAAGCATGCCAACAACTTCAACCAGCCTAATGCTGTGACCCACAGATGATGTGCTTTTGTCAAGCATGTATTGCTGGGCCTGCAGCAGCCTGATGCAGCAACTGCCAGCTCAAACATGACAGCACTGCAGACAACAGGTGCAGCAGCACAGCAAAAACACAGCCAAACACAACAAGCAGCACCACACACACAGCAGGGGCTTGCAACTCAAAGTGGTGGCAGGCCTGGACAGCCAAAAAGAAGGGCTCTTTGTTCACTGCTGCTGCTGCGGCTGACGGCTGACGGCTGACGGCTGCTGCTGCTGCTGCTGCTGCTGCTGCCGGCTGCCGGCTGCCGGCTGCCGGCTGCCGGCTGACTAAGTGTAACGGGAGGCTTGTGCCTCTATGCGTAGCCGTTACTATATATAGGCGTCTGCAACTCCTTAAGTAGGGCAAAATCCCCTAGATTGGCAAGCCATTTTGGGTCGCCTGTTACACTAAGGCTGACGGCTGACTAAGGCTGCCGGCTGACTAAGGCTGCCGGCTGACTAAGGCTGCCGGCTGACTAAGGCTGCCGGCTAAGGCTAAGGCTAAGGCGCGCGCGTGTTATTTACTGTATGAAAGCAGCAGGAATTGAACGTGCGACCGCTGGGATCACACGCCAACACGCTACCACTGTACCATTGGAACAGCTAGCAGAGGTTGGCTGATGATGTGTAGTACTGATATGTGACACCGAGTTCATTTGAGCTATGCTGAGCTCGTGGCGGAAAAAACACTTTTGCGGTTACTTTCGGTTACTTTCGAGGACTGCGCTGCAGTCCTCGAAGTGTTCCGTTTCCGACGTGCACACCCATGTAACTCTCCTCAATCAAAATCAATCTTACTTTCGTCACCGACTTTACACATAAGCACTGATGGTGGCTTCAGTTGGAGGCAACGTGAAGTGCTTGGTGATCTTCCTTGGTCAGACGTAACTCTTAGTTTCGATGGAACTTGTATGCTTGCGCAGACAAGCAATGCCATGAAGGTCCCAGGACTCGGTTACATCTGGAAAAGTGACAATGCCGGACAAGATTGGACAGAGCACAGCTCTGCTGGCTCTACTGTATCAGAGTCTGAAGTTGCCATGTCCCATGATGGCCAGCGCATGGCGGCCAGTGTCCAGACTGAAAACTGGTGGTACCTGCTTGTGACCAGCGCTGATTTTGGCAGGACGTGGCGTGCTCAGGGTGATTGGTACAGCATCAGAGACGTTAGTTGCAGCTTCACGTGCAGCACGCTAGTTGTCATTGGTTTAGCTGTTCGCGATTGGGAAAGAGGCGTTGGTGGGATGAATGTGTACATGAGTTATGACTTTGGCGAGACCTTCAAGCGATCTGCACCGGTACCGTCGTGAGGTCAGCCTAATTATGAGGCGGGTGTTGCTGTGTCCACATGTGGTGTAATGCAATACGTTACAATTGTAACGTATGGAACAAGCGCTCTTCTTGTTGTCTGTCAGCACAACTGTGGTGAGGGGGCGTCCCTCTGGGCCAATATGTTCATGTCACTACATCACACAGTCAGGTACGGACCTTGCTTTGACAACATGTCCAGCAAGTTGAACACAGCAGCAGCAGCCACCACTGGGAACATCGCAGAAGCGGCCCGTAGCCAAAATGCCGCTTGCAGTGCTGCTGCCACTCCAAGAGCCAGCAGCAGTGCTGGTGTAGCAGCAACAACAGAGTCGGACGGGCTTGCCTATGCGCGGGGCGCGGAACCAATGAGTGCACTGATACGCGCGGGGCCAATGGTGTTGGTGCTATGGCTTGAATGGGTAACATGATGGTGATGAGCTTCTGGCTGGCAGCAGCGTGTGATGCTGTTTGTGGCTGCATGGACCTCAGCTTGTTTCTCTAGCTGAACCGCAACTATGTATAGAGCAAGGAGGCATGCTTGTTGGACATGTACATGAGCAGCGTCACGTCATCAACACTTGTCAGCTGAAGACAAGCAGCTCCGAGGCCTCAAGTGAATGCACAGCTGCGTGCTTCAAGCAATGCAAGACCACATGACACCCACCCGCATGGACATGCTGCTGCTGCCGCTGCAGGGGTGCACCTGCCTGCTGCTGGCGAGGCCGGCGGCGGCCCGGCTGAGCGCATGTGCGCCAGCATGACGCCGCTGCCCGACGGCCTGCTGCTGCTGCTGGGGGCCAGGCACAAGGAGGGCATCTACCAGGACATGTGGTGGCTGGACGTGGTGAGCGGGTCTCAGGTCCCTTCGTTCATCACCATACAGATGTTGTACTTGTTGGCGAAGCAGAATTATTGGGATGTGGTGAGTTGCAGATGCGTTCAGTGGTTGAACGAACAAGACAGACGCGACCAGTTGGACATCATGGTACATGCAAGGGTGGCATGCCACAACAGCATCAAGCAGTCCAGTGATGCGCCCTTTGTAAAGTGTATTGTATTGTATTGTAACAGTCATCCAGCACCACGATTTGGCATTGTGACTTTAGATTAAGAATGATTCATTTATGAAGAGGTTATGCAAAGGTCTCGACAGGCTACGGCAGGGTTTCTTTCATGTGCTCTGGTTGTGGGAAGTTGCAGCCGAGGCGGGAGCAGTGGGGTATATCATTCATGATGTATGCCAAGCTGCACTTTTGAAATCTGCGCGCACAGCAGCGGATGCAGGATGTGCCACGTCACTGTAATTGTTACCAAATACCAAATACCAAAGTAGGGCCACAGGCCCACCCACTAAGGAACCAAACAAGGCTCATGCGGTCCCACAACAGCCAAGGAGTTATAATCCAACCAACTAGGGTGGTGGCTTTTTGTCCGCTGGACGGTGCTTGTCTTGCCGCATTCACCCCTGTTGTATGCAGATGCGATATGGAAGTCACCGACCTTACCAAAATATGTGGCTCCTCAAGCGCTGCATCCTTCTGCTTGTGTGTGCTTGCATTGGGATCTGTTGGTAACATTAGCCCTGCTCTGTTTGTACACGTAATTCAGCCCCTGCTGAACTTTTGCACGTTACCTGACGATGTAACGCTCCAGCTGATGCGTGATCATCATCATCATATTACCCATTCAAGCCATAGCATCAGCGCCATCGGCCCCGCGTTCCACCGGGGCGGAAAGAGGAGCTGATGCGTGATCTTCTTGCACGCGAAACCAACCCAACAGCACTGTTGCAGTGTTCCTGCTGCTGTTTCTGCTGCTGCTGCCGTCCACAGGCTGGTGACTCGGTAGTTTTGCCAAGCCCCTTTGGGTAAAAAGAGACATGCTGCTGCCAGCAGCAGCGCTGCTCATGAGTATATGCATGACTTGCACCACCGCATATGTTGCTGGCCTGTCACAGTTGGATCGGATGAGACGAGCTTTGCTACATTCGATGCAACAGAAGGCTGACCCTGCCCTTGCCGCACCCCCGCTGCTTGTACGCAGGCGACGCAAGCAACAGCAGCAACAGCAGGCACAGGGGCAGCAGTGGAGTAGTCGTGCAATGTGACACAGCAGCAGCAGCCGCAGCCGCAGCAGCAGCAATGTCACGGCGTGCCCATCATCATCATCATCATCATCATCATCATCATCATCATCATCATCATCATCATCATCATCATCATCATCATCATCATCATCATCATCATCATCATCATCAATGAGCAACACGGACGGACCCCTGGGTCGACAGGAGTGTTTGGCAATGCAGTTCGCCCCCTGGCCATGCGCGTTGGACAAGATGGGTGTATCAATCTCTACGACGCTCCATAGATATTTTTTCAGCGCCCCAAGACACTGGTAACAGGACCCTTTGCGGGTGCTTGCCTGCTTTTTACTTACGCTGCTTCCAAGATCAGTTGCTTGTACTCTGCCTGCAGCTGCTGCACCTGGCTGAGGAGCAGCTCCTGAGGCTGCCGCTGCAGAAAAGTTGACGATCGCTTCTCTGCATCACCCACTGCTGCCGCAAGGCCCTGAGACAAACTGCTGGCAGCAGCATCAGCAGGAGCAGCAGCACAGCTGTCACACAGCAGCAGCAGCAGCAGTACAAGCAGAGCACTACTTATGGGCAGCAGCAGTCGCAGCTCTCTCATGATCATGTCTGTGTTGGGGCAGCTGGGCATGCAAGTGATCATGCATGGCAGACGATGCCCAACCGGCAGCTGATGCGTTGGCCGACTGCGCCTACCTTGCCAACAGCTGTTGCTCAAAGCAGGCGGCTGCTAGGTGCTGATAGTCAGCGAGCAGCAGTGCCACCTGCACCCACCGAACAGCAGCAGCAGCAGCAGCAGCAGCAGCAGCAGCAGCAGCAGCAGCAGCAGCAGTGTTACAAAGGAGCGCAGCATGTGACTCGCAGCATCTCCAAAACTAACAGAGCGCAGGTGTGCGCTGCCCAGCCTATCCATCGAGCAGCGCCAATGGAAAGCAGCGCGCAAACCAAGAACTGCACATGTTGTGCCCTGCCTTCCATGCATACTCGGCGCGGTGTTGCTCCACAGGTACAATCACACCAGCATCTAGACACAGCATTCATCAGAAAGGAAACAGAGCAGGCATACAGGACCCTGCAGCACCCTTCAGTACGCTCCAGCACTCTCACCTGCGCCACATGCAGCTGTGCCACGGCACTCGACATCAAGTGCTGCCGTGCTGCGGACACCAACACGTCAGGCGGTATGCTGCTGCTGCTGGTGAAGCTCCCTCCTCCTGTACTGCCAGTTGTACTGCCAGCCGTGCTGCCATCGTCTCGCAGCAGCTGCTGCCCTAGCCTCGCAAGCTCCTGCAGTACAACACCAGGCGCCATGCAAGGAGCAGCAGCAGCGGCAGATGCTGACACTGCAACTGCAGCAGCGCTGGCGCTGGCACCCGCCGGTGCTGCTACAACATTCTGCTGGGGCAGTGCTGGTAGGCCGAGCTGTGTGCGGAGCGCTACCACTGCAGGGCTGGCTGCACTAGTGGTGCCGACTCGTGCTGCTGCTGTTGCTGCTGCTGTTGGAGGGGGCAGGCTGGGGGTCACGCGGGAGAGGGCGGCTGGCAGGCCCCCCGCTAGTGCACTGCAGCAGGGCAGCAGAATTAACTTTAATATATAATTAGTGAGTAATTAGTACGTAAAAATTTACAACGTGGGCCAGCCGGTCAAAAGAAACGGAACGAACTGATGATAGTGATGCCGACTGTGAGCACGGTCAGGGCATGCAGTCCATCCAGCAGCATTTTTTCGCCCCAAGTAGCCTGCTGCATGCAATCCTGATGACGAACAGTGGCAGCTGCTCCTCCCACCCACCCTGCCTGGCCCTCCCGCCCAGCTAGCAGCGAGCTGACTGTCGTGGCCACTGTGTTGCTCACTGAGCTGCTGAGCTTGTTGATGGCGTCAGCAGAGTAGGCTGCTGGGTTGCGCATCAGCTTCGCAAGCTCCCCTGCACCCAGACCGGCATCCATCAGCGCGGACAGCGGCTGACTTGTTGTGCTGACATACGCAGCAGGGCTCGGCTGCTGCTGCTGATGATGTTGGCCGTATGCGGCGGTGCCACAGCCACCAGCAGCAGGTGCAGCGGTAGCTCCAAGGTGAAGCGGAGGCAGTGGTGGATGAACAGCCACTGCTGCTGCTTGGTCGGCTGCTGGAAAGCTGCCGCTGCTGATGCCAGCGCCTGCTGGCACCCCCTGTTGCTGGCGCTGAACTGCGCTGCTGCTTCCTTGTAGTGCTGCTGCAGAAGGTGGCACTTGGTCTGTTGGCAGCAGATCTTGCTGCTGCTGCTGCTGCTTGTGGGGGCTGTCTGGCAGCGACAGCAGATCTGGTGTGCTGCTGGTGTTGCTGACTGCAGGTGGCGTTGCTGCTGCCGCTGCTGCTGCCTGGCCGGCTTGTGACGCGTCTCTTTGCGCCCGCATAGGTCTCAGGAGGGACTGCAGCAGAGACTGCTGTGAGCCCGGCCTGCCAATGGAGCAAAGGCAGCGAGACAGCAGTAGGCAGATGGCAGGCAGTGAACATGCGACGTCGTTAACAGGTCAGGGCCTTGTGACTCATCTGGCGCTATAAGAAGCATATGAGTGACTATACACAGCCCAAGCGCCAAAGCAGGTACATGCCAGATCTGCTAGCGCAAGCATCAGCCAGCGGATGTCGCACTGCCAGCCACTGATCTTATTCGACCTGAACTGATGCTTGCTGCAGCTGCTGAAGCGCTGCCAGGCTGCAAACGCAGTAGTATTTGTCCAGTTCACAACTTCCACAAGCTTCACGCACTTGGCTGGTGCTGCATTGCCAATGAGGGGCTGCTGTAAGCCGGAGGGGCTTGGCGGAACCACCAAGTCACCAGCCTGTGGACGACAGCAGCAGCAGCAGCAGCAGCAGCAGCAGCGGCAGCAGCAGCAGCAGCAGCAGCAGCAGCACAGTAACAGTGCAGTGTGAGGATGTGAACAGCGTGCATGCAGATCACGCATCAGCCGGAGCGCTACATCATCATCAACAGGCACAGCTGGTTCCGGGGCAGAGCCGAGCACACAGCGGAGCAGGGCGCCTGACATGTAGCAAACTGGCACCAGCTCAGTACATGAGCAGAACCACCAGCGCTTGAAGAGCCACCAACGTGTGCAGTGAAGCTCCCCTCCTCCTGCGCACACAGCAGGGTTTGAACCCCCGCCACCACCCGGGTACCCCCACGAGCCCTGTCAAGCAGCAAGTGTGCTCTCCCAATTTGCCTGCTATGCGACAGCCATGCCACCTCGACACTGTCACGATGACATGGCATATCCCTGCACCCGCAGCTGTGCGCGCCAAAATAAAAAGTCAGCCGGGCATACATAAACCCCACTCCTGCCGCACCCAGCTTCATACTTTCCACAATTTATCCAGAGCAGGTGAAAGACCCTGCATTGGCCTGTCCAGGCCTCCCATACCTAAAGAGACTCCACCAAAGACAAGTTTCTGCAGCATGCACTGCGCTACTCAGGGCACTACTCATGGGCAAATTTCCAGGTGGCTGCTGTGGCATGCCTGTGCATGCCAGCCTTGCATGTGTCAGGGCGTCAAACTGGCCAAGCCTGCCGCCACATTCAACCACCGCACGCCCTGCAGCTCACCACACTCCACATCGCCACCTTCAATGCTGTCAGCTGTCGCTCACCACATCCAGCCACCATGTGTCCAACTCACCACACCCCAGTAAATCTGATTTGCCGACAGGCCGACATCTGTGTGTGGATGAAAGAAGGAACCTGGGACCCACTCACCGCGTCCAGCCACCACATGTCCTGGCAGATGCCTTCCTTGTGCCTGCCCCCCAGCAGCAGCAGCCGGCCGTCGGGCAGCGGCGTCATGCTGGCGCACATGCGCTCAGCCGGGCCGCCGCCGGCCCGTCAGCAGCAGGCAGGTGCACCCACCTGCGACGGCAGCAGCAGCAGCAGCATGTTCATGTGGGTGGGGGTCTCCAGGCCCTGCATTTCTTGACATGCGCAGCCGTGCTGTCACCTGCAGCCAAAGAGCAAGATAACTTTGGCCGCGCTATTAGATTCATTCATTGGTCTTGGTAGCTACAGCAGATGGGGCTCTGTCTCACTCTCACTTCAGCTTCTCACTCTCACTCTCACTTCAGCTTTGCACGCCTGGCAACTGCACACGCCATCCTTGCTACAATGACTGCCACCTGCAGATGTGCATTCATACAAAGGTCAGGGTTCAAGAGCTGCAGCCGATGCCAAAGCATGTGCAAGTGGCTTCAGCTGGTGAACCCTCAACTCACGTGAGGCTGCTCATGTCCAACAGCCACGCCTCCTTGCTCTGCACGTAGTTGCGGCTCAGCGAGAGGAACGAGCTGAGGTCCATGCAGCCGCCAAACAGCACCACGCGCTGCTGCCGCTGCTGCCCGTCCGACGCTGCAGTTGCTGCTACACCAGCACTGCTGCTGGCTCTTGGGGTGGCAGCAGCACTGCCAGACGCATCTTGGCCAGGGGCTGCTTCTGTGATGCTGCCAGCGGTGGCTGCTGCTGCTGTTTGCTCGTCCGCTTGCCGGTGCTGCTGCCGCCCGCTTCGCTGGTAGCTGTGCTGGGCGTCGCAGATGGCAGTGATACTGCGGCAAGAATGCCGAGGGCAGCGGAACAGCAACCGCAAGTGAGTAAAAGGCGCTCAGCGACAGGCTATCTTCACTTGGCAACATTGTGTGCACCTATGCACACCCCCGGCAACACACACGAAAACAGCGGCACATACCGCAGCAATCCCAGCGATGAGCTCAACAGTATCCCGGCAGTCAGAGCACATCAGCGCAGGGACTCAGGAGCACGCACCTACTGTCAGGGTGTGGCCAAACCGGGGCGCTGGGCTCGCTTTGACCTTCACTTGCGTCCAGCGGGGCGTGGCGCCCGACTGCCAGCCGCGCAGCACCCACAGGTCGTCCAGCGGCCCGCTGTCGCGCTCCCCTCCAAACAGCACCACTTGGGAGCCAAGCTGCAAGCACAGCAGCACATGTGGCGGTGCACGCAACCTGTCTGCCTGAACCTGTGCCCAGCACAACACGCCCAGGGGGTGTGTGTGGCAGCGCATTGCCACGCAGTCTGTATGCCTAGGCGCACGCAGGGAGGTCCGCACACGCCACCCAGGGTGCGCACGCATGCGGAATGACACGTTGTGTTTCAGGCAAGCGCAGACTGCCTGCCTACCCACCTTGACCATGCCATGCATCTTGCGAGGTGGCGGGAGAGGGCCCTCCGGCTTCAACTGCTGCCAGCAGCACCTGCAGCCACACATCAGTGATGCAGCAACATGTGTGCGCAGGTGAGTGGGTGGGTGGGTGGGCGGGTGGGTGGGCGGTGCACATCCATTGCCTCGCAAGCACCTGCCGTGCTGTTGAAACCAGCCTTGTGTAGGTCTTGGTGCCTGGACTTGCATGCGCATTGTGATGCTGGCAGTGCTGCTCCTCATGCTCAAACCACGCGCAGGAATGAAACGTTGACGCCTCCCACCTGTCCACATCAAACAGCCAGCAGTCCTGCAGTGACTTGCCCGCTTCACTGCGACCCCCAAACAGCAGCAGCGTCGAGTCATCCAGCAGCAGCAGCGAGGCCATGTCCCTGCCCAGCGGGCTGGGGCTGGCAGCGTCAACCGGCAGCTTGCTCCACTGCCAGCCGTCCTGCAAGCACAACAGAACAAGAACCGCAGCAGCAGCAGCAGCAGCAGTGGTGAGGCCAATTGCATGCCTAGAGGGCTGGCACGGCAACCGGCCCGGCTCCCCTGTGGGGCATCCTGCAAGCATGCTAGACAGATGCAAATGCAACACACACTTAAACTGGGGTGAGGCGGAGGAGTTCGACCATCAAACCAGCAGCAGCAGCAGGAGACAGCTGGGCCATGCAGCAACCACTTGGCCTGCACGCCGTGTGTTGATCAACTGCCACTGCTGACCAGCGTGCTCGTAGCTGCTGCAGTGCACCACCACCACCACTATCATTGCTGCACTGCTGCTCAGCAGCTCCAGCCCTGCACCAGCTTCCAGTGCATTGGAACGTGCTACAGTGCTGCCCAACCGCTCCACTGCGCGGCAGCTTTGTGCAGAGCCCTCTGTGAAGAGTGTGGCTCACAGCCTGACTGACAGCACTCGCTAGTCGCCACGCACCGTGCCCAGCTCCCACACATCATTGAAGAAGGTGCGCCGCTTCCTGTTGTGTTCCGCATCAAACGTCAGGATGTGCCCGCCGAACAGCAGCAGCCGCTGCCCCTGCGCGACTGCGCTGTGGAAGGCGCGGGCGCCTGGGCTGGCTCCTGGCAGGATGTCTGGCGCTGACCAGGTGCCGCTGTCAACCTGCATCACCGTGCAGGCCACACAACAAGAGCTGTGCGCACATGAAGTCGACAGACAACTTGCCGCTGTGCTGCAGCAGTTGTGTGTTTGGTTGGTGGCTGCTGCAGGTGCACAGGGAGTGCAGAGGTTGCACTGAGGCAGCATGGCAGCCCAGTGGATGTGCTGTTGTGCAGTGCAGCTCCTGGCTGAGGCAGTTTGCCGTGTGTTGAGACATCAGAGATGCAAGGCGATCACGTCTTGTGTTGCCCTACAAAAGGTGGCTGCCATCACGCATGGTATGCGGGCTTAGCGCAGGAGTGCTTGCACTGGATGCATGCGCCAGCTGCCCTTCCTGCCTAAAGACCCCTGCAGCCGCGTCAAACATGGTTGCTGAGCTTGAAATAAGCGAAAGCTTGAATACCCAACTGCCCTGCTGCACCCGGTAGACTACACAGACACCATGGCAACAGCCCGGCCTGCATCATGCTTGCGACCTGACAACCCTACATCTTGTTGAACTGCCGCTGCTTGCAGTGCTCCATGCTGGCCAGCGAGCAATATGCAGCACCGGCACCCACCTGCAGCACGACCACATCCCCTAATGCTGTTTGTGCGCTCTCTCCAGCAGCAGAGCCCACTCCACCATACACTACAACTAGATCCGAGCCCCAGTTCGCCTTGGCGTTCACACAAACTGCTGAATGACCAAAGCGGGGCAAGCAGATACCAGGATCAGCCAACGAGGTGTAGCATTGACTCCACTTCATTGTGAGCTGGCGTACTGCACATCACTCAGCGCTGCACGGGCAGAGTCATTCAAGCTGGACAGATGACAAGCCAGAGGGACGGAAGGAGCTTGACTTCCACTCAGCAAAATGATTATTGGCGGAAGGCCCCCAATCGGATGTGAAACTGCAGACCCTTGCTGACTATTTGTCATGGTACAACTTTGCTGACGTCTCAGACGTCGATCAAAGATATCGAGCATTCAGCTTAAGTGCAAATGTAGAATTACTTCCTACATATATGTCTACTCATTCCTGCTACAGCCTGACTTGCCTGAGCCTGTTTCGACTCCTGAAGCTGTGGTTCGTGTAGTGTTGTGACCACTGACAATCAACTCCGGTAACGGATGTCGTTGTTGCAGTCACAGCTACAACAGCGGTGGAGCAGCACTGTTGCAGCAGCAGCAGCAGCCGGGTGCAGCAGCAGCAGCATATACGGCGATGGCAGGCCTACTGTGGGCGTGAACCAAGCACACGTCAGGTATCACTCTTGTGTGTATTTTGTAGAATGCTTTTGCAGGAAGCATGACATTGCACACGACAGCCTCACTTCTGACACACTGCAAACAACCATTCACGCGCCAATGCAACGCATCACCTCAATGGCAACGTATCACCTTACTGCTGGATCAACACATGGCGAACCTACTTGCCCCTCATCTTGAACCTGTCATTTTTGCAACTTTGCTGTGCCCAGGTGCATTGCAGAGCAGTAGCAGACGTTCAGAGCCCAGCAGCAGCAGCAACACCAGGCGCACGCGACATGTCAGCAAGCCTCACTCTACCCAACATCCGTTCCAGCCTCATCAGGCAGGAAGACAGCATCATATTCACACTCATAGAGCGAGCGCAGTTTGCGCAAAACCCTCTGGTATACCAGCCTGGCGGTGTGGAGGTGCCAGGTGGGTTGCTGTGGGTGCTTACGTTCAAGTGTGCGCCTTGATCCAGCCAGGTTGCAAGGCAGGCAATCTGCCAGTGATGCAACGGCTTCAGAAACATAATCTACTTTTTTGTTAATTCCATTAGCACGAACTGGCTCTGAAGCTGCTGGTGCTGGTTTAATTCACTGATTTGGGGATGGCGACCTGCAGCACTGCCGAACAGTGCCCAGTCGACTATGTGCACATTGGGTCTGACTTGCGCAACACAGGCAGCGCCTGCAGGCACACTGCAGAGAGTGTGGGTGTGCGCAGCCTCACATTCCAACTCCATGCTACCCGTAACAGTTGCCCAACCAGGTATGCTTGCACCGCCCGCTGCCTGAGCTGATCAGCTGCACCTGCGTCCTGCATCCACTGGGATGTGCTCCCGCAGCGTACGGCAAGGATGGCAAGCAGTTCTCGCTGATGGAGTACATCCTGCGGGAGACGGAGCAGCTGCACGGCAAAGTGAGGCGCTACACCAGCCCTGATGAGCACGCCTTCTACCCAGGTGACAGAGACCAGCAGCAGCAGCAGCAGCAGCAGCAGCAGCAGCGCACGGCAGGCCCCTGCAGGATCACAGCAGCTGTGCTTGTTGCACAGACCGGTGCTGTCTCTAGCAGTTTTGGGGGGGCAAAGTGAGGGGCTGAGTCAGCCGTGGTGAGCACGCCCGTGACCCAGGGCGTGGTGCTGGTGTCTGCACAGCAGGCAGCCGCTGGAGGCAGCACGGGAGCAGCAGGCAGCCGCGCAGCAAGACTAGGTTCTAGTTCTGTCTCGCTGCATGTGGCACGCTGTCCTTCCAGGGAGCTGCCTGCCATGGTGCCGCATTCCCCTCATGTTGCTGCTGCTGATTCGCTTTCTCTACTTCTCAACGTGTCTGTGGTCAACTTGCATTATCTATTCTTCTCACTCCTGTGGTTGTGGGTGCTCCTTGGCTGTGCCTTGCACTGCTGCAAGTATAGAGGAGCTGCCAGCTATGGTGCTGCCTCCGCTCGAGTACCCGAGCATCCTTGCGCCTGGTGCTGCCGCCATCAACATCAACAGCCAGATCATGCAGATCTACCTCAACAGCCTGCTGCCAGGTGAGCAGACGCGTCAAAGCTACTGCAGCAACGGCGGTGTGAGATCTGAGAGGCAGCTGGTGCGAAGTGCGGCTCTGCTGAGTTGGACAACTGCACAGGAGCCACTGGCTTTGTGTGCTGCAGTGCATTGCACAAGAGCATGCCTGCCTGGATCAAGCCACCAGAACCTCCAGTGTTTGGGATGTTGCAAGCGGCTGACTTGTGTCCCTGCTGCTTGCTGCCTGCAGCAATTGCTGCCCCTGGCGACGACGGCAACTACGGCTCTGCTGCCACGCTGGACGTGTTGGCGCTGCAAGCGCTGTCAAAGCGCATCCATTATGGCAAGTTTGTTGCAGAGGCAAAGTTCAGGTGAGCTGATCAGCAGCTGTGATTTTGTTGCGTTGGTGTGGCAACGGATGGAAGGATCTTGGAATGGCTGCTTGCTTGCTGCAGTCTGAGCGCAGCTAGTCATGTTGGGGTGTGGCACCACTCACTTCAAGCAGGTACGGGGTGTAGCTCACAATACATGAGGAACAGCAATGGGATTGCTTACTTGCAACTGCAACCTTGCTCTTGGCCTCATTCTCTATGTTTGCTGGTGCTGGTTGTGGTACCACAGACAGCGTTTGATTGCACAGCACGATCGCACCCGCCAAGCTAGGACATTGCCCCTATTTCATGAGTCGCATATGCATTGAACCACACCTTCTGCTGTCTCATGCCACAGGGCCAAGCCAGAAGAGTACACAGCGCTGATTAAGGCCCAAGATGCAGACTCCCTCATGGATCTACTGACAGACCGCAAAGTGGAGCTGGCAGTTGTTGAGCGCGTGCGACTCAAGGCGGCAACATTTGGGCAGGACGTCAACCCTGCAATGCCGCAGGCTCAGCAGCAGCAGCAGCAGCAGCATGAGCAGGTGTACAAGATTGAGCCTGATGTGCTGGCGAAGATGTACGATGATGTCGTGATGCCGCTGACCAAGGACGTGCAAGTGGCGTATCTGCTGCGCCGCCTTGACGATGAGTGAGTGCTACGGCACTGCAAGTTGCAGTCGACGGCATCCCGGAACAGCCAGTAGATCAGCCGTTTGTGCTTGATAAGGCTGATGCTTTGTGTCGGTGAGAGGCGGGGGCGTGTACTTGCTGCACAACAGAGCCGATTGACATGCATATATCACAGTACAGGCTGCTGTGGCCAAGGCAGACAGGCAACGCTGACAACGCGAATATTAGCTACCAGCATGCAGAAGCAGAGGTCCATGATACACAACAGTTCGGCGGGGGGTTGGGTGGGCTGCCAGTGTACTGCATGCTAGTGCCGTGTCCTCTCACAACAGTTCAGGCAAGGTGGCGGGGCCCCAGTACGGCAACTGCAATGTGACTGCTGCATGTGCTGCGTCGCGCTTTGCAATGTGTGCTTCTCTGCAACCTTCAACAATGCGTGATGCTGGGTTAATGTGCGTTGCTGGATCTTCAATGGTATCAATGCTCCTGCACCCGGTGAGAACAACTTGTCTTTGAAAGACATAAGACTGGATGTAAAAGGATGAGTATTTAATGGCTCCTGGGCTGGGCTGGATGTGCTGCAGGCACTTGGTGGCCTGGCTCCAACACATTGCCATGGATTACTTCCACACCACAAAGCAGCACTCCTTTGCATGCATGCAATGCTGTGAAGAAGCTGTGTCCTCATACAGCGCAGCGGATGTCCATGCAGCTTTGTTAAAGCGCCTGTTTAGTTTCCTGGCCTGGCATGCACTTAGCAGCAGTCCCGGCCACCTCCAGGCCATTGTTTTGTTTTACAATGACACCAAATTGCATTGATTCAAGCCCACTTGGGGTCATTTTTGCTGTCGACAAATACCCGCCCGCCCACCCTGACAGTAGCTCACCTGTGGTGGGGGGCCGCTGGGTACTGCAGCAGTACTACTGCTGCTGCTGCTGCTGCTGGGTCACCTGCACGGCAGAACGTGGACTCAGCAAGCACAGACAGTCATCATAGCGGTCAAAGCTTCAAGCACCAACCTTCCACACTAGGTTACTTAATGGGGTAGTTTAGTGGTAGAATACCAGCATGGTATGCTGGAGACCCGGGTTCAAATCCCGGTCCAAGCCCGTGGCTGGGATAAAAAAGCAACTGGAATTGACGGATTTGTGCGGGTGGTTTCGATCGCCCAAACAATGAAGAAGAAACTGGGTACAATTACAAGAAACCCTCATGAGCGGAACAACGGCTCGCTGGGCTAGTGCCTGAGGCAGGTTCAGTCCTGTACTACTGTCTTTTATACTGCGCCTTGCTGCAATAGAATGAAGAGTTATATTGGGGAACGGGGCTCGCAAACCCAAAACCCGAGACCCCCAAACCACCACCAACAGCAGTAAGAAGAGGGGTGGGCGGGCGGGCAAAAAAATCTACTGATTGCTGCTGCCCGAGGGCAGCAGCAAGAAAGAGGCCTAGCAAGGCGTGGTCCTGCTGCTAAGAGCCAACCTAAACCACAGGCACATAAGCTACACCCACCCAACCGCCCTAATAGCAGCGACGGCTGATATAAACGCCCTAGAGGGCTTATGTATTGTATTAATGCAATAATTGAATCTATCTGGCAGACAGCGGTAGGTTACACGTTGGCTGTCTCATGTAGCAATCTGAATGCACTTGCCTTGTGATATATTCCTGGTGAGGTTAATGGCCAGGCAATCGACTAGTCAGGCAGGGGCTGAAACGCTGCTATCCGAAACTGATCACCTAAAAACCCTACCGGTACATGGCGGAGACCGTTGCGCTGAGTAGCTTGCTACCACAGGAGCTTTAGGCCCATACTTCGACGGTAAAGCCTCGTATATTTTCCTTTTCCAGTCCAAAGACGGCACATCGGGCACATCGGGCACCGGCAGCCGATCTGCTCAGGTTCACAGTCAATGCACCAACAGAAGCACGATCCTTGCACTAGACCCATGTTGTAGTCGTGGTTGCGTGTTTTGGCAGCAAGGAGCTGTCGAGGTGTTTACAGACCCATGCTGCCTCTTGGGATGCACATGTCTCATGGCAGCCTGCAGCAGAGCAGCGGGCAGTTCGTCACGAACAAATGCCCGGATGCAGTGTCAGAGCGCGTTGCTGCGCCAGTCCGGCGTGGGCACAGGCTAGGCAGCAGTCCGGCAGCAGCAGCAACAGCAGCAGCAGCAGCAGCACCACCACCAGGAGGACCAGCAGCTGCAGCACAGCTAGCAAGAGCAACAGCAGCAAGTGCCAAGCTTTCATTTCTTCAGCAGCGGCAGGGTTTGTAGATGAGGAGGTTGAGGAGGTTGACAAAGATGATGATGAGCGTAACTATGCAGTATCAGCTGCCCACAACGAAACAGTAGCAGCTGTTGAGAAGGCAATGGCAGAAGCAGAGGAAGAACAGCAAGCGCTGCTGAGCAGCGGGCCATTGGCAGAGGAGGCGCAGCACAACCAGCTGCTGCGCAGCATCCTGGAGATGTACTGCACAGTGCAGCGGCTGTATCACAAGGCCATGCTGCAGCAGCTGCAGCGGCACCAGCAGCTGGCAGGGTCGCCTGCAGGCCTGGCTTACTCGCTGCTGTGCAAACTGCTGGGAGAGCCACCAGAGGTGCAGCCAGGAGGCAGCTAATCCAGCAGTGAGCTGCAACAGCTGCAGGAGCGAGTGAACCAGGCAGTACCTGTGCCGCTGGCACAGCTAGCATTCAAGCTGATAGAAAGCTTGGACGGCGGGACCTTCCTGAAGAGCACCAGTGACGTGTGCACCATGCCAGACCTGCTCACGTGCCTGGCATTGGGTTGGGGCCCCCCGCAGTTCATTAAGGAACTCAGCAGCGTGGATGTGTCCTTCAGCCCCAGTGCCTTTTTGAGAAAGGCAGGGTCTGCTGTGGTAGACGCGTTGTCGAGTTCATTGGTCAGCGAGCACAAGCCCAGCGTGCAGCGAATGCTGATACGTCTGTGCATCCCGCAAGACACACCTCACCCATGGGATGACTGTACTGCAGTTTTCTGCCTTCGTGGTGCGCACATGCAGTTCTGGTGAGCGCAGCATGCTTGTGTGCTACGTCTGTTGTGCAGCCATGCTTGAGGGTGTTGGCAGCAGCTAAAACGGCTAGCTACGCATCTAACCATCAGCATGTTGTATCACAAGCGGCCAGAGCATAAGGGCACTTGATTCCCTGGCTTACGCTGACTGCACACAATTGGCTGCAACGCCTGCTGCGGTACTACTGCCGGCTGTTGCGATATTGCGCATGTTGAGTGTACTTCCTGCGTTCTGCCCTGCAGCATGCGCCGCTGCGCCGTCATGGCTGGGGTGGTTGAAGCTGCCCTCAGCACACTGGAGGTGCCATATGACAAAGCAGCCTTGGCAGCGGCAGCTGTAGCCGTGAACAACTGGGACAGCTGCGTCAGCAGCAACCCTTTGATGACCTGCGCCATGCTCCATGGCCCTGGGGACATCGCCGGCTTGCTCATGGTCTACTTGACGTACATCGCAGTCAGCAGCTTGATGCACGACACTGCCATGCGGCAGCTGCAGGGCCTGCAGGCGCTCGAGGACTGGGAGCTGGTCATCAAGGTGTGACAGCTGTTTTTGGAGGCTTGGAGGCTGCAGCGTTGTGCAAAAGCTGTGCAACTGCAACCAGCAGCAGGTGCGGCAGGCCAGCAGCAGCAGCAGCAGCAGCAGCAGCAGCAGCAGCAGCAGGAATGTCAGCGTACCCTTGCACAGCGAGCGTCAAACCGCGTCAAGAGTCGGCCGACTTGAGTGACAGCCAGGGACGCGGCACGCCAGCCTGTTGCCTGGCACATGAAACACATGCCACATGCGTATTCACGTGTCCAGGTCAAGACTGTGCATATGCTGTGCAGGCCCTCAAAAACATTGGCGCAGTGCTGCCGTACATGCAGCGTCAGACTGGGCTGCGGTGGAGGTGCACTTCCTGGAGCTGAAGCAGCGGCAACAACAGCCAAGCGGTCTGCGGCAGTGGGCATTGAGCATGTCCAAGCAACTCAGCCAAGACACTGTTACATGTGAAAAGTGGGGAGGGGTGCTTGGACTGGCAGCAACAATGACGTGAGCGCCTCGCTCGGCACTTTGTTGCATCTTCTTGAGTGCGGCTTGCATGTCTTTGGTTTGTATGCTGTACCATGCCATGACCCCCTGATGCGTGGCACGGCATGAGGTCGGTGTAACATCCACTGATGTGCTGCCGCACCACTTGCGTTTGGCGTGTTTGCTGAGGCGGGGGGGAGTTACCGGCATCGCGCGTACGACCCTTGCTTCATTGCAGGATTTCGGAATATGGGCTGGCTGTGGCGCTGCCGGCCCGCTTGAAGCAGGCTTGCACCCTTGACTGCTACAGGGCGGCAGCCTTCAAGGTCCTAGTGAACTACATCACGCTCGAGTTTGAAGGCCTGATGCCGGTGTGTTGCTTGTGAGGACCAGCAGCACCCAGAACACGTCGATGCCTCGTTGGCATCGTCTTTGAAGCACGCCTGCGCGTCACTTGTAGAGCGTGCTGGCAAATGTCACGTTCACAGTTGCTGTGTCTCCTGCACTTTCAAGCTTTGCCTTTCAAGCAAAACAACGCGCCCTCACCAGCATTGTGCAAGTAACTCTGAAAAAAGCCAGCCTTGACAGCCACCCTTTGCATGGTGTTCCATTACCTGGGCGTTAGTCTGTCTGTGTTACAGCACAAACCTGACACCAGGATGTTGCCACTCACAGGCTATAGATGCCACTCATCATTGCTGGTGCTTCAGCCTGTACTGGCTGGACCTTGTCGGCCTGGCGCTGCAGCAGGCTGGCGGGCAGCCAGGCCCAGCAGCAGTGGCAGCAGCACAGCAGCTCATGAGGGAGAAGCACAGCGTGTTCCTGGCCAGGTGAGGCTGTGTCAATTGCCACTGCAGTCCTGCAACCATACAACCATGCGATAACATTCCCTAAAGCAGCACAGCATATGCCTGGCCGCTGATTGGCTTTGCAAGTACGCAAGTGTATTAGTTGACACATGCCCAAGCGTGATGCAGTGTGTGCACTGCTGGTTGTGTGAGGCAAGTTGCGTTGCTATCTATGCTTTGCACAGAGCAGAGTTGGTGCCTACAGCCTGCACAACCCACAGAAGCTCACACTACACTGCTGCTGGCGGCAGCCGCATGTTGGCTCCTACCATGCTGTTGTACTGCTACATCACTGTGGTGAAGGCTACTTGTAACATCTGTGCACTCTGTGATGCTACGATACCATGCCCTCAATGTATCTCAGGCTAGTGCTGCAATGGGTGGACACCTCCACGCCTACATTCATAGCACAGGCAATGAATCTTGGCCTGCAACCAACAGCCCCACTGAAGCTGGACAGGCAACTCCGGCGGCTGATCATCACGCGCGGAGATGTTAAGGCAGCGGCACATGTCAGCAAATGAGGCAACAGCTGCGAGAAGCAGCGACACTGGCAACAGCAGCATTCTACGCGTTGTCCATGCGCGCGCCATCACCATGTTCAGTGGAAGCAGCGCCGCAGCAAGCAGCAGCAGCGGCAGTTTGCTCGATGTGCTGCGGCCGCAGGTCGACAGCTTCTTACTTGGCAGCCACGATGGCGGGCAGTTTTCCAAAGACCACACCGCTGTGCAAGCAAGCAGCCAGCGGCCAGCAGCTTTGCTCAGTGTTGCTGTTGCTGCTGACAACAGCCAGCAGCTGCAGCAGGTGGACGCAGAGCTGTCCACGGGGTGCAGCACTTGGCTGCAGCATGTGTGGCGTAGCAAGCAGGGTGGGAGGCCGCCATCAACTGCTGCAGAGCAACAGGTGTGGTTTGCAGCAGCCGTGGCGCAGTGGCGCATCATGCAGGGTGCTGGCGACTTGTCTGCAAGTCAACTGCTCCTGGGGTCTGGAGCATTGCCACAGCAGTACCTCAGGTACGCAGGGAGCAGTAGCGCTGCTGGTGCACCCTGCTGTTCTGCAGATGAAGTGCTGTTGAAGGGGCAATTTCCAGCTCTGGCACTGCTGGTTCTGCTTGGCAGCCACAACTTGTGGTCTTGATGCTGTATGCAACCTGAAGGCTTCTTCATGCACTGCAAGTATGATGGGTGGCAAAGCAGCTAAAGCACGTACCTGGCTGCCACCTCCTGCAGGCCCATTGGCGACTTCCTACGCTCCAGGGCAGCTCCAGCTGAGCTGCTCGCACAGCGTGTATGCAGCCTAGGCTGGAGCATCAGCAGTAGTGCAGCACAAGTCCTGATGCGCCAGGGCCCACTGTTCATGGCCCCCACCAGTGGTGCATTGCCAGAGTCTGCTCTGTGGCTGGCGGCTGCAGGTGTAGCAGGCGCAGACGACATTGGAGGCAGGGCAGGGGAGCTGGCTGTAGTGTCCTTGCACTCAGCTGGAAAAACGGGGGCTTGGGGCAGCAGCAGCCAGCAGCAGGCGGGCGGAGGTTCATCGGCAACCTTCAGCCTCCTGCGTTATGCCTGCTGGTGAGCGGAGCTCTGATGAACCTGAGACAAACGCGCAAGCAGCAGCTGTGGGAGCTACTGGTGCTGTAGAAACCTCGAGGTTCATCGCCTGCTTGCTGCAATGCCATCAGGACACAGGAGCGTGACACCATAGCTGCTAGGCATACTGGGACAGTCCTTCATTTGCGGTGATTCGGCTCTGACATGGTTTGTCATGCCTGCCTTGCTTGCAGCTATGCCCAGAAAGGCCTATGGCTCCCATGCCAGGATAGGATGCGTGCATCGCTTGATGACATGGTTTGTCCTGCCTGCCTTGCTTGCAGCTATGCCCAGAAAGGCCTATGGCTCCCATGCCAGGATAGGATGCGTGATGTGCTCTTCCAGCAGCCATCCCAGCAGAAACAAGCGGCAGCTCAGGCGTTGCTGCAGGCACTACTGAAGCACTGTGTAGCAAGTGCCAGAACCACTGGGCTCACCACGCAATTGCTGTGGATGCTTGACGAAGTCCCGCTGCTGCATGCAGAAGACTACGAGCGGCTGCTGCAGCTGACTCAGGCGCAAGGTAAGCTGTGCGTAACCCGCTTGATTATACACGTGGCATGCACACCGCACCAGCTTACTGGCGGCAGCAGGATATCGACAGAAAGCGTGCTGCCCAGTGCCTGAAAAGTGTCCCATGCTGGCGCACGTGCAGCTGATGATGTGATCGAGCATCATGCATATGGTTTTAGGACGGTGTTGCCATTGCCGCCCCTGCAAACACCATGGTTGCCCCCGCGGTCGTTGCAAGCACATGCACCAATGTTGCATGTTTGTGGTTCTGGCCTCACCTGGCTGCAGCAGCAAATGGCCCACCCAAGTCGCAGCGGTTGCAGTGCAGTCTGCTAATCTCGCATGGTGTGTCGCTGCAGGGTCGCTCGAAACTGGTGCCACAGTATGGACAGCTGCAGTGGCTGCCGCTACCGACCCAGCCCCAACCAGCCTGCCAGCGTTTGGCGGCAGACGCCCAGACGAGGCCTGGCTGGCGCAGCAGCTGCTGACCGGCCCCTCAGCGTTGCAGCACATGGCAGTGCAGCAGCAGGTGCAGCGTCGATCAGCTGCAAAGGCACTGCCGGGGCTAGCCGGCAGCATCAACCTGCAGCTGTCGCTGCTGGGGCCGGCTGTTGCAGCAGCATGCAAGCTGCTCGAGCAGCAGGAGGGTGGCCCTTCAGGCTCGTCAGCAACAGCTGACAGCACTAAACCTGCCGGTGTCCTGCTGCTGCACAGTGTGTGTGCTGCTCTGTGTGCAGCATACCGTACCAGCAGCCTTCCTGTGCACTGCCTGCAGCCCAAGACAGCAGCTGTGCTGCAGCAGCTGCTGCAGCAGCCACACCTACCCAAGCCATCGACCCTGTTGGGGCTGCTGTGTGGCGCAACACGTGCTGCTGCAGCTGCCGGCGACATCAGCTTGTATGAGACTGTTCAGCGGCAGGCAGCAAAGCTGAAGCTGAGCAAGGCAGATGCTGCAGCTGTGACTTCAGCTGCACTGACAGGAGCAGCTGACACAGTTGCACAAGAGCCCAGCAGCAGCAGCAGCAGCAGCAGCAGCAGCAGCAGCAGCAGCAGCAGCATGGATGTCCTGCAGCAGCTCTGGCAGGCTGCCATCACAGCAGCTGACAGTGCAGATGCTGAGCAGATGCTGTCAACTAATGCAGCATTAGCACTTGTGTTTGCTATGGCTGCCAACTCAGCTGCAGCAAAGCAACTCTTGGGCTCTGCGCCACTGCCAGTAGTGCTGCTGGTACAGCTGCTGCAAGCAGCACTGAGCAGCCAACAGCCAGGCGCAGCAGTGCAGCACCTGCTGGCACATGCGGAGCAGCACCAACTGCTGCAGCAGCTGCCACCAAACTTGCTCATTGCAGCACCAGGTCAGACCTCAACTGCGGCTGTACTGGGCAGCTCTGGCACTGGCTTTGCACAGCAGGCTGTGGCAGTGCTGCTGCAGCAGGGCCAGGCTCCCGACGCAGCTGCAGCAGCTGCACTGCTGCCAGGCACAGCCGCAGGAGAGCAGCAGTGGCAGCAGCTGCTGGCATGGCTGCAAGAGCAATGCAGTGCTGCACGACCTGCAGCAGCGTATGGTTGTTGTGCGACTTGGTACTTGCCAATGTGCGCAAGCAGTCGGCTGATCAGACGTGGCAGCTGTACCAGCTGCTGCAGAGCTGCCAGGCGGCAGGCAACTGGCCAGCAGCACAGCAGTCCCTGCCAGCAGCAGTGTGCAGCGCAGTGATTGAGCAGGCGGCAGCAGCAACAGCAGCAGCCAGTGACGGTAGGGTGTTGCAGCTGTGGCAGGCGTCTGCAACACAGCAGCAAGCTGCATCTAGTGAGTAGCTCAGCACAGCTGCATTGACGGCGATCGCGTCAGCTCTTGTGGCATCTGGGCGGCACGCCGCGGCATTGCAGCTGGTGCAGCAAGAGGCAAAGTTGCTGCTGCACATTGTTGAGCTGTGGCAGCAGCAGGTGCCGAGCACAGACGTCCTGGTGCAAGCCATACAGCAGGTGTGTGCATCCAGCAGCCAGTTGCGTGGTGCTGCGGCTGCTGGTGTTGCCGAGCAACTGCTTCGTCTGCTTGACCAACAGCAGGCGCTGCAGCAAGCGGTGCGGGAACAGCCAGCAGCAGTGCAGCTGGTGCAGCTGCTGAGTCAGCAAAGCAAGCTGGCAGCTGCATCCAAGCTGACTGGCTGCATGCTCGACGCGCCTTCAGGCGATGTTGATGCTGCCGCACTAGCGGTGGCAGCACTCGCTGAGGCAGCTGCTAGCACAAAGGATGCAGCAGTGCGGCAGCAGGTGGTCCAGCTGCTGTCACAGCAGCCAGATGATGCAGAGCAGCAGCGGGCAGTGCTGCTGGCGGCACTTGACGAGCTGCTGGCCGCCAAGCAAGCCGCAGCAGTGGGGCTGCTGCTGCATGTGCTGCAAAGCAGCTCAGCAGAGCAGCAGCTGCTGCCAGCACTGCTTGAGCCGGTGCAATTGGAGCAGCTGGCCGGCATGTGCTGCGATGCACCCAGCAACAAGGCTGGTGCCAGCAGCAGTGGCATCATCAGCCTGCCCAGCCCCGTGCAGCTGGCTCAGCAGTGCGTAGATGACAGCAGCAGTACAACAGCTGTGATACCTCCAGCGGTGACGGCAGCATTGCTGAATGCACTGGCGCAGCAGCTTCCTGAGCTGCAGCCAGCAGCAGCAGCTGTTGCTCTCAAGCTGGTGTCTGCTGAAGATCTGACAGCTGCTGGAGCAGACAGCATCAGCACTGACAGCCCAGCCCGCAATGCAGAGGCACTGCAGGCAAGCCAGCTGCTTTCGCAGCTGTGCTACAGCCAGCTGCTGCAGCCAGGCAATACATCGGCGCACGGGATCAATGACGCAGCCACTGGCTTGGTGGACAGGCTGACACATGAGGCGGCAGCCGCAGCTCTGTTCAGCACCTGGTACTGGAGCCAGCCAGCAGCAGCAGCAGCAGAGGCAGGGGTGATCAGTGAGCTGCCGCCTGTGTCGTCGCTGGGTGTGCTGGGGCTGCAGCTGTACGGTGCAGCACGTCAGGGCAAGTCCAGCCTGGACAGTCTGCTGCTGGACCTGGCACTGGTAGCGGCAGCTGATGCAGGAGACTGGGACAAAGGTGAGGTCACGCTACCATACAACGGCTGTGCTTGTATGAGACCACATTGCAGCAAGTAGCAGGGACTTGGCTGTGCTGCACAAGCTGTACCATGCTGCAGTTCCAATCATACCCTGGATTCCTGGCCGAATGCAAGTCAGGGTGACGTTTGGAGCTGCTTCCAGTGCCCGGGTCCAAGTGATCATTTGCTTGGAGCATGCAGTTGCAGCAATACAATGCATGCGCCCCTGGGGGTATGCTGATCTTCCTGTATGAACTGCTGCCATTCCTGCGCAGGTTTGGGTATTGTTCATGCAGCAGAGAAAGCCCTAAAAGCAAGCGGCAGCAGCAGCGGCAGCGGCAAGAAGCCGCCGGGCGAGCCGCATCAGCAGCAGCAGCAGCAGTCGTGGTTGCCCATCCTGCCAGCTGCACGTGCTGCACTGCCGCCAGTGCTGGTGCACAGCCAGGGGGTGGACAAGACAGCTCAGCTGCTCTTGCATGAGTATGATGAGTGGCAGGCACAGCAGCCATCATCATCAGCAGCAGCAGCAAATCGCAAGCAGCAGAGGGGCACCAAGCAAGCAACAGCGGCAAGTGCACCTAGCTCACCGGCAGCAGCAGCACCTGACGCGCCACCTCTGCTGGTTCTTCCTGTGCTGAACAGCTTTTTTGCAGCTGCTGCTGATGTTGCCGGGGCAAGCGAGGACCAGGAAGTGACAGCAGCAAGAGCAGCAGCTGCCTTGAGGGTTGCTGAGGTGGTGTTTGCCAGGCAGCTGCTGCAGGTGAAGGCGGGGCCTGCCAGCAGCACGGGCAGCGAGCAGCAGACGCTGCTTGCACCTGATGCGGAGACATATGCCGCGTAATTCAGCTGTACAGTGCTGCTAACCAGCACAAGGCAGTAGCCAGCATCGTGATGGCAGCTGTACGGCACCAGCTGCCACTGGTATCAAGTAACAGCAGCAGCAGCAGCAGCGGCAGCAGCAGCAGCAGCGGCGGCAGGGGTGAGGCGCTGCAGGCGGTCCTTGCAGGTGCGGCTGCCGCCTGGCTGTGGTCGGGGCGCGCTGCTGCCGTGCCCTTGCTGCTGGATGGCCTGGTGGCTGCTGGGCTGGGGGCGCTGACTCACCCGGGGCTGGCAGCAGCAGTGCTGGCGGCAGCAGATCACGACTTTGAGGTGCGGCGGGTGCATTGTGCAGTTGTGGTTTCGCTTTCCATACTGCGTTCCCAGCAGCAACTGGGCAGAGTAATTCATCAACAGGCTGCAGATGCAGCGTAGGAACAGGGCAAGCTGCTCACTGAAAGCTTCATTGCACTGTTGGACGCATGCCGCAGCACTGCGCACCACAACTTTCGCTGCAGGCGGCCTGCAACGGCTTGCCATCCAGCATACCTTGCACCACAACCTGTGGTGTGATGCGTCCTGTGCGGTGCGTGTGCTGCAAGTGTGCTGCGCAGGGTGAGGAGCAGTGTGTGCAAGGTGCTGAAGCTCAGCGGTTCTACGGTCTGCTGCAAATGTACGCAAACCCTACATAAACCGTATGCGTGTGTGTTGTGCAGGGTGTGGCGGTGCGCCTTGCTGGCGGCGGGGATGCTGTGTATGATGAGCTGGATGCCCTTGCGCAGCAAGCAGCCACAACCACCACCACCACCAGCAGCAGCAGCAGCAGCAGCACCGGTGGCGCTGTGGTGCAGCTGGTGGCGCGGAACGCGCTCAGTGCAGATGAGCTGCTGCAGCAGCTGCAGGAAACCATGCAGAAGGCAGCAGCAGTCTTGGCGTAGTTACTTGCTCCTGCCTGCTGTGATGTGCTTGACTCGGTCACCAGCAGGCGTGCAGGGCACCTTGAACGCAGCTGTCAGACTGGCAGTGTGCTAAACATGCATTGTCTGAATGCAAGTGGTGCACAATCGTGGCCGGTTGATTGTAGAGCCGCAACTTCAGGCAGTCGGCTGTCATCGCTGACATGCAGTTGCGATGCACGCCGCGCGAGTGCAGCGCTGCCAGTGACAGCTGTGAACAAGTTTGCTGTCGCGGGCCAGGCACCGAGCAACCTGTCCATATGCTGCCTACGACTGCTTCCTCTGCTGTTACACCACTTATTGAACGGTTCAACCATGAAACAAAGTTCAATCATGCAATATTGATGGCCAGTGATACCAGCATGCAGGCTGATGGTCTGACCAGTGCCGAAGGCTCAAAGCAGATTCTCATGTTTCCAATTTACCAATTTCAAATTACCAAAGTAAGGCCACTGGCCCACCCACAAAGGAGCCAAACAAGGCTCATGGGGTCTACAAAAAGCAGAAGGAGACTATCAACCGAAAGCAACCGCAACCTCAACAAGCTCAGAGAGCTCAGAACTCAGAGACAGTGAGAGTCAGTAACATCAGAAATACTACAAAATTTAGATGTCCAACAGGTCAGGTGACACAAGCAAACATTACTGATGTACACGTATTTACAGCCTCAGACAGCAGACACCACCAGGCGGCCTAGTAGGTGATAGGAGCACCGCATGTCTTCAACTTGTGGCTTGTGCCTACCGCTGCATTTCACTACTGTGTCCTAGTACTACTCAGTACCAGTACTTGGGTGTAAATGCCACCTCGGATGTGATACGACCGAAACGCGGCGCATAATGCAGTTGCACACTCATTTTGCAACGCATAGGCCTGCTGCCAACTCACACTAGTGCATCATCATCATCATCATATTACCCATTCAAGCCATAGCATCAGCGCCATCGGCCCCGCGCCCCACCGGGGCGGAAAGAGGAGGGAGCACTGCTCCAGAATGTTTGCATGCATTGCGCACATCCCAAGACTTGACAAGAAAAGCAGCAATACACGGTGACACCATCAGACATCTTCCAGAACTGCCCCAAATATCATCAGATACAAAACGCAACACCTTGATTGACGAATCAGCCATGGACAAAACGCTGCGCAACTTTTCAGCGCAACCAGGCAGGGATCTGATCTCAGCAAACATATCATCCCTCTGAGCAGAAGTAGCAGGGCAATCAAACATGAAGTGTGACAAAGACTCAACTTCTGCACCACAACAAGGACATCCTGAAGTGGAGTTAGCTCTGCGACCGCCAAACTGACTAGTACGCTCATGTACACACAGACAACCCATACGAACACGCAACAGCAATTCAATACCACGTGGAATTGCCACTGAACGCAAGTACGGCCTAGGCCTCCTGAAACCCATAGCATCAACATGAGAGGGATGCACATGAGCCACTAGTGCATATGTTGCCTCAGACAGAGCCGCTGCTGCCTCTGCTGTGCTGTTGCCACATGCGAGACAGCGGCGCCACACAGCCGCTGCGACTGAATACCTTGCAGCACTGCTGCATGGCATACACGGCGCCCACGGTGCATGCCCGCAGAAACTTCAGCTCAATGCATGCGGGCTCCACGCGGTGGCGCGCATGGGGTGATCACACTGTCTACTACCGTTCTGTGTGCTTGTACCACGTTGTACACTCTATTGCAAGCACCAGCACAGCGTACTTTCACATATATCAAACGCATCCACAGCTGCACATCGGCGCCAAGATGTTGCCAGCTACCGCCCGCCTGTTGCAGCGGCGATGCTGGCTGTGATACACACTGAGTTCATTGCCGGGACAGCAACCGCAAACCCCACCACGCACATGGAGACAAGCTCGCCATGATGCGGTGCACACCGAACTTCCGCTGCAGGTTTCAGCCAACATGCGCGGTACGCACCAAACATACTATGCCTAAGCGGCAGCAGGCGATGCTCTGGTGCCTGTTCTTGGCTGCCACCACCAACCTGCAGGTGCTGGCAAGCCTCCCCCCCATCCAACGGCGGCCACAGTCATACACTCATGCGCATGTGCATAGGCGCTGCATGTGCAACCCCGCAGCTCATACCGGCAGCTGGCACACTGGCTGGTGTTTGCTGCAGCGGTAGGCCAGCTGGTGTGCACAGCTATTGCCGAGCGCATGCGCAGTTTTTTCCTTGCTGTGCCCCTTCACCTTGAATATCCGAACAGTGAACGGCAGCGCTGCCTTCATGCGCTTGATTGCAAGCACCAGAGCACCATACTTCACTTTCACCTTGTCGCGCACCACAAGCATGTTTAAGCAGGCCTGGCAGTCGGTCAGGATGTGCACCTCTGCTGCTGCTTGCTGCAGCAGCGCTGCTGCTGCCTGCTGCTGGCCTTGCCGCTGGTCCTGCCAGCCAGTGCCTGCATCTGCGCTGATGCCTGCTGCTGATGACGCGCTACTGCCTGCTGCTGCTGCTGCTGCTGCTGGTGCTGCTGCTGCTGCTGCTGCTGCTGCATGTGCATGCATGCCTGGCAGGAGCCCTGCGAGGCCTGCTGTTGCCAGGTGCTCAACAGCAGCATAGATGGCGCCCAGCTCAGCCCTGCAGCTGTCCGGGGCACCCCCTTGCAGGATTCGTGCCATGCTGAGGCCGGCACCAGCAACATACACGCCCCCCGACATGAAGAAGGGTTGGACCGAGGTCTTCTTCTGCCGGTGCGAGCCGTCCACGTACATGTGAATGATGTGTGGTGGCTGCTGCCCGGGCTGCTGCCCAGGCTGCTGCTGCTGCTGCTGCTGCTGCTGCTGCTGCGCCTTCTGCAGCCTCTGCCGCCGCGGCTGCCGCTTCTTCGGTGCCGGGATGCTGTAAAGCAGCTGCACATCATCGTCACTATCCTCCTCTTCACTGCTGTCTAGTAATTCGATAATGTCATAGTCGTCCGAGTCCAGCAGCTCTATCACTTCTTCATCTTCGGAGTCATGGTCAGACTCATCTGACAGCAGCTCTATGGTCGTAACCGCAGATGCTGCTCGCTGTGCTGCTGCTCTCCTTGCAGCAGCTGCTGCTCTTCTCCTTGCAGCAGCTGCTCTCCTTGCAACAGCTGCTTCTCTTGTCAGTGGCTTCCTCATTGCTTCCAGGTGGCAGAGTCAGGTGAGACGATGGCTATGAAAAAATTGGAACGCTGTGACCTCTGCCCAGAGGACGGGTGAGTCTTCAACAGCATGTCGGAGCCGTTGAGTTTCAGGTGTGCAATCACAAGGAGTGGTGCAACAGCTTGATGATTTGCACTGTGGTAATGTGAATATGTTGAAGCTTCGCTCAGTGCGATATACGCACTAGGTGTGGGTGTGCTGAGCGTGTCCTGCTTATCCGTGCTTGAGAAAAACACGGAGCAGAACATTTACACAGCTGCTGAATGTAACCTCATATTGCGTGTTACCTGCGCTGCCAGGTTGGGGCGCAGTGGGTGTTGCTTCTGACACCTGCCCCCAGCTAACCTTCCCCACCTGACAGGGTTCTTGTGTTGGCTGCACATTCACATGGGTTCGTTTGTAAGAGACACGAACAGCCCATTGACCTGTTAGCAGGTTCGCCCACCGTTCAACCTTCATCGTATAATGGCACGAATCAGGGGCGCCAAGAACAGGCACTGTTGCCAGGACCACACAAATATATACATTGTACAACTTACAATGCTGCTGCTATTCTATGCATCGCATCAGGCGTGCAGGAGTGTAGTGGCACGACCCACTTAAGAATCGCACAAACATAATCAACCGTTTCAAACGGCTTCTGGGCTCCCGGTAAATGCAAGGATCAAAAATATTAAGCAATACTGGACCAGGAGCTGCCCCTCACGCTCTCCTGGTGCTGCGAGTGTGCTGCATTGCAGGCAAGCTGGCCGGCATACAGTAGTGCCGAATGATAATATGTTTAAACAGAGTTATCTGCAGCTGTTATAGCTGATTGCATCGATGTTTGCGGTACCAAACCATGCTTGAAACAGTAATCGTAACCGTAACCGTAAGATCGTAAGGGACCCTAAGCAAAAACCTCAACAAGACAGAAGATTGAAACCGTGTTGTCTAGAAACTTTCAAGGGTGTCGAAGTTTAAAAACTACATGTTGTCTGTCGATCGGGAGTGGATTTCGCGTGGAAAAGCCTATTCAGTTTCCCTGCGCAACTAACAAACAGAGGGCGCATTATTGAACATCAACCGCGCAGTGGAAGTGCCTTGAAGCACGTCTGGAGCTCAATTGTCTGAATTCCAGCATGTGATATGAGCATAAGAAGCATCCAAATGGCCGTCATAATGACAGAAGTAGAATGTGTTTCTGTGCTGTCCAATCACATGCGTTACTATGGTACAAGCGTCACCGTCATAAGCACCTGTATCGCAAACCAGATCTAAACAAACGGCAGTGTCAAACAGAGTAGCCAAAATGGACTAACGTCGGACCAAAACACCAACTCGACACCTGCCTTCTATAGATGTAGAGGTATAGGTGTACAGGCACAGTATACAGGCACATTAACCGCACATAGTACATTACATTACATTACATTACATGCTCCACCCAACAAGGAGTGGGAACCCCATTCAGGAGCCAACGAGAGGCTCATTGGGGGGGGAGACCTCATAGAATATATCATCGTCATCAGAACAAACAGAAGAGTCAGCAGAGAAAAATTCGTCCGCTGCATCGATCGCTTGAGCAACAGAAACCGAAGACAAGAAGGACTCAGGGTCCGCCTCCGGGTGGCAGCGCACCAAATAGCAACAATGCACGAAGGCAGCCACAAGAGCAGGTTGTTGCCGCATAAAGGTCATCATATGCGAACCACCTGGCTGACAAGAGGCTATACTACCCCACGTATGCGACAAACCTCCAAATGGTTCAAAAAGGCAAGCAAAACGCTCGCGAACTGGCGCGTACAAAGGACACTCAAAAACCATGTGAAACTCGTCCTCGACCTGACCCAAGTGGCATCCAGGGCGTTGGCATGTCCGATCAGACCGCACCAAAGGCGGACGGTGCCACCTACCAGTGCATACACGCAGATCATGGGCACCAAGTCGAAAACGAGCCAGAGAACCAACATGCTCCCTATTGAGCCCAGCGGTCTGCAAGACATATTGGGGGCACCAAGACTCAGGACGCACAGACTGCAAGTTATCACCCGAGCAAGCAGCAAACCATCGTTCATATGTACTGTAAATTCCAGCCCCGGTGACGGCATCACGTGGATTCTGCGAGCATCCCTGCCACTGCTGATACAAACACCCCTCAAATGCACTTAATACTACTTTGGCATCCACATCCACAAAGCTTTGCAGCCGCGGCATAACCGTGGTCAACTGCCGGGAATGATCATGTGTATAAGACAACACACGCTGTAACTGCCTGCACCATAAACTATTACTGCTCGACGTCTGAGACAACCGCAAATTCTCACGCATTGCGCGCCCCAACAAGGAAGCATCACCCAATTCCACAGCCCTGTTCCACATAGCTAAAGCTGCACGCAACCAAGTGCACATCAAAGGTTGGGCACCAAACTCCCTCGATAAAAGCATGCGGCAAGTTGATTTGCGGACACGACCTGCAATAGTGCGCAGAAAAAGATACTGGACTCTGCTAATCACATTGTCCTGCAACTTGCCGACCAAAGCAGCACCAGATCCAGGTTGTCTCAGCAGAGCTGGACCCCAGACCTCTGAGCAGTAGCATAAAATGGGGGACACCAGCGTGTTGAACAATTGCACTTGCATTGACAGGTTGCTGACGCCATGCTCCTTGCACCGAGCCAACATTGCCCACATTGCCCTGCTGCCTGCAGCTGCTAGAGCCTCCGTGCAAGCAGACACACCTCGGGTGGCATGAAACTGAACACCCAGGTATTTGAACTGATCTGACACAGGCACCTGTTGCCCCTGGTACTGCCATACTGCTGCACCGGTATACTTGCGCTTGCCAAACACCACTATCTCTGTTTTGCCCACATTCACCTGCATATCATACTCGCTACAGAAGGACTGCAAAGCATCCAATAACTGCTGCAGTTTGTGAGACGTTTCTGCCAGCAGTACCAAATCATCAGCATACAGCAAGAGCCTCACCATCCTGTTGCCTAGAGCAGTACCACATGCCCCACAACGGTCGCTGAGCCACTGCTCGACTCGATCAATGAAAATGCCAAAAAGCAATGGGGAGAGGGGGTCCCCTTGCTTTACTCCACGGGTACTGTCAAAGGGCTGTCCGACATTGCCAGCCATCTTTGTGACCATAGGTGCATTCCAGTACATAGATACAATCGCTGTCAATATGTTGCCACGCAGACCAATGTCTGCTAAGCATCGCATGAGAAGATCACGCCGCACCAAGTCATACGCCTTCTTGAAGTCGACAAAGCAAGCAAACAGCTGGTGGCCGCGTAAGCGGCTACGATCCACAAGGTGCTTCAACACAAACACATGGTCACACGTCCTATGCCTCTCCCTAAAGCCTGCCTGACCCCAGGCTCGGAACCCATGCTGTTCACAATAAGCTGAAAGCCTCTTCTCAATCAGCATGCTGAACATTTTGCCCATCACAGAGCCGACAGCAATGCCGCGATAGTTGTCCAGTACACTAGGGTCGCCTTTTTTGAACACAGCTGACAGGTACGCAGAACACCAAACGCCCGGCACCTGGCCACACTTATACACTGCCGAGAACAACTCACTCAAATCCTCATGTAATAGATACACATGCTTCTGATACCCTTCGCTGGTGACATAGGCTGCATAAGCTCCCTTGAAGAGCTCGCCCCGCAGTCCATCAGGACCAGGCATACGACCGTTATGCATCCGCAACAACACTGATTCCACCTCGTCGGCAGCAAAAGGCTCATTCAGATGAGCTGCAGCTGCAACAGCTGGCCCGTCCTGGCACTCAGAGAGCAGCTTCGACATGAAAGAAGCAACCGACGCTCCCTCCTCAGGTAAGCTGTGTTGTCCAGGGGACCCATACAACGCACGCCAGTGCCTATCAACAGCACCCATATCCTGAAGCATACACGACATCTTTCGACCCTTGTAAGCAGTCCAAAACCGCCTCGGGTTGTATCGTAGATCATCCAAAAGACGTGCCTGCCACTGCTTCTCACAATGCCTCTTGGCGCGGCGCTTAGCTGCATTAAACACCTTGCGTGCTGCTGCCGCTGCATGCGAGTTATGGTTGCGCACTGCAACACGTAGTGCTGCCCACTCTTGCTTGCAATGCGGAAACCAACGTTTGGCTGCTCGACCATCCCCAGCCCGCACACACTGTCCACCGCCGCTGACACCAAAGATAGGTTCAGTCACATTCCTAATCGCATCACACCACGCCTCACACGCTGCAGACACCTGACTAGGAGACACATGACACCCACGCACTTGTTGTAGAGCGGCTTCCCTGGCCAAAACACAGTCATGCGTCTTGAGCGCAGCAACATAACGCGACCTTTTGCTGGGGTCCCATCTGATGCACCGCACAGGTGGCATGCTTGCAAAGGGCTGAAGCTCCTCAACTGGAGGTTCTGGGACACTCAAAGCACACACCAACATGTTGTGATCCGACAGACCTGACGAGGGAACAACCGCAAAATTGGCCACACGAGACAAAAGCGATCGCGACACTATACCATAGTCAAGCACACTCGTACTAGCAACTGCATGTTGTTTGCTCTTCTTGTTGCTGCTGCTGCTGTGGTTACTGCTATTGCCGCCACCTGTCACCGCTGGCCTGCGCGAAACAAAAGTTGCAGCCCCGGAGAGGTCCCCATCTGTCCTGCCATTTAGTATCACGCTGTTGGTAGCTGCACACAACGCCAAAAGCTGCTGTCCAAAGTGGCACACAGAGCGTGCATCAGAATTTTTCCTGGCAGGCACCGCCACAGGTGCCACCTGCCCTGCCAGAACGCCCATTGAATCGAGCACTTGCTCAGCAGCACTGCCAGTATCATCTGCCGTGGCCGTGTGCGCATTAAAATCACCAAAAAGGCACACCTCGCCAAGCGCCTGGAATGCCGCCACATCCGCCTGCATGTCGCTGAAAACCTCCTGCCATGACCCTGCACCCAGTTGCTTCCACTCAACAGAGTCTACGGGGGGTATGTACACACACGCCACAAAGAAAGAGACACGCCCAGGCAGATCAAAACGCAACCACATCACATAGTCAGCCTTCTTCACTACAGAGCATCGCTGTGCCCACTTATGCCGGATCAGAGCAACCATACCTTGGCCCTTACCAGCGCCCCGCTCAGAGCGGTTCACTCGGGGCTGTCCCGCAACACACTGAAAGCCAGGGAAAACCTCAGGCAGCTCCTCTCGTCCCACTTCAACCATTAGTACCAGATCAAACATCCAGAAGTTGTTGCAGCGCTTAGAAACCTCAGCGAGCTTACCCGCACTGAGCACATCAGCATTCCAAAAGCACACATTAAATGGACATTCACACGAAGAGCGCGCAGTCCCGCGTGCTGTCAGCCGCCGCACGTTGTCTCGATAATCATCCTCGTCACCACTGGAAAAGGCAAGACACTCAGCATCATCACCCTCAACCGTACTCTGAGAAACACCGCCCACCACACCCCCACACTCCCGCTGGCTCCCGCCCCTCTACGCAGCCCGCAGCTGCTGCTGCTCCTCACCGAGCTTCTTGATGTGTGCCAGGTCCCAGATTGTGCTGTCTGCCATGCGGCGGCCGAAGGTGCAGGTGCCAAAGTCCCAGACAGCTTTCTTTCCTTCTGCATTGGCTTTTTTCATGGCACGCTGGAACGCCGGTGAGGCCTCGATCTGCCGGCGCGCCTGCTTCTCCTCCAGGGTCCACTCCACCGTGAAGGTGAGGCCGTGGACCTCCTTCAGCTGCTTGGACACTGCAAACAGCGCGCTGCGCAGGGAAGAATCTGTGAGCGTCAGCACCACCATCTGCTGGGACTGCTTGGTGCTGTCCCCTGTTTGCTTGCCGTAATGCCAGCTGATGGCGTTGCTGAAGATTTTGGGCGGTATGGGAATGTATGGGTAAGCGCTCTCAATGTGGACGCGCACTGCGTCCTCCACGTGCTTGGCACCGTGCAGTGCCTGCTGCCACTGGGGCAGCATCCTGCTGCTGCCACTGCCGTCCGGGCCAGTTGGGGCTGCAGTCTTCTTAGGAACGCCAAAAAAGCGGAAGATGTTGGACCGCGCTGAGTGCAGCACTGTCCCTGGCTGCTGCATGTCAGAGACTGCCTGACGAACGTTCTCGACCTTGCCGCACAGTACGTCGTGGTGCCGCTGTAGCTGGACATGGCCTTTGTACAGCTCATTTAGGTTGCTATTAATCTGCTGAAACTGCCGCTTCGTTTCAGCCTGCTGCTGCATGAGCTGCTGCTTGACCTCGCCCACGGAACTAGTGACCGCCTGGGTGATCCGCTCCTCCATGCTCAGCATCGCCCGAATAGTTTCAGGGCTATCATTCATTGCACGTTTAACGCCAGTGATAGGATCGACGTTCATCTTGTCCACACCCATGGTTAGCGATCAAGGCAGAGAGAAAGCACAAAAGAAAGCACAAAAGAAAGCATAAGACGATACAAAATACAAAAAGTACACCATACAAAGCATAGTGCAGTAGATGCAGCACTCAGCAGGTGTTTGCCCATTTATGAACTTTTGTTGCACACGCATCGCAACTCGAGACTCAAATGCTGCTGGCAACGCAGCAGATGCTTTAAGGGCAGCATCCATAGGTATCCCAAAACAAGAACACAGCTGTAGCACCGCACAAGCTGGTGCAGCAGACAGCTACTGAACAGCTTGCGCTCACAGGACCCACTACGCAAGTTGCGCGCATATGTGCGCGCAACAAGCGCTTCATCCATGCAAACCAGTGCTGTTCTACTGCTGGTGACACTCTGAAAACGCTTCCGCAGCACCCACCCTGCTGTTGCTGCCAGATGCCGACCAACCACTGCCCAACAAGGCCCGACACCCAACGCAGCATGCCATCGTCCCACACAACTCAACGGCCACAACGCTTAGCAGCCGCTTCAGAGTTGAACGACAGTGCGCTGATTACAGCAAATGGCTTCACCCTTTTCAGATAAAACCGGCACGCAGGATCAAAATGTGGCCAAAATTTGCTGCATGCAATGACACGCACACTGGTCGCCCCTCAAACATCCAACAAGCAAATCCCTGCTGTGCGCACGCAAAATTATCTCGCCACATATCACACAGAGCCGGCCTGCAGTAGTCCCACTCCCTGTGACAACACGCACCGCACAAACAGCAGGCCTGTCGAAAAAAAACGAAACAGGACGTATGGCGATCACACCCCTTGTGAGCACACCATGCAAACACTGGGCAGCCTTGCACATTACTGTCACTGGCTGCTTCGCACCCAAAATCGGCTCATAACTGGCTTCTTGGCGCTGAGCCATGCGGTCAGGAGAGAGGGCACTTGACACATTAGTAACAGCAACACTCTACAATACTGCCATGCATAAATGGCAAAGCCACCTCCCACAATAGACCAACACAGCTGCCTCCAGTACGTGCCGCTCAAGCACATACAAATAGAAGCACGGCGCTGTGCAAACACGAGACGCACCGCCTCTGCGCAGCAGGTGCATGCACAGTGGGTCGTGCGCAGCACAGCAACAGCAGGAACAGCCACGCCCAATTGTTGCTGCTGCAGCGGCACTCCACCCACAGCAGACCCATGAGCCTGCCGCAAAAGAAGACAAACCAAGTGCTGCGTGCAAGCGGCATGCAGACAGAACTGCACACCCCTGCCCAGTGGCTGCCCAACAGTAGCTGCCTGCTTGGGGCAATCCAGCAGGCGCACGGCAGTCCTCTTGCATATCAATAGGCTAGTGCATCGAGAGACTAGAAGAGACAACGAGAGACTAGTAGTACAGGTACATGCACGCACACCACCTGGAAAGACAAAAAGGAAAGCGACAGCTGCGCCCTACACGGGGTGCCAGTTGCACGGGATGCATGAGCTGCGACAGCTCGTCCAGACTGGATAATCAACTTTAATAAGCACACACACACAAAGCCTGTACAGTATGCATCACATGCTTCGGTCAGTACCTGCAGCGATCAAACAGAGCAGCTGCTGGCGACAACAGCAATGGATGTCAATTGAGAGCATGCGCCGCAGCATTAACCCACACAGCACGTATTCACAGGCGGCAGTGCTGGCAGCAGCATACAGCACACTCAGCAGTTAGTCTACAAGGATTAGCGGGCGACGACGCAAAATGCACCACCTGCCGCACCGTGCACGCTTGAAGATATTGTTGATAGTAGCAGCCCAAGGTGAACAAGGCATCCTGGTGCCCGACTGCGTGCTGTGTGTGCACAACAGCAGCCAGCCACTTACGAACAATCCCGCACACCTCCGGCACCAACAGGCCTCGCAGAACTGCGGACTTTCCCACACACCACGCTGCATCAATCAATGCACGACAGCATGCAGCCAATGAAGGATTGCAGTTGACGCACTCCAGGCTACTGGCCAGTAGCAGCAGAACAACACACCCAGGACACATACACACTCAGCAGGCAAAGCCCCTCCTGCATCCAATCGCACAACCATGTAGCCACACTCCTGCATGCTGCACCCACACCGGACCTCCCACAGCACCGGCTGCGTACTGGGCCTTAGCTCACACTGCGCAAAGCTGGACCGCAAGTCACGACAGCCCATCCACACCCAATCCAGTGCACCTGTGTGCACGGCATGCGCAGCAGGAGCTGGTGGCAGTCTTACGCAGCCACGCGACCAAACACCTGCTAGGGCACGCCACAAGGAAGCATGCTGCAAAGCAGCAACCCGCAGCAAGCCCTGCCTGCTGCTCGCTAGCCAGCCAACTTTGGGCAATAAGGCGCCCACCCACCAAATCAACATGGAGGTGTTGCCACCTGCCCAGCTTGCGTCAAGCACTCCTGAAATAACCCGGTCATATCATGTTGGCGGCCCATGCGGCCGGAAAAGCCACCCTCCTGATGCCAACAGCAGCGGGCACCCATGTCCGCCTCAGCTGCGGCTGCTGCCCATGTACAGCATCATCTTGCCGACAGGGTTGAGGATGTGCAGCCTCTGGTAGCCCGCAACAGCAGCAGCGCCCCTGGGCCCCTCGCTGTGGCGCAGCCACCCCTTGAGCACATCGGGCACCAGGGAGCTCTCCTGCAGCGCCGCGACGTCCAGGTACTGCACCGCCTTGCTGCCGCTGGCTGCGACGGCCTGCAGCGGGCTCAGCAGCGGCAACACGGCGTGCACGGCGGCCTCTGCCGCTGCCTGCTGGTGGTACACGTTGCGCACCGCGTCCAAGGGGAGGCCCAGCTGCGAGAGGATGCCACGGTGCAGCAGGTCCTCCAGCATGCCGTCCATGTCCTGCGAGTTTGACGAGGACAGCAAGGCAGACCAGCATGCAGGTGTGAGGGATCCAAGTGCGGAATGACACGATGCAACACAGCTGCTGCAACGTGGGATCATCTGTGACGTCACAGCCTGACTTGCTGCTGACCTCAGCAGCAGGAGATGCCACGAAAGAGCAGCTGCCATCCACAACCCCGGCTGCGACGGCTCCACAGTGATGCCCTGCCAATGAAGCATGTGGCGAACTGTCCTGCTGGCTGTTGATGCGAGCTGCCTCGTGCCATCCAGCTGCTGGCTCAAAAAGATGTGCAGTAAGGCACACGCTCTGCTCACACGACTCAACCAGCCAACGACCAGCCAGCTGAACGCCACCCACCTGCACGCTGCAGCCGTCCTTGCTGCACCACTGCTTGAAATCTGGCACCTCGCACAGCACTGCAGGCGCGTTCAGCGTGTACACGGGCGCAAACAGCCCCGCCTGCATGCCGCGCGCCACAAACATCAGCAGCAGCAGCGCAGCCAGACTGCCGCCCAGCCCGGACCCGCACAGCACAATCTTCGCGCCAGGGCCCGACTCCTCGACGTGATCCAGCAGCAGCGGCATGAAGCGGTTGTACAGCGCATTTGCCTCGCTGTACAGCCGCTTGTTGATCTTGGCGCCCATGCTGTAGTTCTCAAACGTGGTGAGGTCGCTGCTGGCGCGCGTGCCTGCGACTGCCGCTGCCAGGCTCTCGGGTGCCTGGATGACGATGTGCCGCAGCTTGCAGGAGCCCTCCGCCGAGTCGGCCACAAACCAGGCGGAAGCTGGCTCGCTGTAGGTTGGGTAGGTGGGCTGCGCTGCACGCTTCAGCGCGGCCATGCTGCTGTTGTTGTCGCTCCTGCGCACGCCGATGTGTGGCACAACTGGCATCGCGCCAGCATCGCCATACACGTCGTCATCAGACATGCTGCCTGACGCAGGCCTTGCAGTGCCTGCCGGCTTGCCGGCGGCTGCGTCTGTGCCCCTGCTGCCCGTGCTGCTGCCGCCGGCGCTGCCAGCCTTACTGGCTGCCGCTGCTGCGACCTTGATCTGGTTCTGCAGGGACTGCACGCGCGCAAACATACGGCTGGCTTCGCCGCGCAGACCGCTGCCACCGCTGCCTGACAGCCTCTCATAGTCGCTCTGTGCCTGCAGCTGCTCCAGGGTGTGAGCTCCCGGCTGTCCTGCAAAGTTGGCGCTGCTGCCGGCAAAGCTGCTGCTGCCGCTGGGGTTCCAATCCGACGCCAGGTTGGCAGTGCTGCTGCCGTTGGCAGTGCGGACCTCGGCAGCCATGAGCTCTGCTGCTGCACGGATGTCTGCCAATGGCAGGGCCATGCCGTCTCCAGACTCGCCAAACTCCTCAGAAACGAGTCGAGCGCTGAGCCGAACATGTCATCGCAGGTGGCTGAGGTGGTGACCAACTGCAGCTCGTGCTCAGTGAGCTGAGTGGCCTGCATGCCCATGACACAGGTCGACAACGGCGCCAGCATGAACGTTAGCACAAGGACAAACGGTCTGCATAAACCACAAGGCGGGCACTGCCATTCTGGGCATGACAAGGTCCAGGCTACAAGGTTCTGTCCATATGCACGATCAACACTAGTAAATGGATGAACCAACGGCTGCTTCAACAGCCAGGAGTATCAAACATTCACCAAGTGCAGCAGGCTGCAAAGTCGCACAGCAGCCTGCCAGCACAGCTGCATGGCACTGCGCTCAACCCCGGCACAATTGCCACACCAAGAGTGTGAAAGTGCCGATGGTGCGGCATATGTAGCAGCAACTACACGTTGAGGAACGAATTAACCTATAGGTGAGTGGTGCATGGCTTCAATTGCTGTTCCCTCACCAGAGCCTGAGTGGGATGGCCTGCTGCACGGGTGAGCGCCATCAGCAGCTCTACTGATGGCCGGTCAGCCAGAGGGACTGCCTGCACCGCCTTCCTAGGATGGATAGGCGCCTGTGCTGGGGGTGCCACCTCCACTGCCTGCGGGTCATGCAGCAGACAAGTGTATCAGGTGTGTGGACACGTAGGTGGGTATGAGTGCTGAGCTATCTGCGACGCATCTCCCACTCACCGCTGCTTTCGGCCTGCCCCCGTTGGACTTATCGAGCATCTTGCTCAACGAAAATACGTTGTGGACCACAACTGTGCGGCCTCGTGAGGCCGCGACTTTCCATGCCCTTCGCGCCTGCCTTATACTTGCACATGGCCTAACGCTGCTGTGCTGCGCAATTATCATAGTACCCGTTTTGAAGCTCAAGTGGTGGGCTGTGATGCTGTTGCAGTCAGCAGACGAGCGAATACAGGGAGATGTAGGCGCAGAGTAGGATATTGAGAAGCCGACGCAAGAGGAAGTGAAAGCCAAAGCAACTAACGGATACCGTTGCGTGTGGTTTGAGAAGGAGACAAGAACTGAAACAAATACGGTTGACACGTCAGCTGCTCTTGTGACAAACCAAAGACTACTTCCTGTTCTTCTCACCCTAAGGCCAGATTGCGCATTTTGTAGTCAAAGCGCAAAATTGCGGCTTGCAGCACACAATGACTGCCTCGGGTTGCACAACCCTAGCCATCTGCAAGATCAACTTGGAGATGTTCAGCAGAAAACTAGCATGATCCAGAAGTATAGTTATGAACACTTGGTTTGCACGAACCAGTGCGAAGACGTCAGCAAGGGGTCCTGATGAAGGCAGGTCACCATCACCAGGTACTCTGGAGGGGGGTGTGGGGATGTAAACGGGTAACTCCATGCCTGATTCCATATGGACGTGATGTTGTTCTGGCATATGAGCCTGAAAAAGAATCGGGTAGGGCAGGGCTTCGAGTTCTCTCCTAGCTGTACTTGTGCCTTTGATGTACAGCCTTTGCATAACTCGAGCAGGGGTGTGGGCTGACCTAGCCAAAGCATGCGAAGCAGCTTACCTGATTACAGTGTTCAAGCCAGAAAAGGGCATGACAAACAAACACCACGAACAGTAGGGACAGTCCCCGGCGGTCCCAACACTGCATGTAACATCCTGACAGGTTACAAAAGCAAGGTGCTTGAAACCAGCTGATGCGTTCATTAGCGTTCAATACTCAGTTGCCAAGTTCTTGTGCGGTCCGATCCCGCAGCAGCGCGTACACGCTCCGCAACAAGTTTCGTTCCCGCTCGTGTGAGCGAACGCTGCTTTCACGTTGCGCGCATGCAAATTGGTGCCCGGAACACTTTGCGTCCAGCTTTCTATCAGCACACGCACTACTGTGGTGACACTGCCCACACAGTAAAGATGAAAGTAGCTCCCACATTTCATGCTAGGGGCTACGTGCAGGCAAGAATAGTCGCTTACAAGACGATCTTGCAGTCGATCTTCGTTGACGCACTAAGTTGACGAAGTGGCAATCCTGCAGGGCCTTCAGCGTGCAGTTGTGTCGCACCCAGGACTGCCGAGGCATCGCCAGCATCGCCCAGGTGCGTGGTCTAGCTGTTATACGATGTTAATCAGCGTTGCGCCTCAATGAGAACCTGACGTGCCTCTTGTGGTGTGCAATGCAGTGCATGCGCTGAGTGACACGGCAGAGGCCACACTCGCCCCAGCAGCTGTTTCTGAGGCGCTGACAGAAGCAGTCGCAGCACCAGCAGTAGCAGAACTTCCTACCAGCAGCCTCCCTGCTGGTGAGCTGCAGCTGCATGGCAATTGTCAGCAGCAAGCAGAGCAGTGCAACACCACAGGAACCATGGCTGTGTTTGCCTGCATGTCTGCATGCAGATGTTACCTAGTAAGAGCTGAGCTGTGTATTTATTGCCGTGCAAAGGCTGCACACCTACTCGTGTGCATCTGGCGGATTGCATGTTGCAAGTCAGTAAAGTCTGCAGTCTGCTACTTACCTTGGGCTAGCTTGCATTCACAGATGTTGATTGCACACAGTGAAAGCAGGGCCATGTGTGAATGCTGCAGAGCTGCCGCCCGTCCCAGAACTTGGTGCAGCATCTGAGCAGGCAGCACCAACAGTCACAAGCCTGACAGATGGGGTCACATCTGCAGCAGCAGGTGGGCTGGTTGCAACATCATCAGTAGCAGCAGCAGCAGCAGCAGCAGCGCACTCCAATGCATCAGCTGTTACAGCAGCTGCATGTGGCACAGGTTTCTGCGAGCAGCTGCTCCCTCGCCCACTGAGATGAACATGCACACGTGCAATTGTGTTGGGTGTGCCCAAGTTCTGCACTTTGCTAGCTGCCCTTGCGAGCGATAACGTAACAAGTGTTGCTGAATGTGCTGGCACTGCACACATTGCTCTTGCCGTGCTGTTTTGCAGCCGCACGTTTCACTGCAACATGTCAACGCGCAACTGGCCTCGATGCCGGCCGTGCTGCGCTGTGCTGTGCTGCGCTGTGCTGTGCTGTGCTGTGTATCTGCAGGTGTCACTGACAAGGCAGCTGAGCTGGCAAATGCTGCCAACCAGGCAACCAGCCAGGTCACCGACGCAGCCAGCAAGGCGGCGGCTGACCTCACAGCGGCTGTCAGCGGCGCCACGAGCGGCGTGACAAGCAAGGTCACAGATCTGACCAGCAGCCTTGGCAAGGGTGCGAGCGGCGTAGCAGGCAATGTCGGCAGCACACTCAACAGCACGTTGACCACGGTCAAAGGCGGCCTTGACCAGGCCAAAGGCACGATTTACAGGCGACAGCTGGCTGGACGGGCGCTGTCGGCAGCGCCTTTGAGACGGTGAACAGCACCACACAGCAGCTGACAGGCAAGGTCAACGAGACGTTCAGCAGCACCACTGCTGCGGTGAATGAGACCGTTGATGCTGCCAACACACAGTTCAGCGCGGTGACGAGTCAGGTGAGGCAGCAGCAGCAGCAGCAGCAGCAGCAGCAGCAGCAGCAGGTTGTAGTGGGGCCGGCAGCAGCAGCGGCTGCCTCAGTTGACAACAGTAGAAGCTGGGTGCTTGCAGCTATGCATATGGCAGCAGCTGCAGCTTTGTGGACAGCAACATCAATTGTGCCTGCTTTGAGCAGCGCATTGTTGTCCACAGAGGCAGTCGGGCTGTGTTGCTTCTAATCAGCTAGTGATGCTGCTACTGCACTGTTCAGCGCGGTACATGCACAAGAAGCGTTAAGCATATGCCAATACAGCACCTACACGAACTCCAGGGAGCACGCTCACGCAGGCTTGCGCATTGCTGCTCACAAACCAGGCTTGCTCCATGCCGCATTAATCATAATTGCTGCAGGTCAGTGCCAGCGTGGATGCCGCCACGCAGTCCTTCCTGGCTGCGCTGCCGCCGCCAGTCAAGGACGCTGCAGTGGCCGTTGGCTCTGGCGTTGCGCTGCAGCGCACAGCGCTGTGGAGCACCCGCGCGCTGCCGCAGCGATCACTGCCGCTGTGGCAGTGCCTGCAGCCATCCGCTACTACAAAGGCCGCTACGCTGGCTATGCAGGAGAGCTGTCGCCAGGCCAGGTAGGGGTCGGCTGCTCCTGCCGACTGGGCAGCTGCGGCGGCAGTTCAGCAGCTGCTTGTGAAGCAGCTGTGGTGTAGCAGCACTGTTCATCTTGAAAGCTGCCTCGAGGCACACAGCAACCTCTGTCCTTGCAGACAAGCAATCAGCACACAAGCAAACCTTGGAAAGGAGAGGGGCAGCTGCTTTGCAGGCGCTGTCATGGGCAGCAGCTGCCAACAAGAGTCGCCCTGCTTCTGGCCCTGGGTGATCATCCATCTCGCAGTGATAGCTTCATGAGCGTTGGTCTGCTGTGCGCAGGTGTCTGTGCTGCTGGCAGAGGACACTGTGTATGTGGTGGACATCCGGCCGGAGGAGGTGCGTGAGGAGGAGGGTGTGCTGGAGCTGAAGCTGCAGGCGCGCACCAAGGTGGCAGCCTTCCCGCTGCAGGTGAGGCGAGACCCAGCAGCTGCAGCAGCAGGCGACAGCCAAGTCGACTGCAACACATCGGCTGGCGTGTGCAGCCTCCAGCAGAACCTCCGGCTGTCCTCTCCCGGGTGCGGGTGCGGCGACAACCTCAACAGCAGCACGGCAGCAAGCTGAGCTACACCTGCTTGTGCTGTTACTGAGTGCTGTGTGTGGCAGCTCACCGCTGCCCGCAGACACACCTTGTGATGCTTTGCCGCTCACTAAGTTAGTCGCTTAGCGTGCTGGACGATGCTGGGCGCGCCTTTGTTTCTTGCATTGGCTGACTGCGTGATGGTGGAACGCCACGCCCTGCTGCCTGCGGTGTCGCCGCAGAAGGACGTCATCCCGCCGCGCGTTGCGCGCGAGGCGGTCAATGCCGAGGAGCTGCGGCTGCTGGTCAACGCAGCGTACATTGCGGGCCTGCCGCCGTGCCAGGTGAGGCTGTTTTACCAATGTCTGACCAAATGTGAGGGTTATTTTCACCATGGAGCCTTGCGTAGCTGCAGCAGGCACACAGCGGCTGTGCAGGGGCGACAGCTGGTTGCAACCTTGCGACAGCTGTCAGTATCCAGGCAGGCCGCTGCTGCTGTCTGCTGCATGCGACTGCGTGGTATGCTTGTGCCTGCAGGCAGCAGCTGAAAACCCTTACTCACCCTTGACTTACCTGCAAAGCACATCATCGCAACCTGCCCAAACATGGTGGTGATGCACAGCGCATCTGGCGGAATCCCATCACACCCTCACGACCAGCTATATCAGACTCCTCAACACACCGCACCCCGCGCCTTGCTGCGCCCGCAGAGCAACCTGACCAAGATCGTGGTGATGGACAGCACCGGCAGCGACAAGGCGCGCGCGCTGGCACGCGCGCTGGTCACGCTCGGCTACCAGCTGTCGTACGTCATGGAGGGCGGCTTCAGGGGCTGGGCCGCGGCGGAGCTGCCCGTGGTGGAGGGCGTGGCGGACTACGACGCCAGCACCGGCGCACGGCTGGGCGACGAGCTGGAGGTGATCGCCGGCAAGGCGGGCGAGGCGGTGGCGACGGTGGCGCAGCCGCAGGTGAGGCGTGCGGGGCGTGCGGCGCGGCGGGGCGTGCCTTGTGGTGGGCGGTGGGCGGCGCCAGCTGTCGCGAGAGGACGCTGCAGCCTGGCGTGAGGGGCGGAGGCGTGCTGGGCAGTGCTGGGTGTGAAATTTCAATGCCATGAGGTGGCCTGCTCTCGTATCGGGGTCGCCTGGGTGTGAGCCTCGCGCTGAGGGTGTGAGATAGCACGGCATGGGCTCTGGTGTGCTGCACGTCGGAGGTGTGTTTGGTTGGTGGTGCAGCCGGAGGTGGTGGCCAGCAAGGCCCGAGAGGTGGTGACACCAGTTGCCCAGCCGCCTGATGCGCTGCTGCTGCTGCTGCTGCTGCTGCTGCTGCTGCTGCTGCTGCTGCTGCTGGTGCGGCTGTGGAGAAGCTGGCTGTGGGTGGAGAGAGGTGTCATTTTTGTGGTGTGGCTGTATTTGTCTCCTTTTTTGTGTGGGATGCAGCATGTAGCTGGGAGAGTGCCATGGCTGTCTACTGCAGTCCTGTCGAGGCCAGCGCAGCACGGCAACTGCATCACACTGCGACAGCTTCGGCGCTACGGCGCCCACTGAAGGGCGCAGACGACAGCTGGCGTGCAGGTGCTGGCGACACCCAACCCAGCTATGCTCTGTTGTGCATGTTGGCCCTGTGTTACGGTGTATGCTGCTGCTGGGTGATTTCTATGCTATCCTGATGCATGCAGCGCTCAACCACCAGGCCATTCTGAACCAACTCCCTGCTGCCCTGCATCTGTACCTTATCCATGTGCATCGCAGGTGGGCCTGCCGCTGCTGGGTGGCGGGGCGCTGTTCACGTACGCCGCCCTCAACTACCACACCACGCTCAAGTTCATCGGCGTGCTGGGCGTGTTGCTGACTGTGGCGAACAAGCTGCTCAGCTATGACAGCCCCAAGGACGCTGTCGACGACATCACAGGTGCGGCCGGCTGATCGTAGGATGCTGGGCACAGGCTTTCGACTGTATTTTACTTGAGCACTATTGGCTTTCACCTCTGGCTGGCCATTTGAGAGAGATTGGTTACACGTGGGTCCAAGCGCCATCCTGGATGGTATGTGTGGAAGTATATGCTGCCACATGTGCTGTGGTAGGCATGTCTGCTGTTCGGCTTCCAGCTGTGACTCTGTGTTGGACAACGTGCACTCGCTGGCAGTGTTTGGCTGCGTGCAGTGGCAGCGCCGAAGCACCTCGCATCCAAAATACCTGCACCACTGCAAACAATGTAAAGTCTGAACTGCATGCGCTGTGTTGCGGTGTTGATTGGTACGTGCTTCCTTAATTGCAGGCACGCTGGGCGGTGTGGCCAAGAGGGTCAGCTCTTTCAAGCCGCCACGCCTGCCAAAGGCCCCTAAGATGCCCAGCATGCCGAAGATGCCCAACAGCAGCAGCAGCAGCGGAGCAGCACCGGCAACAGCAGCAGCAGCAGGAATGCCGTCAGGCTTTGCAGGGCTGCGGGCTGCTGCCAGCAGTGCAGAAGAAGAGGGGGAGGCAGCAGAGGAGAAGGCCGCTGCAGGTGATGTGCTGGAGGCTCAGCAGTGAGTTCCTGTTAGTAACACATGAACAACAAGCTGCGGTGAGATGTTGCATGTTACACGGGGAGGGCAGCAGGGCCTGCCACATTGCAGGCCCGACTGCAAGCAGACAGTAGGAAAGGAGCTGTGCACTGTTTGTGTTGTCGTGCAGCCTGTGTTTGTTTGAGGCTGGCATGGGTTGATGTGGGGTTAGCGTCAGTTGTTGCTGGTTTGCATGGTGCTTGTGATAGTGTAGTTGCTTACTGTGCTTGCTGTAGTTTTGCTGTTGAGCACAGCCTCTATGCGGGGTCTAGCAGGTTTGCTGCAGTGCGGTGCTGCAGGCAGTTGTTTGCCCGGTAATGCCTTTCTCAAGACAGCCAATACATTTTTGGGGCAAACGCAGCACAACTCGTCAGTGCTGGTTTTGGCAGCGACGACAAATGTGCCACAATTGTCATGGGTTGTGGATGCTGCGCATCAGCGTGAGTGTGGTCAACTAGTGCAGTTGGTGATATCAGCGCAGAGGGTGCCACAGGTATCGCATTACTTTGCTGTCGTGGCGCCTGTTGGCCCGAGCAAATGTCGCATTTCAGCGAGAGGAGCGAAGTTGGGTGGGAACAGCATGGCGGCTGTGTGAGCTGCTGCGCAGCGCAGTCAGTGTTGATAGCGAGGACAGGGGGCTGGTATCTTGAAGTGTTTCAGGACGTTCTACTGGCTGTGAAGTGTGTGCATAAGCATGGTTTTTGTGCAGAGACTTGCTACGGAGTCACCTTGCCATGCAGTGAGGAGAGTGCTTCTGTGTGTCAATGGCAAGCTGGCGCGGCCATTCATCGCATGCTGGCTGCCATGATTGCTGCAGTGCTGGTATTAAGTCATAACAAAGTGTAAGATGCAGCCTGTAGGGGAGTCAACGAGTCATCTGGCATGTTGTACATGTGTTGAATGTGTGGCATGGCGCAACAGCAGCCTTCATCAGCTTGATCCACATCCGACACACTGCTTACTGGAAGGTCTGCAGGACTGTGGTTGGTTGCATTGACACAGCATCAGCGCCCTCCTTGTTCAACCCAGTCGGCGCGGTCAAGCTTCTCATGTCCACAGTGTGCTGCTGCCTGCACCACACACAACAACTTGCATACGTGTCCGATGGTTGAAAGTGCAGCAGCAAGTGTTGTGTTGCAGCACTGTCTGAGATGTTGGGGCTGAGGCTGTGGCTAAATCCTTCAACAAGGTAACTAGCATGCTGATCATCATCATGATATCACCCATTCAAGCCATAGCATCAGCACCATCGGCCCCGCGCCCCACCGGGCAACCAGCATGCTGATGACGGCTGAAGGTTGGGGACCTACAACCCTCAACACGGTGACGACTGAGCTTGCGGACTTGAAGCTGCCTGTCCTGCATATGCATGGAGGAGACTGCCTGGCTAGCATGTACATGCAGAAAAGTACTGCGGAGTATCACTGTTTGAGCCTTCTGCTGGGACTGCAGGTACCTGACAACCGCAGGTGACGAATAATCAACCTGTGCGCTGCCTTGTAGCAGCATAGCTCCTGCACGTGTTGGTATCTGCGAGTCACACTCGACCTCCATCAAAACCAAAGCAAGTCACTTGGTAACGGTTACCAGGGGTGCCAGCTGGCAGCTGTAACAAGACGCAGCACTCCCAACAGCGAAGCAGAGTCACCCAGCCTCCGTCATGCAAAGCTGCAGCTGTGCGCAAATCTTTCAGCGCCGCAGCTTGCTTAGCTGAGAGTGCACTTGGCAAAACTGAACAAACTGCAACTAATAAGTAAGGTAAAACAAGTCACTGATGCTGTGTCGTGTTCTCGGCCACATGCTGGCAACCACTAAGGCTGCACAGCCACATGTGACCGTGCTGCAGCCATTGCCCGCCACGGTTGTCATGAACACGCACATAAGAACTTACTGGCGTGTGCTGTTTTCAACACAGCGCACACTTGACACAGCAGTTGTCTGGCTCAGTCCTAGTATCTTTACTTTGGAATACCTACGATCTTTCTGTTTGCAGCCAAATGTGCAGATTGCTGGCTCGCACTCCCAGCACCAGCTGCCATCAGTTCTGGGGTCACCTCCACAAACTGTGGCGCATACATAGTAGTCACAGGCTGCGCCCTGGCAGCAGCCTCTATCCGCGTATCAACCCTACCCTCACTCCTGCTGCTCCTGCTGCTGCTGCTGCTGCTGCCTCTCCTGCTGCTGCGTCTGTCACTCCTGCTTTCCCGGTCCCGTCCCCGGTCACTGCGGGGGATGGTCACTGTGTCCCGCCTGCCGATGCTGTCGTCTTGGCTGTCATGATCGTCCCTGTCCCGTCGCTCAAGCCTGGCGCTCCTCTCCTCTCGCTCACTGCTCCTGTCTGATGACCTGCCACTTTCCAGCCTGTCGCTGCTGCGGCTGGGCCTGGGAGTGGAGGGCCTGCTTGGGGATTCCCTGCAAGCAGAAGACGGCAGCAGTGTGCTGTTTTCAGCCAATAGAGTAGAAGAAACAAGCTGAATAAACCTTAAGTTAGCAGAGTGTGATCAGCTTTGGTGCCTTGCGTCGTGGCATGCAAAAATGTTCCATGAGATGTAGCTGCCTGTGAGATGCTGCGCGTTGCCTGCACAACTGTCATGGTGTTCTGCTGAATTGAGGCTAGCTCCTACCTGTTCCTGCAATGAAACAAGTGTGCCCTTCTAAGCATGCGTGTCATGCATGTCTACCAGCTGCGTGCAGCGTGCTGCGGTAGTGCATTCACAGGACTGCAGCCCAGCGGCCTGCCTTGCCAGGGCAGCCCAACACTGACAACACAGCAGCGCCAAACACTGCGCACCTAACAGGGGTCAGCTCTGTGGCCTGCTGGCCACCGCCGCGTGCTGCACCACCCGGTCTCAGGTTTGTGAAGAACTGCCCCACCCTGTTGAACATGCCGCCCACGTTGCCGAGCCCGCTGATGCCTTGCATCAAGCCACCAAGCCCTGGGATTGTGTTGGCCTCCTGCAGCTTGCGTGTGGTGCGCTTCATCAGGGGATCTGCATGCGAGCAGGACAAATACAGTAAGCACAGGTGACATGAAGCTTAAGGGGATGCAGAAATACAGTGGGGACACCACGTTGAGCAGGCTGTAGGCCCTGATTTTGAGGCTCTGCGTCAAGATTGCCAGCTGCTGCTGGCACTTGCTGCCTGTCCTGTTCCTTGACGCCAGGAAGGCATCTGAACGCATTGAAGTCGACGCATTTGATATTTGCATTAAGCAGTGGCGTGTGCCTGCTCCTGCACAGGCGTTTCTTCCTGACCTGAGCAAATGCCTGGTGGGACCCCTGGCTCAACTTCATAGGCTCGATCAACAGCACTCACCGCATCCAGCGCTAAGCTCTTTCTGCGTTGAGGTTTTCGAATTGCATTGTGCCATCCCTCCTACTATCATGCAGCCCAAAAGGACCAGCGCTAGCACTGGTCGCGCCATCTTTGCCAGGCTCCAATCGCAGCGCTCGGTGGAAGCAGTTTAGTAGCAGAATGCAGCAGTAGAAAAAAGACTCAGATGTCCGGTTGAATGTCAAACAAGGGTCACTCGACACGCGTGCAGGCCAGAAGTATGCTTGCCAACCCGGGCGCGCTGCCGGGAAGATGAAGTTCGCGCTCCAAGCCGGGGGCAGATATGCATGGAAGCGACTTCAGAGAGCGTATCAACAGAATACTAGTAGTTATTTACGTTTGAAAAAGGCAGGAGCACTGAATGGCTAAACGCCTTGTCGTAATGCCACATGTGTGCTGTGAAGCAGCAGCAGCACTATAGCATGAAAAGGGAAGCCCACAGTGTCACCCTACCCCTGCATGCGAGGCTGCGCATGCAAGCAAAGCTGGCTTCACCCACTGTACTGCGCCGCTGGTTGTACTGATGTGTGCTGTGTACACATGCGAAGAAGAAGCAGCACATGACATGTGAAAAAGATGAAGAAGCAAAGGCAAGCAAGTGACATGACATGTGAACAGCTGGCACGCATCGTGTTACCAGCCTGGGCGACGGTCGCCCTTTCCTACTTCGATGATTCTCGGTGGTTGTGCTTGCCTAGATCAACCAGTTACTCAGCTTGGCTTAGCACACATGCTAAGCCCCGTGTGTGAAGTGTTGCAGGAAGCTCACTATGCACAGCACAAGCAGCATCTTAAAAATTGGGATTTACGGCTCCTGGGCTCCAGGTAAATGCATCCAGGTGGATGCAAAACGGCATTGTGATCCAGCTGTTACCTTGCTGCTGTGTCTGCCTTTGTACAGTAGCCTGTCCACTAGTTTGAATGTTCTGGATGCCGTGATGTGATCATCACGGCTGCAGGAGTCCGGTTGCAGTTGAGATGCTTAGCTGCAGATGCTGCAGATGTGGCGTGGAGGCTTCAGTGGGCATGCGCGCAAACTTGCTGAGGAGCCGCACCGACACACGTACTCCTTTGCATGCATGCACGGTTGTGTCCTTTCCCATGTAAAAGAACGAGTTTTTAAACGGCTCCTGGGCTCCAGGTAAATGCAAAACTGCGCACCTCAAGCAATGCTGGACCAGGAGACCCCCGCCCAAGTTCTCCTGGTGCTCCGAGTGGGCTGCCATGCAGGCACGCATTCCTGCAGCAAGGCCTCAAATATCCAAACATACCTGTAGCGCAGAGAATTGACTGCCATGTATCAACAGCTGCAGCAACTACTGCATGAGCAATAACAGCAGCTACTCCACTGCGCACTGCTAAGGATAATCTCACACGCTACGCACGGTAGTTACATAGTACGTACTGGACGCACCAGTGTTTTGGTGCGCTGACGCACTGCTCGATCAAGGCTGCACAAGGCCGTGCTACCAACTGCCACGCTGCGAGGTTCGCTGCCCGGCTTTAGTATGTAGCCTCAAAGTCCACCTTGGGTGCTGCACCCACAAACGGCTTGGCCAGGAAGTCGGTGAACTCCTGCAGAGGGCTCTTGGTGTACTTGGTCTCAGCCCACAGGTCGGGTGACAGGAAGCCATAGGTGTGGCTCAGCGCATAGAAGGTGGCCTTCACAAAGTTGCCCAGCGTCTTACGGCTGCCGCGGGAGGCGGTGTAGCAATCCTCGATGCCAGCCATCTGCAGCACCTTCTTTGGGGTGCGCGCGGCCACGATGCCTGCAGCACACACACAAACGCATCGTGCGGCAGCAGCCAGCACACAGGCAGCCACGTCTGGTTGGTGCTCGACACCAGGGTCAGGTATGCAGCAAACTGGAGACAGCCATAAAAAGTTCCCCTTCTTAACAAGTATGTGTTGCTACGCAACATCACCCAACAAAATCACATGGCTAGTAGAGCAAAGAACATCAGCACACACACTCTACACTTCACCTGCGTGCATTATCACCAGCAGCTGCATCGGAGCGCCCAGCATGATTGACCGAGCTGCCCTGAAAGCTGACAGCAGCAGCGCCATTTCTAGTGCATGCGTGTGGTATGTGTCGAGCCAAGCGCACCTGCTCCACGGGGTGCTGGGATGAGGCGGATGGTGACGCTGCCGCACTTGCCGGTGACCTTGGTGGGCACTGTGTGCACCTTGCCGATCTTGTTACCCCAGTAGCCGCGGCGGATGGGGATGACGCTCATCTTGGCTAGGATGATGGCGCCACGGATGGCGGTGGCAACCTGCTTGGGTGCACCGGCAGCGGCAGCAGCAACAAAACACGCGCTTACACGATACGCAGCTGCAGCAATTTGCGCAGCAGGCAGTCTCACTGCGAGGCACAAGTCCTAGGTGCTCCATCACATGCATTTGACACAACACCATACGCATGAAACCTCCTGATCACAAAATGAAGGCAAAGCAGGCAGACAGGCAGATTCACAGCCAACGTCCCTGGTCCCGCAGATGTTAGGTGGCCTATGTCAAAATTTTAGCAGCAAGGCACGCCAACTGCTCAGTGAGGTCTGCACATCAGCTGCTGCTGCTCCCCGCACCTCCTTGGCGCACTTGACGCCCAGGCCCACGTGGCCGTTGTGGTCGCCGACGACAACAAATGCCTGCAGCAGTTGCGTGTGACGAGCAGGCAAAGGTGAGGAACATATGAAGAGCAGTGCTTGCAGTACCGTGTGCGGACGCTGAGGCATCAGTGGTGGCCAAGGCTTGCAGGACTAGTACAAGTGGCACGTGTACATGCTGCAGCAATACTACTGTAGTGATGCACACGCTGCAACAATACTGCTGCGCTGCCACAAAGCTACCTTCAGACCAGCAGTCACCCACCTTGAAGCGTGTGCGCTGCCCTGCGCGCGTCTGCTTCTGCACAGGCATGATCTTCATCACCTCGTCCTTAAGAGCACTGCCCAGGAAGTACTCCACAACCTGGTACTCCTTCACAGGCATGGAGAACAGGTAAATCTGCTCCAGAGACTTGATCTTGCCCTACAGCAGCAGCAGCAGCAGCAGCAGCAGCAGCAGCAGCAGCAGCACGTCAAGGGAAAGAAGCACAGGTGTGTGCCTTTTGCCAAGAACCTCAAGGACGTGAACGGAAACACTGCATGTTTCTCCACAACGCGTCCGGCGTAAATGTAGCAAGCTGCAGCTGCCACCAGCAGCAGGACAGCACTGCCTTGGCCACTGCACACCATACTGCTGTACGAAAGGGCTCAGCTTGCACACCTGCTGTACGAGACGGCCCAGCTTGGTGCACGGCACCCACTTCTCTTCCTCATCCTTCCTGCCTCTGCGGCCACCACGGCCACCCCTGCCCCTGCCACGATCACCGCGGTCGCCACGGCCACCGCGGTCGCCACGGCCACCAAAGCCGCGACCAAAGCCACCACGTCCGCTATCTGCCATCTTGCCTGCAACAGCACAGCCTAGACGTTCAGTAAACCGTGATGGCTGCCGCACGACAGCTACACGTGAACAGCTTTGCGGAGGCAGACCTGCAAAGCGCTTGTCTGCTGTAGCAGTGAAGCCCCAAAAGAGACCGATCAGCAGGTGCGGGGTGCCTTTGTGCTGATGTTACTTGTTACCATGCACCTGGGCTATGACATGACGCTGCAGATCACATGAAGCTTCAACGCTACATGTTTAAACAATATTTTTTTTAAGAATCGAGTCGGGGCAAGCAGCAGATGCCTGCACACGCAGTTATTGTGAGCTGAGCACAGGGACAGTGCAACACTGGCGCTGCTCAAACTACAGCACACAGTATCCCTACTCCACGCCGCCTGCCGCCTTCTGCATGCACTCCTGAAGCTGCTGCAGCAAGACCTCTGCGCTCACGTTGTCCCTTGTCACTAGCTGCACTGCACGCCTGCTGCTGCTGCTACTGCCAGCTGCTTGCTGTGACAGCTGGTCCAGGTCATCACCATACACAGCATCCTCCCCACCAGCAAGGCGGGCACTGACAGCCTGCAGCCACACAACGGCAAGGGGCAGCACAGCATGCCGCATGAAGGCTGCAATCGACAGTCATATGGAGGCACACACAGCAGCAGGGCAGGGCAATTGCAATTGCAATGCATGGCCGGGTTGACAGCCCTACAGGTACAGGGGCGTCAAGCGCATGGCATGCAGCTCTGCAGTGACAGTCTGCAGCCATTTTTGCGCAAACACAGCAGCAGGATGGCACCACAGTTTTGGTCCATCGACAGCCCCAGCAAACAGTGCATTCCATGCACACCTGCTGGTATCTATCAGCAACGTGCTATACCTGTGAAAGATATGCAGAGGGCTATCGTCAAGCAGGGCGGCAGATGCAGGGTGCATACAGTGCAACGCTACTTGTGCAGCAGTGCTGGCGGCACCTTCCCCTAGCCTCAAGGTCTGCGCACCTCAAAGTCGTGATCTGCTGCCGCCAGCACTGCTGCTGCCAGCCCCAGGTGAGTCAGCGCCCCCACCCCAGCAGCCACCAGGCCATCCAGCAGCAAGGGCACGGCAGCAACGCGCCCGGACGACAGCCAGGCGGCAGCCGCACCTGCAAGGACCGCCTGCAGCGCCTCACCCCTGCTGCTGTTTTTTGCTGGAAAGCAGTGGCAGCTGGTGCTGGACAGCTGCCTTGACAATGCTGACCACTGTCTTGTACTGCCCAGCAGCAGCGTAAAGCTGAGTGAGCAGAGCATATGTATGCGCATCAGGTGCAAGCAGCGGCTTTTCAATGCCCGTGCTGCTGGCCGGTACTGCCTTCACCTGCAGCAGCTGCCTGGCAATAATCACCCCAGCCACCCTCAAGGCAGCTGTTGCGCTTGCTGCTGCCGTTTCCTCATCATCACCTGCTGCCCTGGCCACATCAACAGCAGCTGCAAAGAAGCTGTGCAGCACAGGAAGCGCCAGCAGAGGTGGCAGCTCTTTTGCTGAAGCAACTGCAGCAGCACTCGCCACTGCTGCTGGCGACCGCTTGGCACCCTTCTGCTGATTGCGGACCACTGCTGCTGCCGCTGCCACTGCTGGCTGCACTGCCTGCCACTCATCGTACTCATGCAACAGCAGCTGGGCTGTCTTGTCAACCCCTTGGCTGTGCACCAGCACTGCTGGCAGCGCAGCACATCATGGCTGTTGATTACCAAATACCAAATACCAAACACCAAAGTAGGGCCACAGGCCCACCCACTGAGGAGCCAAACAAGGCTCATGGGGTCCCACAACAGCCAAGGAGTACCAATCCAACCAACTAATCCGAGGCCTCAACAAGTTCTGAAGATTCTGCCTCTGAGGCGCTAGTGTCACTTGGGAGCACAGCATGCGCCATAGCTGGATCATTTCTAACCAGAAGACAATAGTAGATGAAAGCAGCAACACTACTCTGCCTCTGCTGCATAAAGTCAGCCAGACACCGTCCAAGAGGGCTCACAGCAGCAGCTGGGCTCTGCCACCCTCCAAAATCAGCAAATAGCCGCCAGAAGCGATCGCAAACAACCTGATATGCGTCAAATTCAACCACAAAGTGAAACTCATCCTCAACTTGGCCAGCACCGCACCGAGAGCACAGTCGCTGTTGCCTGGGTAGCAGAGAGTTATCAGCCCTCTCGCACCGACCAGCAGCCACACGCAAGTCATGCGCACCCAGACGAAAACGCATCAAAGATGACAGGTGCATCTTGTTTAAGCCAGCTGTGTTGTGCACATAATCTGGACACCAACTCAATGGTTTCGTCAACTCAAGCTCATCAAAAGGGGAGCATGCAAACCAGTTCTCATAGGTAGAGTGCATGACAGTAACAGACCCAGCCACTCTGGGGTTGGCTGGCAAGTCCTGCCACTGCTGGTACAACCATGCTTGGAAAAAACTCTGTACATTGCTCAAACCAGAGGCATCAAGGCAATGCAAGCCAACCATTGAGTCAGGAATGTCTGCTAACGTTCCCGTATGGGTATGTAGCATACGCACAAAAGCCCGAAACTGCCAAAACCACAGCGACCTCTGCCTGCCCTGCTCAACACTGCTGGGGTAGGCCCTCAAACTCAAATCACTGTTCTCCTGCATAGCAAGAAACAACCAGTCATTGGGGGGCCGTGCAACCACTCGGTGCCACAGGTCCCAGCAAGCTGTGAACCATCCACTGACTAATGGTCGGCAGCCAAACTCACGTAGTAGAAGCTGCCTGCATGTTGATTTGCGCACACGACCAGCCAGCATGCGCAAGAACATCAATTGCACCACCTGCATGTCATTGCTGAGAGCCTTGCCAACACCCTGCGGCCCACTGCCGCAGCCATGTAGCAGTGCAGGGCCCCACACTTCAGAGCAGTAGCCCAAGATGGGGGACACGAGTGAATTGAACAGATGCACCTGCAGACCAAGGCCGGTGATGTTGTGATCAGAGCAGCGCGAGCGCATCGCCCACATTGCCTGAGAACCAGCAGCTGCAAACTCACGTAGTAGAAGCTTACAGGCTGTTGATTACTCCAATCATCAACCTCTGAATGTGTATACATGCTGCTGCTCTGTTTGCTGCGAGTGACATTGTCGTGATGGGTGTCACTGGCTCTGACATGGGGTCTGCTGAAAACTACTTGAAGGTGGTGCGCAGGTGTCACGGGCACGGGTGCCTCCCCGCCTGGGGTGTGCACTCGTTGACACTTCTGCCCTGCAATTCTCTACGCTACAGGTATGTTTGGATGTTTGAGGCCTTGCTGCAGGAATGCGTGCCTGCATGGCAGCCCACTCGGAGCACCAAGAACTTGGGCGGGGGTCTCCTGGTCCAGCATTGCTTGAGGTACGCAGCTGTGCATTTACCGGGAGCCCAGGAGCCGTGTCAAACTCGTTCTATTACATGCAGCTGGCAGGATGGGCAACCACGACTGCTGCTGCTGCTGGTGTGGCTTGCCTGGCTGCTCCTTACCGCTGCTGCTGCTGCCGCCGCCGGCGGCTTTCAGGGCTTTCTCTGCAGCATGAACAACAGCCAAACCTGCGCAAGGATGGCAGCAGTTTGTACAGGAAGATTAGCATACCACCAGGTTGGCATGGATTGTACTGCTGCAACTGCATGCTGCAAGCAAATCGTCACTTGACGTCATGTGATGCAAGCAGCTCTGGACGTCACCCTGACTTGCACTTGGACAGAAATCCAAGATGGGTTCCAAACTGCAGCATGGTGAAGCATGGGCAGCACAGCCAATGTCCCTGATAAGCGCAGCCTGCAGTGAAGAAGAAGAAGCCTGTAGTGAGTTTGTTACCTTGTGGCATTATATGACCACACCGTCTGCAAACTCTAAGACTGCGCCGCAACATACTTCCTTGTTCTCTCCATCTTCAACACAAGAACCCTGTCAGGGTGGGGAAGGTTGGTCAGCTGCGGGAAGGTGGCAGAAGCAACACCCACTGCGCCCCAACCTGGCAGCGCAGGTAACCCGCTGTATGAGGTTACGTTCAGCAGCTGTGCATTTGTTCTGCTCCTTGTTTTCCTCAAGTACAGATAAGCAGGACACGCTCAGCATACCCACACCTCGTGTATATCGTATTGAGCAAAGTGTCAACATTTTCACTTTACGACAGTGCAGTCCCTGTGATTGTATACCTGAAACTTGACGGCTTCAAATGCTGGTGAAGACTCACCCGTCCTCTGGGTAGAGTCACAGCGTTTGAATTCTTTCATAGCCATCGTTGCACCTGGCTCGGCCACCTGGAAGCAATGAGGAAGCCAGTGACAAGAGAAGCAGCTGCTGCAAAGAGAGTTGTAAGGGCAGCAGCAGCTGCTGCAAGGAGAGCAGCAGCACGGCGAGCAGCGTCTGCGGTTGAGGCCATAGAGCTGCTGTCAGATGAGTCTGACCATGACACTAAAGATGAAGAAGTGATAGAGCTGCTGTACTCAGACGATTATGACACCATTGAAATACTAGACAGCAGTGAAGAGGAGGATAGTGATGATGATGTGCAGCTGCATTTCGGCGTCTCGGCACTGAAGAGGCGGCAGCCGCAGCCGCACAGCCTGCAGAAGGCGCAACAGCAGCACCAGCAGCAGCAGCCCGCGCAGCAGCCACCACACACCATACAAATGTACGTGGACGGCTCGTACCGGCGGAAGCAGACCGCGGCCCGACCCTACTCCATGGCGGGGGGCGTGTATGTTTCTGGTGCCCGCTTCAGCATGGCACGAATCCTGCAGGGGGGTGCCCCGGACAGCTGCAGGGCTGAGCTGGGCGCCATCTATGCTGCTGTTGAGCACCTGGCAACAGCAGGCCTCGCAGGGCTCCTGCCAGGCATGCATGCACATGCAGCAGCAGCAGCAGCAGCAGGCAGCAGCGCAGATGCAGGCACTGGCTTGCAGGACCAGCGGCAAGGCCAGCAGCAGGCAGCAGCAGCGCTGCTGCAGCAAGCAGCGGCAGAGGTGCACATCCTGACCGACTGCGAGGCCTGCTTGAACATGCTTGTGGTACGCGACAAGGTGAAAACGAAGTATGGTGCTCTGGTGCTTGCCATCAAGCGCATGAAGGCGGCGCTGCCGTTCACTGTTCGCATATGCTTGGTGAAGGGGCACAGCAATGAAAAAAATGCGCATGCTCTCGGCAATAGGCGTGCACACCGGCTGGCCTACTGCTGCAGCGCACACGAGCCAGTGTGCCAGCTGCCGGCATGAGCTGCGGCGTTGCACATGCAGCGCCCATGCACGTGCGCATGAGTGCATGACTGTGGCTGCTGCTGGATGGAGTGGGGGGGGAGGCTTGCCAGCCCTTGCAGGTTGGTGGTGGCAGCCAAGAATGGCCTCAAAGCATCGCCTGCTGCCACTTAGGCATAGTATGTTTGGTGCGTACTGCGCATGCTGGTTGGAACCAGCAGCGGAAGTTCGGTGTGTACATCATGGCGAGCTTGTATCCATGTGCGTGGTAGGGTTTGCGGTTGCTGTCCCGGCAGTGCTGCGTGTGTATCACAACCACTGTCTGGTTGCGCTGACAGGTTGCGCAGCGTTTTGTCCATGTCTGATGCATCAACCAGAGTGTTGCGTTTTGTGTCTGATGATAAATGGGGCAGTTCTGGAAGATGTTGGATGGTGTCATCGTGTAATGCTAATTTTCTTCTGAAGGCTTGGAATGTGCGCAATACTTGCAAACATTCTGGAGCAGTGCTCCCTCCTCCTTCCGTCCAGGTGGGGCGCGGGGCCGATGGCGTTGATGCTATGGCTTGAATGGGTATGATGATGATGTACCAAAGCCAGCAGCGTCGCTGCAACAGGCGGGCGGTCGCTGGCAACATCTTGGCCGATGTGCAGCTGTGGATGGGTGCTGTACTGGTGCTTGCAATAAAATGTACAGTGTGGCACAAGCACACAGAGCGGTAGTAAACAGTATGATCACCCCACGCGCGCCACCGCGGTGGAGGCCCCGCATGCATTGAGCGCAAGTTTCTGAGGGCACGCACCGTGCACGGCGTGCATGCCATGCAGCAGTGCTGCAGGGTCACCCCATGGTGTTCCATCGCAGCGGCTGTGTGGCGCCGCTGTCTCGCATGTGGCAACAGCACAGCAGAGGCAGCAGCGGCTCTGTCTGAGGCAACATATGCACTAGTGTGAGTTGGCAGCAGGCCTATGTGTTGCAAAATGAGTGCGCGACTGCATTATGCGCCGCGTTTCGGTTGTATCACCTCACATGTACTACATGTAGTACACCCAAGCACTTGCACTGAGTGGTACAAGGACACGGTAGTGTAATGAGCCTTGTTTGGCTCCTTAGTGGGTGGGCCTGTGGCCGTACTTTGGTATTTGGTATTTGGTATTTTGGTAATGCAGCGGCAGGCACAAGCCACAAGTTGAAGACATGCTGTGCTCCTGTCACCTACCAGCCTGCAGGCCTGGTGGTGTCTGCTGTCTGAGGCTGTGAATGCATGTACGTCAGTACTGTTGGCTTGTGTCACCTGACTTGTTGGACATCCAAATTTATGAAACACAATAATCTGCTTTGAGCCTTCGGCACTGGTCAGACCATCAGCCTGCATGCTGGTGTCACTGGCCATCAACATTGTGTGATTGAACTTTGTTTCATGGTTGAATTATGTGTAACAGCAGAGGAAGCAGTCGTAGGCAGCATACGGACAGGTTGCTCGGTGCCTGGCCTGCGACAGCAAACTTGTTCACAGCTGTCACTGGCAGCGCTGCACTCACGCGGCGTGCGTTGCAACTGCATGTCGCGATGACAGCCGACTGCCTGAAGTTGCGGCTCTACAATCAAGCAACCGGCCACAATTGTGCACCACTTGCATTAGGCATGTTCAGCACACTGTCAATCTGACAGCTGCGTTCAAGGTGCCCTACACGCCTGCTGGTGCACGAGTCAAGCACATCACAGCAGGCAGGAGCAAGAAACTACGCCAAGACGGCTGCTGCCTTCTACATGGTTTCCTGCAGCTGCTGCAGCAGCTCCTCTGCACTGAGCCCATCCCTCGCCACCAGCTGCACCACAGCGCCACCGGTGCTGCTGGTGGTGGTGGTGGTTGTGGCTGCTTGCTGCGCAAGCGTATCCAGCTCATCATACACGGCATCCCCACCGCCGCCAAGGCGCACCGCCACACCCTGCACAGCACACACGCATACGGTTCGTGTAGGGTTTGTGTACATTCCCAGCAAATCTGTCCAAACCGTAGAACCGCTGAGTTTCAGCACCTTGCACACACTGCTCCTCACCCTGCGCAGCACACATGGGTGTACGCACCGCACATGACGCATCACACCACAGGTTGTGGTGCGAGGTATGCTGGCTGGCAAGCCGTTGCAGGCCGCCTGCAGCGAAAGCTGTAGTGCACAGTGCTGCGGCATGCGTCCAGCAGTGCAATGAAGCTTTGTTCCCTAGGCTGCATCTGCAGCCTGTTGATGTGTTACTCTGCCCAGTTGCTGCTGGGAACACAGTATGAACAGCGAAAAAAACAACAGCACAATGCACTCGCCGCACCTCAAAGTCATCATCTGCTGCCGCCAGCACTGCTGCTGCCAGCCCCGGGTGAGTCAGCGCCCCCACCCCAGCAGCCACCAGGCCATCCAGCAGCAAGGGCACGGCAGCAATGCGCCCCGACGACAGCCAAGCGGCAGCCGCACCTGCAAGGACCGCCTGCAGCGCCCCACCCCTGCCGCCGCTGCTGCTGCCAGCAGTGCTGCCGCTGCTGCTGTTACTTGAAAACAGTGGCAGCTGGTGCCGTACAGCTGCCATCACGATGCTGGCTACTGCCTTGTCCTCGCCAGCAGCACTGTACAGCTGAATCAACGCGGCATATGTCTGAGCATCAGGTGCAAGGAGCGTCTGCTGCTCGCTGCCCGTGCTGCTGGCAGGCCCTGCCTTCACCTGCAGCAGCTGCCTGGCAAACATCACCTCAGCACCCTCAAGGCAGCTGCTGCTCTTGCTGCTGTCTCTTCCTGGTCCTCGCTTGCCCCGGCCACATCAGCAGCAGCTGCAAAGAAGCTGTTCAGCACAGGAGGCGCCAGCAGAGGTGGCGCGTCAGGTGCTGCTGCTGCCGTTGAGCTAGGTGCACTTGCCGCTGTTGCTTGCTTGGTGCCCTTCTGCTGCTTGCGACTTGCTGCTGCTGCTGCTGCTGATGGCTGCTGTGCCTGCCACTCATCATACTCATGCAAGAGCAGCTGGGCTGTCTTGTCCACCCCCTGGCTGTGCACCAGCACTGGCGGCAGTGCAGCACATGCAGCTGGCAGGATGGGCAACCACGACTGCTGCTGCTGTTGGTGCGGCTTGCCCGGCTGCTTCTTGCCGCTGCCGCTGCTGCTGCCGCTGGCTTTGAGGGCTTTTTCTGCTGCATGAACAACACCCAAACCTGCGCAAGCATGGCAGGATTCACACAGGAAGGTCAACACTCCCCCAGGTGGGCATGCATTGTACTGCTGCAATGCATGCTGCAAGCAAATGATCACTTGGTATCACTTGTGCATTGGAAGCAGCTCCAAACGTTACCCTGACTTGCACTTGGACAGAATCCAGGGAACTTTTGGAACTGTAGCATGGTGAAGCATGTGCAGCACAGCTACCATTCCTGCTGTCCGCTGCAATGTGGCCTTATGTCCACACAGGGGGAGTGTTATTGTTCAAGATTGCAAACGCGCGTGCAAGGGCTGGGTGTGTACAGACTTTGGTTTCCCCACTTTCTTTTGGAGACAGCCCAACAACAAACATTTTAGCAAACGCCGCCACATTAAGCCTGTATCATCAACTAACACCCAACAGTGTGCTGTAGCGGGCGCGCTGGCTACGCGTCACTTGCAGGAATGTAACAACCCTAGAGCAGCGCACAGCAACAGCACCGTGCTGCAAATCACACTAAAAGCCGGTGCGGCCATATGCAAGCACAGCTGTTGTACCGCAGCGCGAACTCACCTTTGTCCCAGTCGCCTGCGCCAGCTGCCGCCACCAGTGCCAGGTCCAGCAGCAGACTGCCCAGGCTGGACTTGCCCTGACGTGCTGCACCGTACAGCTGCAGCCCCAGCACACCCAGCGACGACACAGGCGGCAGCTCACTGATCACCCTGCCTCTGCTGCTATTGCTGCTGCTGGCTGGCTCCAGTACCAGGTGCTGAACAGAGCTGCGGCTGCCGCCTCATGTGTCAGCCTGTCCACCAAGCCAGTGGCTGCGTCATTGATCCCGTCCGCCGATGTATTGCCTGGCTGCAGCAGCTGCATGTAGCACAGCTGTGAAAGCAGCTGGCTTGCCTGCAATGCCTCTGCATTGCGGGCTGGGCTGTCAGTGCTAGTGCTGTCTGCTCCAGCAGCTGTCAGATCTTCAGCAGAAACCAGCTTGAGAGCAACAGCTGCTGCTGCTGGCTGCAGCTCAGGAAGCTGCTGCGCCAGTGCATTCAGCAATGCTGCCGTCACCGCTGGAGGTATCACAGCTGTTGTACTGCTGCTTCTGCCCACACACTGCTGAGCTAGCTGCAGGGGGCTAGGCAGGCTGATGACGCCACTGCTGCTGGCACCAGCCTTGTCGCTGGGTGCATCGCAGCAAATGCTGACCAGCTGCTCTAACTGCACTGGCTCAAGCAGTGCTGGCAGCAGCTGCGGCTCTGCTGGGCTTCCCTGCAGCACATGTAGCAGCAGCCCCACTGCTGCGGCTTGCTTGGTGGCCAGCAGCTGGTCAAGTGCCGCCAGCAGCACTGCCTGTCGCTGCTCTGCACCTGCTGGCTGCTGCAGCAGAAAGGCTACAGCCTCCTGCTGCATACCGCTGCTCTGTGATGCTGCAGCTGCCTCCACTAGTGCAGCCACTGCAGCAGCTGCAGCACCCACATCAGCAGCAGGCTCCAATCTGCTCAGGATGCAGCTAGTCAGCTTCAGAGCAGCTGCCAGCTTGCCTTGCTGACTCAGCAACTGCACCAGCTGCACTGCTGTTGACTGTGCCTGCACCACTTGCTGCAGCGCTTGCGCTGCTCCAACAACGTTAGCAGCCGCTCAGCAATGCCAGCAGCTGCAGGGCCACCCAGCACGCTGCTGGAGGCACACACCTGCTGCAAGGCTTGCGCCAACACCTCTGCGCCGGGCACCTGCTGCTGCCACAGGTGTGCAAGGTGCAGCAGCAGCTGTGGCTCCTGCTGCTGTACCAGCTGCAGTGCTGCGGCATGCTGTTTAGCTGCCACAAAGGCAGAAACAACAGCTGTCAGTGCAGCTGTGGTCGGCCTGTTACCCATTGTAGGCTGCTGCTCTGGTTGGGCTCTGAATACCTGCCATACCTGCACACCTGCTGCTGCTTTGAACACCTGCTGCTGCTTCTATTGTTGCTGCTGCCGCCTGCTCAATCACTGCGCTGCACACTGCTGCTGGCAGGGCCTTTTGTGCTGCTGGCCATTTGCCTGCCTCCTGGCAGCTCTGCAGCAGCTGGTACAGCTGCCACGTCTGATCAGCCGACTGCTCGCGCGCACTGGCAAGCAGCAGGTCACACAACAGACCATATGCTGCTGCTGGTGGTGCAGCACTGCATCGCTCCTGCAGCCATGCCAGCAGCTGCTGCCACTCCTCCTCTCCTGTTGCTTTCCCTGGCAACAATGCAGCTGCTGCAGCTGCGTCTGGTGCCTGTCCCTGCTGCAGCAGCACTGCAACAGCTTGCTGTGCCAAGGCACTGCCAGCGCTTGCTCTCGCCAACGCACTCAGCAGGATAGGTGACAGCTGCAGCAGTTGGTGCTGCTCTGCATGTGCCAGCAGCTGCTGCACTGCTGTGCCCTGCTTGCTGCTCACGGCTGCTTGCAGCAGCTGCACGAGCAGCTCCAGCGGCGGCGCTGCAGCCCCCAACAGCTGGCCAGCTACAGCTGAGTCTGCAGCCATTGCAGCTGTGAGCGCTGAAGCTGCATCGGCTGACAGCGGCTGGCATGTCTGTGGGTCGGAAGCTGCTTTGACAAGTGCCTGCCACAACCGTTGCAGATTATCGCTGCTGCTGCTGCTGCTGGAGTCCTGTGCTGCAGCTGCAGCTGCGCCCACCAATGCAGCTGACGTAACAGCAGCCGCGTCAGCCCTGCTCAGACGCAGCTGGGCTGCGTGTTGCGTGGCTGCCTCCCACAAGCTGATGTCGCCCTGTGCCGCAGCAGCACCTGCTGCGGCGCACAGCAGCGCCTGCAGCGCTGGCGGCCTGTCCACGCCAGGGTGCTGCAGCAGCAGCCCCACCAAGCTGGCTGCCACGGGCTGCAGCCGTTGCACGGGCGCAGCAATGGCGCTGTAGGCTGCTTGCAGTGTGGCACACACCGCATGCAGCAGCAACAAGCCGGCAGGCTCGGCTGCTGCCGATGCCCCAGCCGCTTCTGCAGTGCCCTGCTCCTGCTGTAGCCTGTCTGCTGCCTCCAGGACTGGCAGCAGCAGCTGCTGCTGCAGCATCACACTGGACTGATATTTCCCCTGCTGCATAAAAGTGCATGCTGCTCCAGTCAATGCCTGCTGCAGCTGCTGCGCTATCCAAGACTCATCTTGCTGCTGCTGCTGCTGCTCAAGGACCGTTCCTGCTACTTCCAGAGCCACGGCCAGCATCCGCTCCAGCATACAGCTGTCAGTCACCAAACCGGCTACTACTCTTTCCAATGTCAACCAATCCTGCAGCTGCTGCGCCAGCCAGGCCTCGTCTGGCCGCCTGCCGCCAAACGCTGGCAGGCTGGTCAGGGCCGGATCGGTGGCGGCGGCCACTGCAGCCTGCCACACGGAGGCGTAATCATCATGGAGGTAGCCTGTGGCAATGCAGCAGTAACAACACACAGGGGCTTATGCTGTGACCGCCAGCTGCTGGCAGAACGCTGCAGGAAAAGGATGTTGAACTGTGCACCTGAGCGCCCGTTCACCAAACCCACATCTTCACTAAACCACGCTGCAGCAGCTCCCAGGCACGCCCAGCACCACAGCACGGCGCGGCACCCACACCTTACCTGCATCAAGCATCATGGCCATGAGGTCTGCGTAGTCGGCAGCATGCATCAGCGGCACCCGTGGCAGCAGCTGCAGCAGCCGGGGGTCCAGCCCTCGAGCCTTGGCGTTCCTAATCAGCTGCTTCATGACTGCCTGCAGCATGGCTTGAGTTGGCGCCGGCAGCTCCTGGAAGGGCTGCTCAGCAACCATGGACTCGAGGATCGTGTGGCTGATGAAGCAGCATTCGCCCCTGTTTGCAAACCTGCGGATGCAGCGCGCACATGCTGAGCGTCCATGCACCAAGTGTGGTCCGGTGAGTTGACAGCCCGAAATGCTGTTGCACGTGCCTGCTTCTTAACTGTACTGGCTGGTGCAGCACTGTCGATCAGCCTTGAGAGGGTGCCGACAGCATCGGGGTGGGGTTCGTCACGGGTGCGGCAGCGCCGCCAATGTCAGCTGCCGTGCTGCACGCCGTGAACACCAGCACAGTCAGCGCTAACATACTATTGTGACACTCACTCGCTTGCGACTCATCAAGAGCCTCAGGTCTGTCTCCAGTGCCTCGTTGCTGGGGTCGGTGTTGCCGCGGTTGCTGTCGGACGTGAGGCGTGTCTTGTACAATGCGTCCAGGGTATGGGCTGCAGTTGCCGCCGGCTTCTTGTCACCGTTGTCGCCAGCGATTGCTGCCGCACTTGCCCACAGCGCCGCCTGTAGCCTGACACTGCTGGCGGTCGGCGCCATGAGGAGCACATCCTGCATCAACAGGGCCTCTGCTGCACTGCTGCTGATGCGCCAGCCAAGGCTGCATGCTCGCTGTGCCACCAGCTCTGCTGTAGCTGCCCTGGATTGAAGGTAGTCACCGACGGGCCTGCATGCAGTGCAGTCGCCAACGATGCTCGTGGTGGCACGACAAGTGATCCACAGTCATCAAACCTGCGCTTACGGCCAAATGGAAGCACATACTACAAGCAAGGACAAACTGGACACCGTCTGGCAGAACTACGTTGGCTTTGCCTTGTTGCAGGTCGTTCTGTTGATTCGTTCTGTTGATGAAGGCTGTCGCAGAACTTGGTGTCAACCCAAGCAACACCATGTGCATTTATTGCTGGCACTCCTAGCAAGCTGTGTTTGGGTGGGCGACTAAACTTACTTGAGGTATTGCTCCGGCACTGCATTGCCTCCCATCAGCAGCCGTGCCACTTTTGGGCTACTAGCCTCTTGCCAAATACGCCATTGCGCAACTGCTGCTGCAAGCCAAACGTGCCGCTCTGCTGCTGAAGGTTGTGCCGTGCCTGCTTTCATGCTTGAGATTTGGCGCAGCCATGCAGCTAAGGTTTCTGAAAGTGCTCCATCCACGGGCCGAAGCTGACCAGCAGCATCCTGTGCAGCTGCGCTGCTCATGAGAGCTGCTAGTTGCTCAACTGGCACGTGCCCTGCCGATGCTTTGGCTGGAATGGCGGGTCTGGTTAGGAAGCTGTCAATCTGCTGATGCAGTGCATCAAGCGAACCTGCGCTGCTGCTGCCTGCGCTTGCGCTGCGACCGAACATAGTGCACGCTCGTGCGTCAATGTCGGCAGGCACGCTGCGAGCTGTGCTGCTGCTGCCAGCCTTTGAAGCCGCTGCATCTGTCGCTGACAGCCGAGCAGCTGCCCTGGGGTCATTGCGCGCGACAATCCACCTCCAAGGCTCCCTGTCCAGTTGCAGAGGGGCTGTGGACAGCAGGCTGTCGCTGTCCCACCTTTTGGGGAAGGATGGGGTTAAGGTGTCAGCCCAGCGAAGGGCAAGCCTGAAGCAGCAACACCAGCAGTTCAAACAAACAGCACAGGCAGCATTGCAAGGCGGCCTGCAGGATTGTAGTGGCCAATGGCTCTGCATATCCATACGCTTGCGTTTGCAGGCAAATGTCGGCAATGTTGCTGTGAGTGAGTCATTGCTGCTTCAGCGCCTCTGCACACCAGATAGCCTCACCTGGCGAGGAACACGCTGTGCTTCTCCTGCACGAGCTGCTGTGCTGCTGCCACCGCTGCCGGCCCTGGCTGCCCACCAGCCTGCTGCAGCGCCAGGTCAACAATGTCCAGCCAGTACTGGCTGAAGCAGAAGCAGCTCCAGGTAGCACCAGCCATCTGCAGGGCGTTCGCATACGGCAGCTTGTTGTCTGATGCTGCAGCATGATGCAGAGTTGTTGCATATTTGAACATACCACAGGCAGCTTCACAAATGGACCTGGTGGGCTGTCGTTTGGCAATAACATATGCATCACAGCAGCGCAACAGCACAGTGCATGTTGCTACCTGTGAGAGCCCAGAAAGCTCCATGTACATGTACAAGCGCAGGAGTTCGTAGCTTCCTGCAGGAATAAGAGCTTTCTGCACGAAGCCGTCAGAGTAGAACATGTCCTTGTAGGAGCTGTCGACTGCGCCAGCGCACGACAGCACTCGTGCAGCCTGCAGCACGGACAGGACATGTGCAACCCTCAGCTCCGCGCTGCCGCTGAGTTGTGACGGGCTGGGCCAGCCATGTTTTATTGAGGCAAGCGTGGCTTGGCTGCATCTGGCCCTGGCTTGCAGAACTGCTGCCCTGACTGCTCAAGACACCCAGCGCTAGTGGTTTGGGAGTGGCTCTCTTTATGTTTGCTCCCCTGTCTAGCGCACCATGTGGTTGAGTGATACAACACAAGCAAGACAGGCAGTACCTAGCATACTAGAACGAGCAGAGTGCTGTGCTTCCGCAGTTTGATGCTTGGTTAAGTTGCTGGTAGCCGCTGCACTGAACAGACGATGTGCAAGGCCGGTTTAAAGCCTGCTGGCAGCAATGTGTTTCAGCTGCCGGATGATGTTGACAAGCTCTTGTTCTGCAAACCACCTCATCGCGGTCAGCACCTGCGGCGCATCTACCACCAATACCATGCACCACCTGAGTCTCTTCTTACGTGGAGCCCACCATCAGCGCTGACAAACCGCCCGCTCTAACAGTGACGTTGCCTTGAACAGCGATCTTCTGCAGCTTGTCCAAATACCACTGCTCTCTGCTTTCACGCGGTTGCTGCCGCTGCTGCGCGAGACGCAGCAGCTGCACCTCTGTACCAGCCCAGCCCTGCATGACAACGTCTGGAAGTGTATCTTGACACTTTGCCAAGGCCTGCAGCAGCAGAACATAGGTGGTACTCATAAGCATGCAGTGCGAGTGACTGTCCACAACCAGGTTCATACCGCTGCTGCTCAACAGACATCAGCGTGCACATGTGGTGTGGATCCAGTCCCTCTACACCGTTAGTGCATCGAACTTTGAGTGTACCCAGGCTTATGATCTGGCACACAACTGCAAGCCGCGTCCGTCGCAAACTGACTTTACTCGCTGACCGACCCAACATGGTGAGCCCAGCGACACTGCATGCACGCTTAACACCGCAAGCAGGCCGCACTCACGTTGATGACCGCTTCCCAGTCACCAAGCTGCCTGCTTCCCGAGAGCTGGTCCACGGCTGTGTTGTACATCATGCTGCTGAGGGCAGTTTGAGCGCAGAATGTGAACAGCAAAAAAGGTATGGAGCCCAGCGGCAGCAGGCTCACGCTGGTCCTGAAAGGGTTAAACTGCACCAAAGAGCCCCAAGAGTTGAGCTCAAAAGTCGCTTCAAGAATGGCTGCTCTGTCTGTGGCGTCATCCAGGGTGTCCAGCGCCCGGTCGAGGACGAGCCTCAAGGCACCAACACAAGCGACACTGCAAGCAGCAGGCAAGCACACTGGTCAGATGCCTGAGCTGCCTGTCTGCCAGAAGCGCCGTCAGGACGCAGCAATGTCGCTTCCTGCAAGCACCCGTGGCAGTGTGGTTGTCATTACCCACACAGGAACTCCAGCTGCAGAGCAGAAGATAACAATTACGAATTCAAAACAAGGTGTTGTCCTGCGTATGCTCGTTATTGCCCGGAGTGCTGGTGCATGCAGCGCGTCTAGATGCAGGTCACCTTGTCCTGGTCTGAAAGCGGCACATGGCATTACGGTAGCGTAGCTATACTCGGGTGGGCTGCCAGACGGCTTGCAGGCTTGAAACAGAGCTTGTCCCATGTCACGCTTGGCAATGACAGAGGCTGCAGCAGAGGTGTTGTCTTGCACATATTGCCATGCCTTGCCACAGCCGACTCCCAGAGCCCTGACAGGCCAGCTGCAGCTGCTACAGGCGCCAACGGTGCCGGATCGCCTGAGGCGCCAGCAAGCATGCTGATCACATCCGGCAAGACACACAGGTCGATGGCGGTCGTGGGAACAGTTCCTCAGGCAGCGTGTCCAGAGCTGCGGCACATTCGACCGCCAGCAGCGCCACAGGGTCCCTCGCCTGCAGTGGCAGCAGCCGCTGCACTTGCCTTACAAGTTGCTGCAGCTCTACATTGGTGATGTGATCCCCGGGCTGTTTTGTTGGCTGCTGCCCCAGCGCCTCACACAGCAGTGCATATGCCAGCCCTGCTGGTGAGCCTGCCAGCTGCTGGTGCCGCTGTACATGGGACAGCATGGCCTTGTGGTAGAGCTGCTGAATTGTGCTGAAGGTTTTCAGGACGCTGTCCAGTACACTCGCGGTCTTGGCTTGCTCTGCCAGCTCCCCACTGGTACGCAATGCCTGCTGTGCTGCTCTGTCTCTGCCATTGCTTTGCAACTGCAGCTGCGGACTGCGTGGGGTCTGCTGTCAGCTGAAAGCGCCGCAATGGCCTGCTACTGAAGTCGTCAGTATATGGTGCTCCTATGGCTGCTGCTGCCACCCGCCAGGCTTGCAGCCTGCTGTTGCTGCTGCTGCTGCTGCTGCAGCTGCTGCTGCTGCTGCAGCTGCTGCTGCTGCTGCTGTTGCTGTTGCTGGGCTGCCTTAACAGTGCAGTGTGTGAGGTCATGCTGCTGCAGCGCCTGCCGCCTAGGCATCGAGACGAAGATTCTGCGACGAGGTGCCTGCTGTTGCGCCGTAGCAAGCTATGGGAATTCGGACCCCGGAAAGGCAGCATGGGTGCTACCTTGGCGCTACAAACTGACGTCCTGCTGGCTGCTTGCGGCGTAAATTACTGTCCAGTATTTTTTTATGATGTTGTTAAGTTGTTGAAAACAATCGTAACCATTTCCATTCCAAGCCGAGAGGCGCCGAGAACACTGTGAGCACCGCGCTTGTGGGCGAGATCAAGCGAAGGAGCCCCTAGGTGCAGCTGAAGACCCATTAAAGACAGAGACCCAAAAAAATCCCGACAGCGGGGAGAGATTTAGGCCGGTCTGTGGTGTTATATGGTTACGAGGCGTCATGACGCTGCAAGTGAACCAAGATCGAGGCTATGGACCAGATCAGATGTCATACAGCGCTGCTCATGGCTGATTAGGATGAAGTAATACTGTGCATTCAAACGTATCATTAGTGACTGGGGTTGATTCGCTCTCCGCTGGCTGTCCGTACGCTATCCGTGCTCGGCAGATCAACCCTACAATGCCTGGCAGAGAGTCCGGTACTCTCAATCATTGTCCGTGTGCCACGTGCAGTAGCCAGCTGTGTTTAATTCGTTACAAACAGGGGAGGGGACGCGGAAAAATGACAGGCAGTCAGCAGTGAGCCAGGAACTGGTCACTTACATGCCAGCACCTGGGCAGCCACCCCGCGCCTGTGGAGCAACTGTGGTAATGCCGTGGTAAAATGTGGTGATCCTGGCGTAGGCAAGACAGCAGCACCCCTCGAAGTGCCGGTGAGGTGCCAGTGCCAGGACAGACACCAGGTCACTTGAAGTGTCAGCTAGCAGCAACCAGCCTGCAGCTGTTAGGCATGTAGCGACGCAGCTAGTAAAATGCACAAACAACATGCATTACGTGTGTTAGATACATGCTTACAAACGTGTTGGACACACCACCAATGATGAATACCGCCCAGCAGGCACTACACACAACGCATCATTATGTACTAGCGTGAGCCTGCTGCATGAACAGAAGCCTGCGTCCACGGGAACTTGCTGTTGCCTGCCCTGCACATGATGTCTGCAGGAGCTGGAAATAGACTGGGGCCACATGCCCTGCAGCGAGAACGAGCCAGACGAGTCTGCTCTGCGCGCCCCGCTCGTGCTGTACGCCTCAATTGCCACCGCACGCGGCCAGTGGCCTGAGGGCAGCATGGAGATACCAAGGGCTTCCTCATGACCCGCATCATCAGCAACTGGAGGATGTGCGGGCTGGAGGGGCTTGTGGGATTGATCAGCTCGGTGCATGCATCAGCTGACACAGACCGTGCGTCCAATAGGTCCCCAATCCGGCTCACAGTCACGTTCACGCAGCCATCAGCAGTTGTAGAGCTGCTGCCAAGGCTGCTCACATCATCACCCATGCTGTTTGGCCTGGCCCCAGCTGGGGACCGTCATACCTATGTGGCTGTGGCTGTAGGCGCCACCAGCTCGCTAGTTGTGCGTGTGGTCTGCATCATGGCAGCTACCTCCTGGCTGGCTCAGGTGGCGCAGCAGTCGTTTGCGCGCATACACATTTCAGGCGTCACGCTTCTGTCAGAGCCAGCTGTGAAGTACATTCTTGAGAGGTACAACAGCTGCAGGCACCTGTATGAAGAGCTGCTGTCATTTGGGCCTGACATGTCACAGGCAAGTGTGATTGATGGCAAGCTGCTGCCTGGCAACGACTTTGTGGCAATTGTGCGTAACTGCAACCTGACTGGTGTAGCCAAGCAGCAGGTGCCGGTGCGCAGCATCATGTCAAACTTTGCTGGTTTAACGGCTGCTCTGCCTGAGAAATGGCAGATCACGTTCAGCCGGCAGTCTGCCATGCCATCTATACCGCGGCCGCGCAAGCTGCAGCTAGCACGGCCCGCACTCAGTGCACAGACATCTGCGGCAAAGCGTCAGAAGGTCTGATTGCTTTGTCACCACATTGCTGCACTACTGCAGCAGCCCTGCACCATGGTAATGGGTGCGTGTGGATTGCATAACGATGCGTTGTGTGTGCCCGCTGGGCGGTATTCATCATTGGTGGTGTGTCCAACACGTTTGTAGGCATGTATCTAACACACGTAGTGCATGTTGTCTGTGCATTTCACTAGCTGCGTCGCTACATGCCTAATAGCCAGCTGCGAAACAAGAACTGTGTTACCAAGGTGTTACCCTTGGTATTACCCACCCGCAAGCGGTACCCCACCAGAAGGCAGCTGCAGATGCTGTATTTTGCATGGGTGACCCCAAAACGCTAACACACACACTTGACGAATTTTCTACAAACACATCGTTGCACAGGTGACACCACATAACGGGTAGCATCAGCGCTGCTAGCCTGCAACCTGTCCAATAACATATCAGCTAGCAACGCCCTACCATGGCAGCCTGCTCTGTTGGTCAGTTTACGTTACATTACATTACATTACATGCTCCACCCAACAAGGAGTGGGAACCCCTTAACTACCGAATTACCCGAATTACCCGAATTTAACTACCGAATTACCCGAAATTACCGAAGTAGGGCCACTGGCCCACCCGCAAAGGAGCAAACAAGGCTCTTGGGGTCCACAAAACTCAAAAGAAGACCATCAACCGAAAGAAGCCGCAACCTCAACAAGCTCAGAGAGCTCAGAACTCAGAAAGGAGCCAAAACAAGGCTCATGGGGTCCAAAATGTCTCTCCACAACCAAAGGGGGGAAAGGGAGGCAGAGCATGCACACACAAGCAGCCAACATACAGTATAGCCTGGCGGTAAATCCATGCGAAAGGGCACAATATCTGGTAGCAGCATAGGTGGCACGGTGAACCACGCAACAAACAAGGATGGGGGTTGTGGCCCTCCTCTGTGGGGCAGCATACTCCTCAAACAACAGCACAACCGAGAAACAAATATGATGTCAGCATGGCTCAGGTGGCATCAAAATGCAACATTATGCGCAAATTCCAAAAGGTCCATAGGCAACCTTGTCTCAAGTGGCAAACTGGTGAAAGCTCAAAGAACTCACAACGCTGACAAACGCAGCACTACAAGCACAAAGGCAAGATGATTGCTGTGACAACGATGCCATGACATCACATAAACGTAACACTCGCCAGGGCAGCAACAAGCGTCGGCGCACTACTGCAGACAGACTATATGCCTTGCTATATCATGTGTATATACACATACATGTGCTCAGATCAACCCCAATCCAGGCATGCTGCGTAGGTGCATCCATGCAGCTGTACCTGCCCAACAGAATGGCTGCACATGCAGTGTTCAGCAGTCGATCATCACAATCCAGGTCTGCAATCCAAAAAGCAGCATGTAAAAGGGATGGCGACCCCGCTACCAGCAGCGTGCATGCGGGTGCAACATGACTTAGCCATATCAAATCACACGATTATTTTCAAAGAAAGTGCACTGTTGCACTTTTGAAGCCATTGCTTGCCTCGCCGTTGCCCTTGCTGCTACCGCTGCTACTGTTGCTCCCACCGCTGCTGCTGCCGCTGCTAACAGTGCCGCAGGGTGACCCTGCTGCAACTTGCATCAACCAAAAACGTGGTCTGAAATTTGCTGAAGTCCGGCAAGGGGCTAGCAGGGCAAGCCTGCTGCCATCTCCAATATGTCTGAGCCCAGCTTTTCTTGCCAAGCTGCTGTGGTGGGCTGCGTCCAGCCCGCCAGCCTGTGTAGCTGCACCGCCTGCATTGGGTGCTGATAGAAACTCTGAATCAAGATGCGGCGAAAGCAGCGGTGAGGAGCACGCTGCAGGGCAGCAGCGGGCTTCGGCGGCTTCCATCTGCCTTATATCTGTCTGCTGGCCCCTGCACGCTGCGGTTTTATAATCAGCCACTAATTATCATTAAAAGCTACTGTGTGCGCTGCAGCTGCCAACCAAGCCCTCCAACAAACGCACGCTAGCGCCCACGCGCCTCGCGGCAATCGTTGCTACTGTGCAATTACATGGCTGAAAAATTTTTTGATGCAACAAAAAATAAACAAATCTTATCATACCACTTTTGAAAACTAACCCCGCTCTCCGGGAGTAGGAAGAAGAGAGTTCCAGTAATGCTGTCTTTATCCAAATTTTCACATTTTCACATTTTGGAGATTACATGGGTAACTTTGCCCGTTTGGGGAGCCAATGACAGGCTCATTGGGCAAAGAGCAAAACAAAAGCGAGCCAAAAAAAGAAAAAGGGACAGAGCTATCCCTACCAAATATCATCCTGAAAGCCACCCCACATCTGATCGCAAACTGATTCCTGATGTCTTACGTCCACCAAATGTACCAGTTCAGCCACAGCTGTTTGGTATTTATGGTTCATCAGTCGCAGCATACAGTCTGGGTCACTAGGACCCCCAGTGTTCCGATATAGCCGGCTAAACCGCTCACGCAGGTCACATTACCAATGGCATTCAAGCATAACATGCTTCTCATCCTCAATATGCCTGCCTGCACACCGTGGGCACAGCCGATTACCTCGACTCACACCACGCCACCGGCCTTTAGAAACCTCCAAATGATGCACAACCAACCTAAACGAGCCAAAGCAGACACATGCTCAATGTTGATGGGATATCCATTCTGCAATTCCCTACCCCACGCTCCCCAGGGGGGGTGTCCAGCAAAATCTACACGGCCCTGGCACCATACATACTTTAAATCACAACAGCTGGCCAATGATGGATGGCCTCCCAAACAAGCCAGAGCTCCACTGCATGGTCAATTTTTGCTACCCTGGCTCATGTGAACAGTCAAACCACACAGTAAAAGCACAAACTCTCTATGAACTACCAGCCAAAAAAGTGCCACCATCCTTGCCAACCTACAGCACTAATCTTTCTGGCAGCTGTTGCTGCTGCACCAACCCAAAGCTTGCAGGCACTTTGCTGGGATTCAGCCCACTGCCCACAAACCCGCTGCCAGGTGCCTTGCTAGACAACGGCGTCGCAATGACGAGGCAAGCGGTAACAAAATCCTCATCTTCACTCTGCTTGTGTGAGGCAGCCCAGTCTGCATTCAGTGCCCCTACCACGTCTGCTGTCAGCTTCAGAGGTGGAACAGAAGCCGGCCTGCCGCTGCCCCCAGTGGCTTCCAGGCTTTGCCGCTGCTGCTGCTGCTGCTGCTGCTGCGGCTGCTGCTGCTGCTGCTGCTGTATCACTGGATTCAGCTGCAACGAGCTCCTGCGACCGCCACCAGCGCCTGCGGCTGCCCCATCAGCTGCCAAGCTGCGGCGCTGACCCGCTGATGACTGTCCTGCAGGAACCCCTGCAGCAGGTGAACCAGGCCCGCTGGCGAAACCACCGCCACCCTGCTGCTGCTGCTGCTGCTGCTGCTGCTGCTTGCGGTGCTGCTCCCAGCTCTCCAGCAGTGGCGTCACACGGCTCCTGCCAGCGGTCAAGCCCTGCGCCCAGCTGCTGGCCGCAGCCGCTGCTGCCCTGCTGGTGTGGCGCAGCCAGCCCCAGGGGGTGGCCAGCTGAGCTGCCAGGCGCGCTGCCTCCAGCTCAACGGGGTCCCGCCACGGCTCACCAGCCTCACACCTGCACAGCAGTTGAGTTGAGGCAGCGTCCGCAGTTGCCACATGTTCGAGCACAATCGATTGAGTGGGGCTGCAACCTGTCATCTCGAGGTGCGATACAACCGCGACCAAACCTGCAGTTGCCACCTAGTCACCAACAGGAGGTCAGGCTGCGATTCGTCATCCCAAACTGCGACGCATCAGGAACCCAAAAACCTGCGCTCAGCAGCTGCGTGATGACGTGAGCGCAGGAGACTGCACCTGCATCCCACACTCACCAGCTCCATCAGCTCACACATCACTTCTCAGTGCAGTGTTCACTGGGCTGCTGTTGTCCGGCTCTGCAACCGCTCCTCAGCCGACTAGACGTCTGGCACACAAGCCCTGCGGCCCTTCTAAAGCAGATTGCTGCAAGTCGCGCCAGCTCGGTGCATGGCTCACCTGGCCAGCCGTTAGTAACAAGTGACGTCATGTCTAATCCACTTGGTGCAGGGCTCACCTGGCCAGCCACGGGTGGGTGCCGAGCTGCTCCGCTGAGGGCCGCTGGCGGGGGTCCTTGGCCAGCGCCTGCTGCAGGAAGGCGACGCAGTCCGGCGGCAAGCTGCCCGGCGGCTGCTCAATGTCGGCCCACAGCGCCAGGCCGGCAGAGTCGACCTTGGACTCCACCTGCGCACAAGCGGGCGGAGGAGAGGAGGACGATAAGAAAAAAAGGTGCAGTCAGCAGCAAGCAGGAGGCAGGATTTTGGCACAGAAGGGAGGGGCAGGCACCAGTGAGCAGGTGTGACGAGTCAGCTGACAGTGCCGCGCACGGCACTGTGCAGGCCTGCTGCGCCTGCAGGGCTGCAGCAGCTGCCTTGCTGACTATGCATCTGCCATCGAGCTGTACCTGAGGGCAGGTGGTCGGCTGCGTGCGTGAGCCTGGCAGCTGCCGCCGGCCTCGGCGCCTCACCTCAAACGGCATGCTGCCGCACAGCAGCTCATGCACCATGCAGCCCACTTGCCAGATGTCGACCTTCTCGTCATAGTAGTCCCTGCAGGGTGAAGGCGCGCAGCCAGTCAAGGGCCCTGACGAGTCGCTGTACAGCATCGCAGACGCAGTGAGGGGATATGCACTCGACGGCCAGATGTACCAGCATGCATGCCGCTACTGCAATGCACCGTATCAGCCAGCAGCAGTTCGCTGAGTGTTGATGGAGGTGTGCTGAAGACCAGCACCGCACTGCGTGGTGATCCATGTCCATTCTGTGACCTCACGACTGCCCACCTGTGCTCCCACTCTGGCCTGCCACCAGCTGCAGCAGCAGCACCCAAGCCGCGGCTTCCGCGCATCGGGTGGCTACCGCTGAAGCTGGCCTGCTGCATTGCCACACCGTACTGCCCTCATCTTGCAGGACAGGCATGCTCCGGCTGCCCTGCCGCCATGGCCCACCACTGCTGCTGCCACCCCCGCCACTGCTACGTTGAGCCGCTGCTGCCGCTGGCTTCTGCTCACCACCATCGCCTGAAACCTGCAGCTGCTGACTGAGCTCCCCATCCGCCTCCTCGTCCCTGGCTTCGCTGCTGCTGCTGCTGCTGCTGCTGCTGCTGCTGTCATCCAACAGCCCCAGAGCCAGCTCATGCTCATTGTGGGGTTTGACTGACAGCATCTCGGGGGCCATGTAGTCAAGCAGCGCGGTGCGGCTCTTGGGCCTGTCGCTGAGCTGGTCAACTGCCAGCGTGAGGTGGCCCAACCGCAGCACATCATCAATGCCCATGTAGAGGTTCTCTGGCAGCGCACTCCTGCGGGCAGCAGTACGAATGACAGGCAGCGCAGTCAAAGAACATACTCACAAGCTGTTTATGCAGTACCTGGCGCCAAGTTGGTTGGGTGTGCTAGAGGCGGCCTGAGTGCAAGAAATCGTTGATGCCGATGTAGAGGCGTACGTGAGGTACGTGCCTGCCACCGCCAGGCCAGGTACAAGGCAGCAGAGCCGATGCGTCCATTGCCAGCTTTCATGGACGCCAATGCACATCGTCCATTCAATGAAACACGAAGCTGAGGCTTGAGATGTGCAGGCCAGCACAAACAGCTGAGCAAGCTGGGGCCAGCCAGTTGCAGGTTGCCCAGAAACGGGATACCTAGGTGCCAGCAGTCCTGCTGCATCCTTCACCTGTGTATGATGTTGTTGGCGTGCAGGTATGCCAGCGCCTTGAGCAGCGGCTTGACCAGCGCAGTGGCCACGTGGCGCTCGGTGTACTTCTCAGGGTGGCTGATGCAGTCGTTGAAGATGTCGCCCTTGCCAACATACTCCTCAACTGCCAGCAGCAGCAGCAGCAGCAGCCAGCAGCAGCAGCAGCAGCAGCAGCACCTTTGTTATACGGTATACAACCCTGTCGGCCACGCACTCTTGCCCACACCTGACGTGCTTGCTTGCACTGCCCTGAAGCCTCAACATGCTGCACTGCCTCGCACACATTGTCGGTGACACTCAGGCAGGACGCACATGCGGTCGTGCAGTGCGCGCCGTCCCTGCCACTCACCCACGTAGATGGTGTCCGCTTCCTCCCACTGCCCCATGCACCGCACCAGGTTGGGGTGCCGCAGCAGCTCACAGAAGGCGATGGAGCGCCGCACGCCCCGCTCCTCCACAGGCACCATCTTGTCTGCGGCAGCGGCAGCGTCAGGACACGATGCAGCTCAGCAAAGAGGGCACGGCCAGCTGATAGGCTGGTAGCATGCAGTCCCTGGCAGAAACCATCTGTATCCGGCGGCCGCAACGTCAGGGCGCAATGCAACTCAGCAAAAGAGGGCAGGAGCAGCTGATGAATTTGGTTGCTAGCATGCAATTCTTGACACGAACCAGTTTGTCTGCAACAGCGGGCAGCTTTGTGAGATGGCCAGGCTCCAAAAGCCAGGAGGCGCAGCAGCAGCAGCAGCAGCAGCAGCAGCAGCAGCAGCAGCAGCAGCAGCAGCGTGCAGCTCCACAGCATGCAAGCTGCTGGTCAACGTAGTATCACGGCTGCAAATGCCTGACATGCGTTCCATTTGACCTGGGAACTGCTGCACAACTATATGGCTAGCTGGTAAGCCAAGAGCTCAACACTCTGTTACGTCTAACCCTTCTGAAAGCACCCACGTTTGTCGTACTTCTTCAGCAGAAAGTGCTGCCCGGTTTTGTTGGCACATGCAAAGTAGGCTGTCATGTACCGGCCCCTGCGGGTGGCAGCAGCAGCGCAACATCAGCAGCACGCCAACAGTAGGGTCAAAGCAACACATGTCCAGTGCAACTCCCCCAATGAGCCTCTCGTTGGCTCCTGAACGGGGTTCCCACTCCTTGTTGGGTGGAGCATGTAATGTCATGTAATGTATGCAACTGCTGCCGGCTTGCCTGTCTTTCCTGCCAGTGGCACGCTGCTCTGAACTGTGCTGATCTACTCAACCGGCAGCGCATGCCCCTACAGGTATGCACCACCAGGCGCTGCACGTTAAAACACACCGCTACGGGCCTTGCAAAGTGTTGTTCATTCAGCTGGCGCACCTGTGCAGCATGTGGCAGATGGGCTTGAAGTCGTCCAGGCTGGTGAACCACAGCGCCTCCGCCTCCTCCCCTGCATCGGCCCTGCTGCTGGCGCTGCCACGGCCCATCAGGCTTCCCAGCAGCCGCGAGCTGGCGCCGCCCAGCAGGCCCCTCAGCGACGAGGCAAACGTGACAGAGCCGGGATGCTCCGCGCCCCTGCAGCAGCAGCAGCAGCAGCAGCCAGCAGCGGCGGCAGCGGCCACTCTCTTTGGGGGCAGGGCGGTTGCAGTGGATGCAGAGGGCGGGCCATGCAGCCGGGGTGCTGCCACTGGCAGCCATCCGACGTTGTGCACTGGTGGCGAGCAGTGGAGCTGTGGCTGCGACAGCGGGGCCATGCCTTTGGCAACGCGCGGCTGCTTGCAGACCTCCCAGCTGCTGGTGCCTGGCAGCTACAGGCAGCCTACACATCGCACATACAGCCGATCTAGTGCTGTCGGGCTTTTCCTGCAAGCTGCTCACTTTGCTCCTGGGCTGCTGGGCTCTGTCCAGTCTGCCTGGCTGTCAGCCTGGCTGAGGTGGCTCCTGCTGGTGCTGCTGCCGTCTGCTGCAGCTGCTGCAGGCATGTGGCTGCTGCGAGACAGCATGCCTTCTCCTAGCGACTTCTGCCGGCGACACGCAGCATCAACGCACATGCAGAGACGGAATGTCAGCAACGGTCGCAGCATGCATCGCGTTGCGTACCAACAGCACTCAACCAGCCGAAATGGCCTACTACATGCAACCACCGCCAGCACCTGCTCTCATGCTGCCTGGTAGCTGCTTGGACACACACATCATGCTTGCTGTGCCTACAAGCGACTGGCTGCAGCATACGCGGCTGCACAGTGCGCCAGGAACTTTTGCGCAGCTGTCTTGCTGGCCTGCAGGTCCATCTGGCAATGCCACTGTTGATCTACCTTCATTCGGCTGAAGAAGCCGCCAGGCCGAGGACTGCTGCTGCCATCAGCACCTGCAGCGGCGCTTGTTTGCTGCTGATGCTCCGTGTTGGCTGGTGAGGTGTCATCTCTGAATGAATGCTGCTGCTGGTTTCGGCTGTCTGGCTGGTTACGGCTTGCTGCTGCAGCAGCACGAGTTGCTGCCCTGGTGCCTGTAGACGCAGCAGCTGCATCAGTATCCTCAGCAGCAAACTTCACACGGCCAGCCTCTCGTGGACGCTGCTGCTGCCGCTGCTGCTGCTGCTGCTGCTGCGTTGTAGGCTGCGAGGTAGATGGACCACCTGGGGGGTCATCTTTTTGCTGCTTGCGTTGCTGCCTGTCAAACCTGCACATACAGAGCATGGCGTGGCATGTGCTCAGCATGGAGATCAGGTGACACTCCATGGCTCTGATCAGGCTGGTGAACACAGCAACATGTCGACTGTTTTTTGCAGTCAAAGTCAGCTGCATCCAACTGCAGCTTTTGCATACCTGTGGACAGGCATACATGGACATGAGGCAGTGCCGCTAGCCTGATAGCCAAGGGGCTGAGAACACTCCAGTTTCTCACCAGTCTGCCTGCTCTGCAGGCGCCTTTGACCCCAGCTGTTCAATATGACTGCTGTCGGAGATACCTGCCTGACTCTTCTGCACTGCACCATGGCTTCTTGGGCTTGAGGCTTCAAGAGCTGCTGCTGTTTTTACAATGCCAGTGTCATGGTGCATCGCTGCTCAACCAGCAATTAGACTACGCCTGCAGCCCGGTGCTGCCGTAGAACATGTGGCTACCGTACCACCGTACGGTATCATGTAATTTGAGCATGGTTGCGTCAGGGCCGAGCTGGGCGTGGACTTGCAGAAGGCGTGAGGTGCAAGGGCAGCATGCTGTTCAAAACATCTGCACTCAGCGATGCAGACTGAAGAATCGTGTGGTGTCAGAAATCTTCGTGTTGTAATAGAGTCTGTACATATATATACAGCACCGAGTTCAAGAGCGTCTGCCAAATGAAAAAACTTGACCGGTGACGTGGATGCGTGATAGGCGATGATAACTACAAAACGCAACAGCGGTGTTTGAGTCACATGATGCGAAGTAGCAAGCAGCTGCCCCGAAAACAAATTAGGGTTGTCGCCGGCAACCACAGTGCGGTGATGTAGTGCTCAATACAATATCGCGGCTGGGTAGCGCAGTACTCAATACACAGCAATACCTGCCGCACAATGCAACCTACTGGGCGACAGCTTGCACGCTGCAACTACCAGCAACGTGGGTGCATCACTGCAGGTGCCCCAGCCTGACAGCCACCACTCAGCAGTGATTGGCACAGAAATAACAACCTGCATGCGCATCAAGACGCTCAACGCCATAGTTGACCCGTGCCAGCACAAACCTATAAGCTGCCTACACAGCAGGATCAGATGCACACACATGAACCAATTGGTTGTCCTTGCAAGGTTGTCAGGGGCCATGTGAGCAGGCCTGACACGTGTCAATCTGCAGCTTCAAGCACAATCACCTCCCTGATACAGAACAACAGAAGTGCAAGCTATCCTGCAACCCGGTCGGTGCAAAAAGTGTGTACGCTGCTGACGCACCATGCAGTGCAGAATGGCACGCTGGGCACCTGGCTGCCACGCCTCAACATGCCGGCTGACATCAAGCACACTGCTGCTGCTGCTGCTGCTGCTGCTGATGGCTGATGCTGCTGATGCCATTCCATGATGCTCGACCTCAGGCTGTGGTTAGGCACCAGCAGCAGCTCCATGGGCTTGTTTGTCATCGGGGACCGCCGCATGCCCTGGGACTGCAGCCAGCGGCTGATCGCGCCGCGCTCATACGTGAAGCCGTCAGCTGCCACGACGGGGTCCTTCATCACTGCCGCTGTTATGGGGCATATGAAGTAGGAAGGGGGCTCCCTGATGCAGCTGCCAGGCCTGGGTGAGCTCCGCTGCTGCCGCTGCTGCTGCTGCTGCTCGTTCTGCCAGGCAGCAGCTCGGTCTGCCAGCTGCTGCAGGCTGAGCAGCAGCTGCAGCCAGTCAAACTGGTGTGCAGCTGTTGCGGGTTGCTGAGACGCTGCGGTGGCCGCTGCTGCTGCAGTGCCTGAGCTACTGCTTGCAGGAGTTGCGGTGCTGCTGCTGCTGCCGCGGGTGCCTGATGATGACGCTGCTGCCTGCTGCTGCCGCAGCCTGCCGGGCCTACCCCACCAGTCGAACCAGCCTGGCCTGGCTGCTGCTGCTGCTGTAGTGCTGCTTGCAGCGCCAGCCGGACCCACAGCCTGCAGCTGCTGGCTGTGTTGTTGGTTGTGCTGTTCTGCTGCCTCTTCGGCCATCTCCAGTGCCTCCGCAGCTGCAGCGGAGAACGTAGATCGCGCAGGAGGTGGGACTCCTGCACGCTGCTGCTGCTGCTGCTGCTGCTGCTGGTGTGTCCCTTGCTGCCATGCAAGAATCCCAGCTACTTGCTGCAGTACCTGCTGTACAATGTGAAGGCCAGCTGCATCCAGCGCTGCTTGCTCGGCAGCCGGCAGCAGGTCGGCTGCTTGCCTGCTCAGTGCAAGCTGCTGCAGCTGCTGAGCAGACCTGCCCTGACTGACAAGTGCACTGCTGCTGCGGTCACCCGTGCCGGACAGCAGCATCAGCAACACATCAGCCAGAGCTGGCAGCATCCCACTTGCACCAGCAGCTGCTGCACCTGTGTCATCCACACAAGCACGTGCAGTTTGCGCCTGCCTGCGCCTGCTGCTGCTGCTGCTGCCGCTGGCCGGATTAGCCAGCAGCAGGAGCAAGGGGTTGAGTTTCAGCTGCGCAGGCACAGCTGCAACATCCAGAACTACAGCATCGGCTAGCTGCTCTGCTGTGAGGCCAGTGCACCTGGCTGCGGCAGCAGCTGCTGCTGGTGCTGCAGGCGCTGGAGCGGCCGCTGCTGCACTAGCAGCTGCTGCTGGCGCACGCTGCGCTATTGTGGGTGATGCGAGCTGCTGGTCAAGGTGCTGCAGGCCTGCCACCAGCTGAGGTGCAAGCTGCAGCCTGCTGCTCCAGGTGATCAAGCCTGGACATGCCGGCACAGGCAGCAGCAGCAGCAGCCAGCAGCAGCAGCACTGCTGGGCCTGGCGCTGCTGTTGCTCTGTGTGGCGGCTGCTTGCATTGCTGCAGCTAAGCTCGTCGGCTGCTGCAGCAGCTCCAGCACCAGACAGCCGACCACCACCAGTCTTCTGTCGATTGCTGCCGCTCGACACTCTGCTGCCGACTGCCGTGACGCCGGGTGTTGACGCCCTGGCTGCACTTCCTGCACCGCCGCTGCTGCTGCTACCTGTGCGTGCAAGCCTGCATCACTGCTGCCACCTGCTGCCCCCCCTAGCAGGTTCCTGGCTGGCACGACATCAACCGCTGCACCGATGCACTGCAGCAGCTGTGGATGCCTCAAGCCCAAGCAGGCTCCCACTGCTGCGCAAAACGCTGCCCCATCCTGCTCACTCTGCAGTATGCGCAGCTGCACCGCCACTGGCCTGCCTGCAAGGCCGCCTGTGTAAGCACATGAGCCATAACCGGCTTGAGCGCCCAACTTGCTGTGCTGGTGAAGTGGCCCGCGTTCAAGCGGAACTCGTCATCAGACCTGATGCGGCTGCTGGGGTAGCTAGCACAAGCAGCTGCCAGCTGCTGCTGCGCGCCAGCTAGCAGGCGCTGCTGGTGAGGTTGCATGACGCCTGCGACTGCCCAGGATCCTCGTGTCCGCCTGTGCAACGCTGCAGCAGCTGCCCAGCACTCCGCAGCAACCGCTGCAGCAGCACTGTCGTTGCCCTCAGCAGCGGCAGCAGGGCGTGCGTGACTAAAAGACTGAGCAGGGCACCGAATGCTGTTGCCAGCTGCCACAGCACCACCGCTGCTGGCAGCAGCGTCTCGCTGTAGGCTGCTCCGGCTGCATCAGCAACTTCCCGCGCAGTCGCTGCCAGGCCACCCAACACAAGCATGACAACGCCCAGGGAGTGTAAGCCAGTTGCACTTGCTGAATCTACTACTGTGCCAGTCGGTGATGTGCACTTGCTGGTGTGGTGGCAGCAGAATCCTGGCGCTGCTGGCTGGCTGGCTGCTGTTGCACGGCTGGCACAGCAGCAGCAGTAGCAGGTGTGCCAGAGTGCTGCGGCCCCAGCATCTGCCCCCATGGCCAGCCGCTCTGCTGCTGCTGCTGCTGCTGCTGCCTGCTGCTGCTGCTGCTGCTGCTGCTGCTGCTGCCCTTCATGCCGTTTATGCAAGCGTCTGCCTCGCCTTTGTACAGCGACCGCTGGCGTGCTGTTGTGCCTGCTTTCCCTTTTACTTTGTGCCCCTGCCCTGCCCCTGCCCCTGTTGGCCCTGCTGTTGCTGCATCCTTGCTGGTCAGCCGGGCATCAAAGCCAAGCATGCCATCAAGAAAGCTAGCTCCTGTTGCTGATAGCCAGCTCCCAGCAGCAGCTGCTGCTGTATTAATGGCACTGAAAGCTGTGGCTGCAGAGGCCCCTGCAAGTGCTGCTGTAGCTGCGGCTGCCCCTGCGGCTGTGTGCACAGCGTTTTGTGTAGGGCTGCGTGCCCTGGCATGCTGCTTCTGCTGCTGCTGTGGGTTGCGCCAACCTGCAAAGCAGCTGTGCTTGGTGTGTACATGAGCACTTGCAGGCTGCACTTGCTGCTGCTGCTGCTGCTGCTGCTGCTGCTGCTGCTCCTGTGGCCGTTGTTTGGGCTGCCAACCGCATTTGACGTTTACCAGGTACTGCGGGCGGGAATTGGCAAGCAGTTGGTGCGTGCAACAAGAAGCATTGCATGGATGCACTACTGCACAGCATGTCCAAATGCAGCTGTGTGACTGGACTCCCGCTGCGCAAATGGCATGTGACCATGGCTCTGAAATTGCGCTGTTGTTTAGTTATCAACCGCACCATCTGCATCATCCACGTAGTCAGAAATCCACTTGAACTCGTTTGCAGCAAGCGCATCTGTTGCTGTTGATGGAGTGCTGCCTCCCCTGCTCTGCCCGTTCAATGTCGTCGCTGCAAGGGCACCTGCTGCTGTCCAACTTGGCTTGGAAGCAAGCGCTGCGTCTTGTTGTCGGTCATGGCGATCGCTGGCCCATTTGAATTCTGTGACAGCGTGCTGTGCTGGATAAGCAGGTTGCCCAAGAGCATCAACAGGGGCAGCTAGTCCGTGCCTTCGACCACGTAGCTTGCGTCTTCCGCCGCTGAAGTCCATCCAAAGCTGCTGCAGTCGGACAGCTGCAGTCAGGCAGCAGCACTGGCTGTGGAGCAGGACTAATCCATACAAAGCAATCGTGCACATGAATTGCAGCACAGATTATTACTACAGATAACTGTCGGTATTTACGTGTGGCTCCTTGCGAACGAAGTATTATGCACAATTGCAGCCGTGGGTGCAGTGCCGAGTAGTAACAGGACTTGCCACGAATGCACAGACCTGTACCCTGTGCAACAGACAGCATAAAGAAAGGCACTGATTACACCTCCTTGGTAGGAGACTGCCAAAACATACCAACATCAGAGCATCGGTCTGGCTAATAGGGCAACTTACATGCACACGTCATTGGCCCACCTGACGTCGGTCAGCCAGCTGATCAGCCAGAGTGTCTTCACTGGTGCTGGGTGTGTTTGTTTGTTTCCTGTCTGCTGTTCGTGTTGTAGGCCTGCCACGGGTTGTCACTTGGAGGTTTTGCTGTTGGCATCACCTTCAGCTGGAGCACAAGAACAGCGTCAAGCATGGGCTGTGGCTGGCACCAGCACACCTCACACGGTGCTGGTCCGCTGAACTTCTGCTTTACTTCGGGTAACTTACAGGGGAAGTTGAGTGCATGCGTGAGCAGCCATCAACCTTATGCGCGTAATGGCTGCTCAGCAGAACAGCAAGCTATCGCCAGGATCCTGGCTCCGGAGCTGCTGAGTTCAACATGCATGGACATATGCCCGGGCAGCAGAACTTCAACATGCGTAGGGGCCCCGCCAGGGACTAGCTGCCTCACGAAGTGAGGCTCACTAGTGAGCAAGTACTTGCCAGCATCAGCACAAACATTAACTCTGCTTTCCCTTGCTGTGTTTCTCTGCTAGGTTTCGTTTCACTGCAGCCGCAACCATTCCGCTGCATCGCAGCGCAATACTTGCCGCCATTTCAGTGCTGCTGCTTATCATAGACATAGGACACTATTGCTGCTGAGAAACAGGGCAACTTCGCTGTGACTGAATCCTGTGACTGAAGCCTCAGTGGTAGGTATGAATTCTGCAGCATACATCAGCCTTACATGGCATAATGCATGGCGGCCATCAAGCCCCCAGCAGGCCACACGGAGCTGCCAGCCGGAGCTGGTGCTGCGCACAGTGTGCAGGCGCCGTCTGCAGCCTGCTGCCATGCATGCTCCTTAGCAGAAGCGCCAGAAGGACCGGCAGCAGCACATCATTCAGAAAAGTCAACCCAAAGCATAAGCTGAGCTCTGCTCTTTTTTGAAGACCATCCCAGACCACGCACTGGCGGCACTATCCAAAAAGTGCGAGCATTATGCTGGTGCGGCATGCTAAAACACCGCCCAGCATGCTTGACGCTGAACTGCTATCCTGCAAACCGTTTGCACCGACAGTTTGCACAGCTGCAATACAGCAACACAGAGCAACACATTGACGTCCACATGAAGACTTGCTGATCATTACTGTCCACTACAGGTGTGCAAGCATCACGCATATCACATTATTAATGCTTGACACAAGCTTAAGCGGAAGGATACCAGGCACGACTTGAGCATGGCAGGTTGCGCGCCACTGCAGCTGACACGGTCAGCGCCACGTGGCCTAAACAAAATTGGGGCCTGCTGGCAACCCAGAGGTTGCAAGACACCCAGCTCCAGTCCTGTGCAGGCTGCCGCTGAGCTGACACCAAGGGCTCACACCTGATGAAATAAGGTAACCTCCTACCAATGTGCGGCGCATGAACTGACATCGTGCTGGGCAACAACACGACAACGGTGTCATCCAAAAACAGGTGCATGGCATGTTTCACCACTAGCCAAGGCATTCAATGCACAGTCGTAGCATACCCAAGATGAGCATTGTGCCTTCATTTTCACTGTCACAAAGCGCGTGGACCGCTGCCACCAGCAGCGTATTGAATGGCAGCAATGCTTTCAAGGCAAAGGTTTTGCACTGCAGCTCATTGCAGCACTAACTGCTCAGCAGTAACCCACCAATGCTGAATCAGCTGACCTCAGTGCAAAAAAAAACTTACGGACTTCTCCTTCATGATTTCAGCTACAACCAGCAGCACACCGCGCGACGCAGCGCCACACTACAACACCCATGGCCAGCTTTCGCTCATTGGCAACAGAGCAGGCACACCAGATTGACACACCTTGCGCCAGCTTGAAAGACCACCTTATTAACAGTGTTGTACATGATGTACCATGTATTTGACAGAAGGCGGTGCAATGCTGTGGCCAACAGCTGCAGAACGTCCACCTAGTACTGGAGCCATTATTTGCAACACAACAGGATGCTGGTGTGGCGGTTTGTAACACATCACTTCCCAGGGGCTGCACCGCTGTCTTCGCGCCCCGAGTTCGTCTCAACTGGCACCAGTAAGCTGCTGCCCCCGCTGCTGTTGGCGCCGCCTGCCGCACCTGGTAGGAATGTGCTGCTGTCTGCCGCAGTAGTCCCGTTCTCCAGTATGCAATGCCCATCTACCACGACTTGCTCCGACCCATTGGCATCGGCGTGCGCGGCCCCATTCATCAGCCCAAGGCTTGCTGATGCACTGCTCACCAACGCAGCAGTTCTGTTGGCGGGGCACGTCTCGTTGAAGAACAGCTTCAGCCCGCACCCCGCCGCCAGCTGGCGCACCAGCAAGCCGTAGAAGGCACTGTCAGCGCCCGCAAACCGCACCGCAACGTCCAACACCGTCGGCTCGCAGTCGCACAGCAGCTGCTGCTGGAACCTGCAGTGAGCGGTGCAGCAGCTGGCGCTGGGGCGTGCCAGCACCTGCCTCATGTACGCGATGGCTTCGTCTCGGGAGACGCCTTGCGCGGCCAGCAGCGCCGTGTAGTTCTGCAAACCAGCCGCCGCAGCAGCAGCAGCAGCAACAGGAGCAGCAGAACAACAACAATAGGGATAGCGTCAAGTCTGGCAGCAAGTAATCGCCTAGAATCATTGCGGCCAAGGTGTGTTGTTGACAGCAACAGGGAACGCAGTGCTGTGCAGCAGCTGCTCTGAGCTGCCAGTCATTGTACGAATGGCTACAACTGGGGCTGTGTTACGGTTCATAAATAGCCAGCAGCAGCAAGGGGCAGGTTGTGCTTGTTCAGTGTGCAAGGCGCCCAGGCGCGAATCTTGCCACTGTACACCACTGATATGACGAGTGGGGGCTCACCTGGGGCGCAATGACATCCACTGAGATGTTGAAGCGCTTTTGGGCGGTCGCGATCTCGACGGCGCAGCTGCTGAACAGCGAGCTGCCGGCGATGATGCAGCGATCCGGCACGCCAGCGGCAGCAACCTGCGACACCGTGCCGGGCGCCACGACAGCGTTGCCGCTGCAGCACCCGGAACACTGTTGAGCTCGGCCGCAGCTTCGCTGCTGCTGGTATCCCCAGGTTGCTGAGGCGGGGTGGCTGCTGCTACTGCAGCTGGTGCTTGCAGTGTCGGGTCTGTAGCTGCACCAGCTGGTGCTGAGCCGTCTTGCACAGCCTGCATGAGGGTGCGCGCGCCCTGCTGCTGCTGCTGCTGCTGCTGCTCCGGTGGTGTGCCTGCTGACAGAGGTGGCAGCTGAGATGTGGCGAGTGTGGCTGCAGGGCCTGATCCAGTAGCAGCCACATTAGCTGCTAATGCAGCTGTTGGGCTGTCAGCGTCGGCTGCAGTAGCACGGTCGATGCACATGACGATGACATGAGTGTACATGAGAGCAGCAACAATCTGGATTAAGGGTAGCCAACATAAATGGAATCAGCGCTCTAAATGCCGAAAGCAAGCTCGATCAGCAGAGCAGCACATGAGCTGCTAGGCAAGTAGCTTGGCAGTGGGTGGTGCCAAAAGATGCTCTTAGGTTGTGGCCATCGCTCTGATCAGTATGCTGCCCTGCTGATGTAGTGCTTGAAACCGTGGGCTCAAAGCAGAGTGTGTATCATAAAGACACCAGCCTGTTGCTGCCAGCTGATGATACCAACCTGCTGTCCGTGATGCACTGCCGAGAAGCAGCAGAGCCAGCAGGGAACAGGACACAGCAGCGGCTGACCTGCCAGGCCAGCTGCGGCTGCGCTGCTGCTTCAGCCGCCTTGCTGCCATATTAAAGGTCCTGCACAATCCGAAAGAGCTCAGCGAAAATGTTGCGAAATTCAGAACGAAACACGCACTTCTGTATGGGTTGCTCTGGCTGTTTCAGGAATGTTGCCATGCACATGCTGTGACAGGGGCAGCCAAGAGCTGATGTCTCTCAACGTTGCTGGTAAGTAAGTTCCTGATATGCCCTTGTATTTGGCAGCGCCTTGCCTCACTTTTGGTCGTGGCTGCCCAAAGCACAGGCCCAGCAAGGTTGGTTCCTGGCGCCCTTCCACCACGCCTCTGGATGCTATTGGAACGCCTGAGACGGTCGTTCACTACACTTTCCAGCTTGCACTTCAGCTTTGAAGACCGCACAACCCTCACAGCAAGACAGACCAGCTCTGGGCGGGCCAACGGAACCCACGACGTTATCACGAGGATGATGTGTGTCGCAAGCAGCATCAGGAAGTCGTACGAGCTGCAAGTTTCTTGCGTAACCTAGTTTATCCAGATGCGAACCCGCCACCGGCGACAGGTGACAGTCGCCTGCAGCAACTGTCAACAGAGGTCTGGCATATCTGTCCGTAGACACCTCCATAGGTTGAAGAGGGTTGCAGGGACGAGATGTGGATAAAAACCACAACGCAGCAAACGCGGCACTCACGTGCTGACCCCCCCCTGCCACCATGGCTGTCTTGAATCACAGATCTCTGCTTCTCCTTCATGTAAAGGGATTGCAGAGAAGACACTCCTTGCTAGCTTGTGTAAATATTACCCGCACTCAGAATGAAACCTGGTCATTGCCGCTGACAGCATCCATAGAAGCAGACAGCACTCAATCAATGCATGTATCCTTTCACCACTCATCAAATGCAAAAAAAAGCATTGTACTGGTGTGCTCAGTGTCAGCGTGCACCCAGCTCCTCAATCATCTCTGGTGCCAGAGGTCTTGACACTCAGTGACTGGCGTCAATGCAGGATGCAGGAGTCCAAGCTACAACAATTGAGCAATATGTCCTGCACCCAACATGTCAAGGAGGCACAACAAGCAGTATATGGATGCATATTGCAGCATTGTATGGAGCGAGCGCAGCTGGCACTGCTCCAACACGTGAATAATAGCCGAACTGACCGCAACGCTGCCAGCACAGAACGGAGGATCCCGTCACCCACACACCCAACACCCCTCCACTCGCCAACGCTGTACAAGGCAGAGCACAAAGCATATGTACACACACAAATGATCTCTCTCTCTCATGATAACACAATAGCAGTAGCACCTGCACAGCGCATCAATGCTGCCGGCCTGCACACTGCCCTTCTACACCTAGCTGCTGCTGCTGCTACTGCTGCTGCTGCTGCTGCTGCTGCCGTTGCCGCCCGAGCCTACAGCTGCTGCAGTTGCTGCTGGTACCTGCTGCCGTACCTTTGGCCTCTCACTGTCCGTTTTTGGGCACGCCTCTATCCTGTCTGCCAGGCTGCAATGAGGCACGAAGCAGCTCTGCGTGTACACTGCGTCCTGCTCCAGTGGGGGCGGCGCCTGGCCAAACACCATCTCGCATGACAGGTCCTCAAAGTTGGGGTTCATGGTGAGCGGCATGCCAAAGTCGTTTGTGAAGAAAGACTGCGTGGGCACCTGCAGGGGTGTCAGCATGAGGACCAAACAATTGCAGCAGCAGCAGCAGCAGCAGCAGCAGCCAGCAGCAGCAGCACCAGCCAGCAGCACGGCAGCAGTGTCACAACCAGTGAATGCTTTGCAATTCTTGAAATGGCGTAGACTTACAAGCAGCACAATTGTGGGCTGCATGTCCTGGTGGCTGCTGTCGTATTTTGGCGCTCATGCACCCCACTGCGCCGCCCTGGCCCATGCTGTGCACCACGCAGCCCTCCTCAGTTTTGCGTCGTCATGCTTGCTTCGCACAGCAGCAGCACACGCATTGACATACTGCTTTGCATGCAGTGCTGCCTCCTTCTCACATTCGGTGTCCTACTCCACTGCCAGACTCTGGCAGCCTCACCTTGCACATGTTGACACACAGTCCGACACATCCACTGGCTTCCAAGTACCTGAAAACCCAGCACATGCATCAGACACTCAGCGACACCCATTGAGTTGGTGGTCAGAGGAAAGTCAACACCCACAGGCATACATGTGGAACACCCTCGTGCAAAGGAACAAACGACGGCTGCACAAGCGCATGGGGACGCAAGTATGCGCTGGCGTACGCTGGCATATGCCTTCAGCACAACTGTGTATGAAAAGGCACCGCTGCTGCGCTGTGCCCAGTTCTGCGCGCAGCACCCACCTGCACTTCTTGATGTGCACCACGCTGGCCTGCTCCCGCAGCACGCCAGGCGCCACCTCCACGCCCTGGCTGCGCAGCTCGCTGTCCCCCACCAACCAGAAGAAGCCCCAAGACGCAACTGCTGCGTTGACTTCCGCAGCCCACTGCGTCGGCCGGAACAGCGCCCTGCAAGAGCAACAGAAGAGCAGCAGCAGCAGCAGCAGCAGCAGCAGCAGCAGCAGCAGCAGCAGCAGAAGCAGCAGCCAGCAGCGTGTCTGACCCTTGTGCCGCAAACTGCTGCTTGCAGGAGATCATGGGACATGGTGGCACAGCTGCGGCATAGAACACAGCTGCCACCAAGTTGCGTGTGCGTACTTGCACCCCGCTGTGCTGCTGCTGTTAACAAATGCCTAAAGACTTGGCTCCTCGACTCAAGATAAAGGCAGCGTCCATGCAAAGCTTGACCAGGGCTGTGGCATGGTGATGCACCTGCTTGTTATGCTCGCGGGTTTTGCTTGCTGCAGGTTGCAGCTGCTGTCACAGTCCCATGCTCCCAGCAGGCATTACTGCTACACTGCTGCTGTCGCCGTCACCAGCTGCCCCACTCACTTGCAGGCCGCTGGGATTCCTGGCGGCACCAGCGACAGCAGCACTCGCCGCACCAGAGCATGCTGCTCCTGTGTTGACCTGCCCCTAAAGATCTCCTTGGACACCTGTACAAAGTCTTTGTACTCTACGTTGCTAGGCACGTGAAAAGTGCCTGCAGGCAGCAGCATACAAAACAGAGCTAGAGGCTGTGAGAAGCAGTGCAGCTAGCTGCTAGATGTCAACATGCCGGCATGCCTCAAGACAGAGCTCAAGCACATCATTGGCCTGCACACATCTGAGTTGGCGCAACCTGCACTGGGTGCTGCCGTTGGGGCGCCGATGCTGACAGACCCAGCTCGTGTGCTAAGCTCCTGCCTGCTCCTGCAAGCAGAGAGTCCTGCTGGTGCTGCTGCTTTTGTTGAAACCGCAGCTGCAAACCCAAAGCGCTCGCAGCTGACAGCACTACTGCTGGCACTGCACGTAAACTGGCTGTAGCACGCCTGCGGCCCTTCTGGCATGGCTGCTGCTGCCTGCTGCAAGCCATGAGTGTCGTCCAACATTGTGCACTGATGAGTCGTTCATAGATGAACAGTGCTGCTGACCTGGCTCCAGTTGGTCTGCAATCTTTTGTGTGAACAGCTTCATGAAGGTTTTGTCCAAATGGCTATCACTGTATGTTACTCTGTTCTCCGGCGCAAAGGGGTCAACCTGAGCAGGGAAGCAGGACACAGCAGCAGCAGCGGCAGCAGCACCAAGTGCACTTTTGCTTACAGCTAATGGTGCGGTGGGAACGACTAGCAGCAACACATGCGCACATGCAGATGCACATGCGCTGCCAGCGCGCGTTTTGCTGGTGGTAGATGCCATAACAATGATGGTGATAGGGTCACTTCTGCACATGCCCAAGTTCAGCTGGCAGGTGTGGCTGTGAACATAGGCAGCAGACGCACCTTGGCTGACTCTGCTGCTGCTGGCTCCACAGCACGACAACGCACATGGCGCCGCATGGGCACTGGTATGATACAATGCCGGCCGTTACATGCTGTTCCGCCAGGCGCATGGAGCCGGTGGTGCATCATGTGAGCTGCTGCTCTTAGTTTGCAGGTCGAGGCTGCCAGCAACTTCAGTCGTCGCAGATCGTAACTCTGAAGCACCTATTGAACCCAGTGTGCTCCTGAGTAAAGTAAGGTACTGCTGTGCTGCACGTAACAGGCTTGTACAGGGTTCTCTCCAACGAGTGTTGCTCCTAAGCTGCTTCAGCCATGCAGTAGATTTCTAAAACATATTTGAGGAACCTTTTCCAGTTGGTGCACTTGATCGCTTGTACGAGCGTTCAGCATGGCGCGTATAGACCAAGAGGGCAGTTTGGTCGCAGTGATAGCAGACGAGGACACCATCACAGGCTTCCTGTTAGCGGGAGTGGGCGACGTGGACATACGTAAGCGCAGCAACTTTCTGGTGGTGGACTCCAAAACGACCGTGCGTACCATAGAAGCAGCCTTCAAGGACTTCACAAGCCGAGAAGATGTGGCGATTATTCTGATCTCGCAGCCGATAGCAAACATGATCAGGCACGTGGTGGCAAACCACGACAAGGTGAGCAGCAGCAGAGGGAGGCCTGATGAATTGTTACGACACTGGAGCCAGCTGTAGCTTTCGTGGATGATTTCCCTTGCAAACACACTGGGAATCGGGTTTGTTAACGGTGCTGGTTGAGCTTAGTAGGAAGACATCCGCAGCAATGGTGTGCTGCACAGCAGCAACTTCATCACATCCAGCGTCAGTGTGATGTTCCTGGCTCACAAAGGAAGAGCCTCCTTACTAGTAGGAAGACATCCAGCTATCAGCTGCAAGGTGGTGCGCAGTAGGCGCCAGGACTGCGCCCTGCAGTCAGACAGCAGAACAACCCTAGCTGAGCAGTTCAAATGGCATGTTCTGTGCTCGCGCTGATTGCTGAGCAACCCCACTTGGCTGCTGCTGTTGTTGCTATTGCTGCCATTGCTGCCGCCTTGTACTGCTCTTGTTGTTTGCAGCCGGTGCCTGCACTGCTAGAGATCCCCAGCAAGGACAGCCCATATGACCCAAACCAGGATTCACTGCTCACCAGGGTGAAGCACTTGCTGGGACTGGTGTGAGCAGCAGCAGCAGCAGCAGCAGCAGCAGCAGCAGCAAGCAACACCTGTTTCTCTTGCTGGGCATTGCATAAGCAGCAGCAGTAGTATGCAGATGTTGTCAGTAGCAGCACTGGCCTCGTCAGCACTGGTACTGTCAGTCAGCAGCAGCAGCAGCGGTGTTCTCGGCAGGAGGTGCCCATTCAGAGTAGCATTTGCATGTTTAACAACAAGGCTGAACAAGCAGCAAGAGCGTCTTGCATAGCTCTGCATGGCATAGCGTTGCATGGCATGCAGTTCAGGCCTTCTGGGCACAGCCGGTGCTGTTGCTTGCTGTGGTGTGACGTGCTGCACAGCGCAACTGTGCACGGTGGACGCAGCTGACCGCATCCTGCAGGCATCATGAGGGCTGCATCATTGCATGGCCGCCCGCTTTTTCAAGACTGTGCTGCACTCTTTGCTTGTTTGCGCCCAGTCACACTACGTCTGTTTTATGGTATTTGTCGAGGCGTGTCTGCCCATGCAACGTACGTGCGCCTGCACACTAATTTCCTCAACAAATGTCCAGTGGGGCCCGCTTGCGCACCGGCAGTACATATTAAGCTGGTCACTTGCTACAGTTTGCCAGCCAGCTTTGCTATGAGGCAGATGGCACGTGCGTGTTGTGAACAGGCACAGGCATGTATGATCCCAACACCCGTTGACCCACGTGTGCTTGTGCACCTGCCTATGTTTGGGCTGCACGTGCTGCAGCAACCTCAACTGCTCTGCTTGCTGCAGCAGGCACCTTTTGCATCAAGTAGCCATGTATGGCTACTGTGTGTGTGTCATCTGCCATGGTAATGGCAGGTATGCAGCAACCCAGCAGCTGCATTCCTGGGTCAGTCGCAGACACCGTGTCTGTCTGATCAGCATTCAATCCCATGATTGCAAAGTCATTCCACTGTGGCATCCTGTGACAGCAACTTTTTCTTGAAGCACGTTAGATTTGGTGTGCTGTGGATACTGATGCTGTGGCCAATGCTTGGGCTTGCAGACCATGCTTGTGCAGCATGACCTGCATTAGGGCGTGGTGATATAATGCTCAAGCAGCAGATCCTGCTTTTGCTACTGGCTGAAAAGGGACACCATTTTCCTGTGCTGTCTTGCTGCATGGTGCTGGCAAGGTAACCATTCGCTTGAGCACCACACTCAGCAGCATCGTGCCGCTTGTCACCTTGCAGATGCTGCATGATGAGCTATAGCAAGCACTGGTGGTGTTGCTTGTGGATCAAACAATGTCGGGCCTCTACACAGGAGAAGCAGCGCCCACCAATGTGCAACGTGCCCTAGTGCTGGCCCTGCACAACTTTCCGTGCCGTGCGGGGGTCAAACTGCTGTGCGGCACACCCAGCAGCCGCCTACGTGCCTGGCGTGCCTGCCAGGAACATGTCCTGAAACAGGCCATGCTCCTTCTGGCAGTTTGCAGGGCTCACGGCATGCTGCAGCAGCCCAGCAACCGCACCCATGAACGGCACGTTGTATGCCACCGACACGCGCGACTGCTCGCTGCTGCGCACTCTGCAAAGGCGTCGCCGCCATCAGGGCCTGCCACCACCGCTCCCTTGAGCACTTGCGGGTTGGGGTCGGCAGGTGCCAGCGGTTGGCCACGCTGCACCTCATCAGCCCTGAAGCGCAGCTGGCCTGCCGGTGCTGTGGTTTGGCTGGAGGGTTGGACCCTAAGCCCACGACGAAGCTACGCTCCTTGCCGCGCTGCCCTCCCAGCACATACGTCGCCTGCTGCAGTGCAAAGCACTCCATGTTCTGCACCACGTATGGCGTCAAGCCCCGAGCCTGAGCGCGCGGACTGTGCGCATACAGCAGCGCCAGCATTGCCGCATGTGCTGCATTGGGCAGTGGCTCATCGCCTGCCGATGGGTGTCCGGCAAGGTAGTGCAGCCCCTTGGGTGTCACAAACAGCACGGGGGTTTTAGCGGCGCTGAGCCCTGTCATCCAGCCTTTGAAAAAGTCCAGCATGTGCTGCTGAGCTGGCGCAAACCCTAGCAGCTGATCCAGCAGCAGTGCTGCCACGTGCCCTGAGTTGTCGTAGTTGGCGATGTAGGATGTTGGGATGGCGGTGATGATGATTCACGTGCCAGGTGCTGCGTGAAGAAGAATTGACTGTCGCTAGCGTAGCTGCGAACACCTGCAGTTGCCAACAAGCCACAACACAGCAGCGGCAGCAGTTGCATAGATAAGTTACAGAGCGTTATGAAGCTGAGGCATACGCACGGCATCTGCATGTCTTACGAGCACGTGTCAACACTCGACAAGCAAAGGTATTTGCAGGCACGTGTGCAATGGGCACTGAGTACCCTGGTGCACTGCCAGAGCATGATCCAGGCATAGTGGCATGTCATCCAGTGAATGCCCTGCTGCTGTATGCATGGAGGCATTTAGAGCGCACCGTGCCAGATGGTTTGGCTGGTGTGCAATCAAGCAGCAGCCCCAAATACAGCGCCCAAATCATAAAAGTGCCTACCTGTGGCTGCAAACAGCCACGCAGCTGCAAGGGACAGGTCATCATACACAGACTGCTGGGGTATGCCTTCCACCTTTAAAGCAGCACAGGAGGCAGGGCAGCAGAGACACAGGTCAGCGACATGACATGCAACCAAGTCTGCGCTCGTGTAAGGCTGCTACTGCTGGTTGGGCTTACTATATAATGGCTGATTTTTAGAGAGAGTAGTTACACGTGGCTACACTGTGCTGCAAGTGCCACGCCAGTAAAACCACTGCAGATCATGATAGAGTTCCTGCAAGTCAATTGAGCACTTCCTTGGCAGTGTCGGCAAGCCGACTGAAGGATATACCATGTACTTGACACACTGATTACAGCAGGGCCGCTCACTTGTAGCCGCCAGACTTGAGGCCCTCGTAACAGTCCACCACCTCCTGGCAGTAGCTCTTGGCCGGCAGCATCGTCGCCAGCGTGTAGAGCTGCTGCGCATGCTGCAGCGCTATCTGTGCGAACACAGGATCGTACTCCTGGAATGCTTGGTGCGTGCCGCGAGCGCGGCAGCTGCCGCTGCACCGCATCGGCGCCGCCGCTGCTGTCACGCGTGATGCTGTGCGCTGTGCGGTTGCGTGGCATGTCGGAGGGCCGCGTCCAGCTGCCATTATTCCATTGGAGGCTGGTAACATAGTCGGTTGGGTTGCCGACCTGCAAAAATACAGGCACTTCTGCTTATTGCATGCATCCTGCAAGCTCGTGCATCATGACTCGGAATGTACGTCATGAAGTTTGGAGCAACGATGTGGCAGTGCTGAGCCGCACATACGTGCTGCCAGCACAGAGGAGGCAGCTTTGTTGGTATCTACACGTTGTTGGGCATTGCACGGCCGCACCCATTGGTTGGGCAATCGCTGCCGCGTTTAGGTGAACCTCAATCTTAAGGTTAACGTTGGAACCCGTTGCTGCGGCAGCAAGCGGCGCACCTGCACCACGAATCGCCCCAGCTCTGTGTGGGCCGCCATGAGGTAATCCGCGCCGTGGCGCAGCTGGCCCCGTGCCGCGCCCAAGGCGCCAGCCTGGCTGAAGCCCTGCGGGAACCGCGCCTGCGAGTGCAAGCGCAAGGCGTCCAGCAGGCGCAGCCAGGCACAAGGTTCGGCTGCTTTGCAAAGCATGAGCAGCTGGTGTGGTATGTTGTGCACACCAGGGTTCGGCAACGCTGCATGCTCCTGCAATTCGTGCACACACAGCCTCAGCAGCCACGACCCGCACAGCAGCGGAGGCCGCGCTGCCAAAAAAGCATGCAGCCTGTTCAGCCAGATCCTCACCAGGCTGAGGCCAGTACCGTCATGCTGGTGGCAATCGGCATGCTGTACTTGACGTAGTCGGCGGCCATGTAGAAGCCGCCCTTCACGGGGTCGGCCATGCCGGAGATGGGCTCCAGCCAGGCGTATGACGCGCGCGTGCGGGCCGGCAGCGCGCCTGAGCGAGCCGTGTCAACAAAGTCAGCTAGCACTGGCAGCACCTGCAGGGCAGCAGCAAATGACAGGTCTGGTGTGTATGTGTCGTGAGGTGACCAGGACAAGCTGCCGGGTGAGTTGGTATTTGATACAAACAGGCCGTCAGGCCATCTAAACTCGTGAAGTTTTGTAATAACGGCCAGCGGGTTACCCGCCAGAGTCTGGCTATTGCTGGAGTTGTTGGACTGCACATGCGAATGCACCAGCTGTTGCTGCAGCATTGTGTTGGCTCTTTTTTGGTTAGGCAGGTGGCAGTACAATGGTGACTCAGTGTTGCCAAACATCCAGCAGCCAGCACAGGGGAAGCAGAGGCGACAAGAGATGCAACAGGCAGATTTGTGCTGTGAGAGCTGGCATGTGCATTTCAAATCTTGATGTGTTGCAAGGTATGCGTGCCTGCCATAGCCAGAGGCGTGGAGGTGCAAAAGCATGTTTTTTTGTCACACACGTTGCACATTCCGTTCCTAGCAGCCGCATCTTGATGCAGCTGCAGCCATTGCTGCTAGGCTACCACTACATGCTTATCTGACACTGCCGATTATAGCTGTATCACCTGCACTGGAGCTAATGCTGTTGCTGCTGCAGCCAATTGCAGCTGAAGGTGTGAGTTCTGGTTGCAGGGCTGCCAGCAGCAGCAGCAGCCTCATGTTGGTGGGCACGTTATTAGGGCCCGTTAAAGCCTCGGATGCGGCGTTCTTACAACTTCTTGAGGCTTGGGGTTAGTTGGGTTGATGTAACGTAACGTAATGTGGCGCAATAGTGGGTTCGCCTTCTCAGATTTGTGCGGCCCTATGAGCCTTATTTGGCACCTCAGTGGGTGGGATTGTGGCCATAATTTGGTATGTGGTATTTCTGCAACCTGGCAGTGCCTGCCGGTTACCAGCGCACCAATGCCCCCGGGCGCGTCGAACAAATAAACATTTTAAGCCGCTAGAGTCCCTCTCGAAGCAGCAAGTGCTGACAGCTGGCCAGGCAGCATGTAGCTGGCCAAGTAGCTCCCGGATAAAATTTGTCCCTCTGCGGCTTTGAAGGCTGAAGATGCCATGTGCCAGGTCAAAAAAGCAGGCAGAAAACAGCTTCATAATATAAGTTGGGTTTTGATGATAGCTTGCTGAGGCTACTCGATGTCCCAGCCGTCCCAGCCGTCCCTCACCTGCTTGAGGTCATAGTCATTGGGGATCATCAGCCACAGGCTGGCCATGGCCCCTACATTGCAGGCACAGCAGCAGCAGCAGCCAGCAGCAGCAGCAGCAGCAGCAGCACGCAGACACACAGCTTAAACACGCCTTTAGATGCGACGACGCAGCCGCTGATGCAGACCTGCAAGCTGCTGATACACATTTACGCACACAGTGACAGGCATGAACCACTGCCATGCATTCACGCTTGGAATTCAATGCGGTCAGGATGCTGCAGGGCACCAAGCCCCTGGGAGCCTGTCAGAATGCACAGAGCTTTAACTGTGAGGCATTTCTGCATTGGCTGGCAGCTGCACAGACAAGACTGCAGCAGCAGCAGCAGGCAGGCCATCACTACTGGTTGCTGTGTATGTGCAGCGCTGATGCCAGCGCTGCCCTGGACAGCTGCACCACAGCCACATAGCAACGTGCGAATACAGGCACAGCAGACTACTGCCGCCTCTTGGCTGCACTTGACCAAACACAGCGGTCTCGCATTTCAAGAGCAACCAGGACGCAGAAGGGGGTCCATGTTGGCGTGTCACAGCATGAGTGGCAAGGAGACACGCACATGTAGCAGCGCAAAGACACACATTACACACGGAACCTAGGCACAAATCACGCAAGTAGGCCCGCATTTGTTGTCGTCAAATTCCACCCCTTCAATGCAAAACAGCCGTGTGTTCAGGCACACTCGCAGTGCCTGTGCAGAGCACTGGCCGCGCGGCTGTCAGTTGGCTCCTGGCCTGCCTACTTGAATGTGCGCTATAGGGCAACGCCATCTGTACATGCCTGCAGCGGCATGTTGCAGCCGCCAGCAGAAGTGTGCCGCACACATCTTTTGTCCCCACGCCATGCATACAACCACCATCTACTTTACCTGGACTGGCAGCGCTGCATCCTAGTCGCCAAGTAACTGAGGCACTTTTGGCATGAAATGAATTGCGGTGGCATGTCCTGAGATCACGCCTCACAATGCAGCCACAACGCCGAGATACTGGGGCCTCGCCTTCCAAACCAGCGACCATTGAGTGCACCACAGCTATTATGCCGCAAACAAAACAGCAAGGACTGACAAGTATGGGTTAGGACAGCATGCATGCGAATGCCAAACGTCAGACACAGTTGCCTTGCAATGTAAGCACAGCAACATAACACGGGCTCCGCGCAGATGCCTTTCAATGTCTGCACCCCAAGTAGCGTGCATGGCATGTGCAGGTGCAATCCACAATCAGCACATGCATAACACGCACCAAAGGTCAACATCACTCAACATAACCAATGATCTTCCACGGCCCACTGCATCAATGCTGGCTTCACAGCACACCGATGCTGGCTCCACAACCAGATTGTACAAATTACGAACGTTACAAGCTTGACTGGTCTAACACCTTGACAAAGTCAATCATTAATGTGTCTGCCTGCTGGCCCAGAACTGCTTCACAAGGATCGACAGCAGCAACCCATTCATTCAGTTACTTGATCAAGACCCAGCATAATCGTACAGGTAGCAAACAACACCCTTTACTACCAGCCACCACATGCACACAGCAAGCTGACACCCATTCACTGCCTGCCCTGCTCACGAAGCTCAACCATGGTCCGCTCGCATGCACACAAAACTGCAGCACTCCACACACCCACCAGCTGCGTAAGTTGCCAGATTTCCAGTGCAGGCGTGGGCCGATCAGCATGCCCTACTGGCTGCTCTGCAGATGCAACGGCGCATCACCGCTTAGGGGCTTGCCGGTGACGGTGGCGGCATGCGCGGCACGTTGCTGAGCGTCTTTGCGATCGCGCTGTTCAGGGAAGCTGTGATGCCGCTGATGGGGGCGTCAGCCATGGTCCCCTTGTACGGCACGAGCATGCCCAGCCACAGCGTGGCGACCGCCACTGACACACGACAACGGTTGAGCCACACACCACCGATTCGCCGTGCGCCAGAAACGGGTGCGGCACCGGTTTGAGGACGGGTCGGACGGGATGTTGACGGCGAGGAGATGGGGATTGACGGACGGGGCCAGCAGCAGGGCAGGGGGCAGCGGCGGCGGCATAGAGCAGCAGAGGCGGCACGGGTGCAGGGCGGGCAGAGGAGCGGCACACGCACAGTCACAGGCTGCACAACGGCGGAGGAGCGAGCGGTGGCTGCGGGTGCTGCATGGCGGCCGAAGACGTCAGCTGCATGTCTGGTCACGCGGACAGCTGCACCTGCTGACCGTCTCACGCCCAACACATTCCCCGATACGGACAACACATCTGAAGCGCAGCTGGCACGGCACCCAGGCACCGCAGGCGATAGCTACAGAGATAGGGAGCGGAGCAGACCAGCCACTGTGCAGCACGTTTGGCTGCATTTGCACGCTCGGCACGGCGCCAGAGCAGCACTTGGCAGCCTGGGACCGTGCACGAAACGACCTGCTGCTGCTGCTGCCGCCGACCGCGGCCGGCAGTACACTCTGCTGCACCAGCACCTCCTGTGCTGCATAACACCTGCTGCTGCTACAGGCTACTAAGCAGGCGCCACGCCCATCTCCACAGGTCTGCCACGACCGGCCGCGCTGCAACACAAGGAACATGTTTTAACACCTACCTGCGGCAAGGACCAGGCCGAAGACTTGCGCAAAGCTGCACAGCCCCTTCAACAGGCGGCCCTTGGTGAAGAAGTACACGAAGAACAGCAGCGGCGGGATGGCGTTGTAGACCGCCCACAGCATGGGCACCAGCAGGTACACGTCCAGCCTTCCAGATGTGAAGACCTGCGACGCAAACATGCAGCGCGGCATCCACAGTTCAGCGGCTTGCGTGTGTGCAGCCACACCAGCCTGTTGAAAATCCACCTGCCTCCAAGCTCCGGTACAACTGCTGCGCATTCACTGTCATGACCCCGCATGCACGCGAGCTGCTTCCAGATGCACAGCACATACCTGCGTGAACTCGTCCCAAGAGTTGACAGCGATCCCAGAGAAGGCCGCGCTCCTGATGATCGTCCAGATGCCGGCCGCCAGCGCGGCAAGGCTCACGCACAGGCTGAACGCCAGGAACAGCGGGTCGAGCGCGCCCTCCAGCGTCTTGGTGTTGATCCACACCCAGCAGCCGCGGCGCTGCTTCTTCTGCGCTGCCTGCTGCTGCCTGAGCTCCGCCTGGATGAGCTCGGACTTGGTCATGGGGCGGGGCGGCAGCACGCGTGGGCGGCCGTCCGCACCAACCACCACCTTGGACGACATAGGCGTGAGCCTGTGGCAGGGAATGGGTGGCAAGTGCGGTGGCGGGTGCTGGCTGATGGCAACGTCGCACGCTCGGTGACGCTTGCTGCACTTCCACAGGGTGTTCACTGTTGCACGCAACCGATCCACCGTCAACAGCAATGCACATATGACACACGCACACAGAGGTGGACAACTGCGCCACTGCTATACGACGCACAAGCACCACCAGCCGGCGTGGGTGTCCCAGCACACAGCACCGCTGGGAACAAGGGTTGCAGAGAAGCAGAGAAGCACACATTCAGCACATGCAGCACTCACATTGCTGTAATGGGGCCCCTGCCACCATGGCTGAACCGTCTTGCAGCTCGGACCTCTGCTTCTCCTTGCTGGTTGCTAGTACCAACTAGTGCCTATAATATGAAATGCACCCCAGGCAGAGTGCTCTGCTAGAGCACAACTCACCTGACAGGCCCGCCTGCCAGTGCAGCAGCAGCAGCAGACAGAGGTGACGGCGCAACGCCACTGCCAGCACTGTGCACTGTGGGCAGGTTGCCGCTGTTGGCCCTGCCCATGCTGTTCATCAAGTTGGTGCCCAGGCTCTTGATGGCGCTGATGGGGTTGGCACCCCCCGACTTGTCTGTTGCCTTGAAGCCCGCCTTCTGCTTCACACCCGCGATGGACCTGCACATGGTGGACACGGGCTTGATGAAGCAAAGGCTTGACAAGAGACTGCGTGTAGGAGAGCAATTGGCTGTCCCTGCTTGTGCCCCGGCTGCTGTAGATGTGCAAGCACTCCCGCCTGCTCAGATGTTTGGGGTCATGTGCTTCAGCAGGCAGCTCCTAAGCATGGTTGGCGCATGCCAGCTGGGATACCTGCAGCAGTGCGCTGAACACAGCCTGCCTGTAGCCAAAGGATCAGATGTAGCAGCTCACACGGCACCATGCACTGCTGACAGCCGTACAGAACCACAGAGCTAGGTGCAAGTCACTGACACACTACTCACAGCAGCGTGTTGAACACAGCCTTCATGTAGGTGAAGGTGAGGATGTGGTTGCTCACGCTGGCCATCCACTGGCCCTTCAGGTGGGCAGGGGTGCGGACAAAGTTCATGAGCGCGAAGTTCAGCGGGAGGTACACTGTGGCGGCCACCGCAAACTCATAGCTGAAGGCCACCGGGTGGTACCCAAACACGAGCGAGTTGAAGGGCACGAAGAGGAAGACCAGCGTGGTCAGGATCGTGCAGAAGTACCTGCAGGGATGACAGGCAGAAAAAGAGGGAACGTGTGCATGCAGCACAGGGGTCAACAGCGGCTGGTGGCAGCGACAAGCAAGCAAGACATGTGCAAGCAAGCACGGTTGAAAGGTTCCCGACCGAGACCACTGAGAGCAGGCTCATGCTGCATACAAGCAGACAAGGACACAAACAAGCAATCAAGCAGGCCAAAGGGCAGGCAGGCAAGCCAGCCACTCACGCCCAAGTGCCGTTGGTGTAGAGGATCTTGTGGATGAGCGGCAGCTTCCAGTTGATGAGCGGGCAGCGGCGGCTGAAGAAGATCTGCATGTGGCCCTTGGTCCACCTGCAGGGTTCAGCAGCGCGCCAGGACAGCAGAGTTTGAAAGCGTGAGCATAGCAGTGCAAATGCTTTTTAAGTCACAGCTGTGCCTGCTTGGCTCACTTGTTTTCAGACGTTCCAGCACCCTTGTGAACCATCGAGTCAAACGCAGCATGCGATGAAACAAACACGCACAGACAGTCGCCAGTCGCCAGGCGCCGGCTGCACCCGCACCTGCTGCGCTGCCTGCACACGTTGCGGATCTCATCCGGCGCCTCGCCGACTGCCAGGTACTCGTTGAGGTAGGTGCCCCTGAACCCGGCCGACTTGAGCTCCATGCTGAGCGCGTAGTCTCGGTGATGGTGTACTCGGGGAACCAGCCGACCGCCGCCAGGCTGCGGCACGCAGGCAGAAGTTGGTGCCTGCAGCGCACCGCGAGCGAGGAAGCAAAATACACAGCGAGCGCAGCACAGGGTTTGTTAGGCTATACAGAAACACACATGCTGCGCAGTGTCAAGCTGGGGTTTCGTTGAGTTTGAGTAACACGGGTGCCAATCGGCACATGATCATGCAAAAGACAGACGGTCAAGTTGAGCCTGTTCACCCCGGCATGCGTGTGTGCAGTCCCAAGCATCACAACTCGGCTTTAGACATACTGCCAAAGTTCAGCTGTCTTGCATGATGTATGCAGGCATGCAGCCATTCCAATACGCAGCCAGAAGCGCTGTGCAAGCCTGCAGTCGCGTGCTGTTGCGCACCCGTGCATGCGATGTAGCCCAGGGCATCGCAGCCCGGCAGCACGTACTGCCAGAACTGCTGGTTGATGTTGTTGAAGATGTCGGCGTTCGGGTGGATGTTGGAGAAGGCCTGGGGGGTCAGGCACAGACTGACGCTCTCGTCCCACATCGCCTCCAGCACCTGCAGCAAGGTTGCAGGAGCGCAGCCGCAACATGTCGGCAACTGTCATGCACCCGCAGCAGTGTTTGTAACTAGCCGAGATGAGTATCTGTACAGAAAGGCGAGTTGGACCGCCATACACACACCAGCAGCTGTGCGCTGTGTACATAGCTGCACAAACTGCCCATGGTACACCCATCAGCTTCCACCAAGTCCTCGCCACTTGCAAGCTTGCACAATTGCCCTTCACACTTCTGTTGCATTCAAACTCACCTCGCAGCAAGAAGTGCCTGCATGCTGCCATGCCAGCATCAACACAATGTGCAGCACATGACAATTGGGTTCACACCAACAACGGGTGTTCACCCCGAATCTCCCACCCACCTTGAGCAGGAAGTGCCGCCGTGCTGCCATGTCGCATCAAACACCACCACCAGCTCCCGCGCGGGGATGTCCTGCGCACGGCCCTCATACTCGCGGAAGACCACGTTGCGCAGGCAGTTGTTGAGGTTGGCTGACTTGCCGTTGATCTCACCGGGGGCGCGCGTGCGGCCCGACACGTACCTGCAGCCACGCCACACAACAGCAGGCAAGCAACACAGGAGGGTTTGGATGCAGCGGTCAGCAGGCAGGCGCTTGTTCTTGGGTAAAGGCACTTGCGGCTCGTGCACACCACCAGTTTTATAAACACCGTATCGGGGCTCCTTGACCATCATTAATTACTTCGCAAGTACGTCTCGCCAACCTACTTGGCCAGGCTTATAATGGAAGTCCACCACAGCAGGAGCCTCGGCACCACCACACACCACACAGCACACAGCACAGTTATAACACGCAGACTCGATCGCAGCGTGCCCGCCACCGCGCCTCATCGCGGAGGCTTGCGATGAACTCCGCCTTGGCGGGGTCCCTGCCGTCATCGCACAGGTAGAGCGTGCGTGTGACGCCGGGCGGCACCTCTGCAGCCAGGGCAGCGGTGACGGTGTTGGTGATCACCTCGAGCGACTCCTGTGCGGCCAGGCGCAGCAGGAGGCACATTTCAGTACAAATGTTGCGGTCTGTGAGGTCGCAGTCTCCACACTTGACAAGGGTGTGTAGTTATGCGTCAGGCGTTCGCAGAGCATCTGCAGCATGTGCAAGCTGCCGGTGCAGCACCCTCCTGTGCCACCTGGTGACGCGGCAAGCATGGAGTATTGGAGTTGACCCCCAGTCAAATTCCCTGCAGGAAAGTCAACCTTAGGGCTCACCTTGTAGCAAGGTACCAGGATGTGCACGCGGAAGCGCTTCTCTGCTGGCAGTATGACATGCCCGTCATCAATGGGGAGGCCCTTGCTGCCGCTGCTGAGCGTGTGGAAGGGCAGCAGCATGCCGTACGGCACCACTGCTGACAGCCCAATGAGCTCAACCACCAGCACAAGCACACCATACCTGCAGCCATGGTGTAGGGTTAGGCAGGGTGGTACAGGTGAGTATGATGGAACGTGGTGGAGTATATACCCGCTGAGCGGACGCCTGCAGAGTGTAACGCTTTGTCTCCAAAGTGCTTGCACATCAGGGGATGTCCGCTACATAGCTAGCTCGTAAACACTCATGCATGCGCTCTGCGCTGAAAACGCATACAAGAGGCCTGTTAGATCTTCTTCATGGATTCAGAGTGCGCCAATTCCCGCGGCACGTGGCCTTGCGACCATTACATTGCACAAGGCCATAGGCATTGGGTGAGTCACCACCAAGAGAGGGTTTCAGCACCAGCAGATGCCCCCAGTGACGCACTAAGGAGCACAAGGGTGTGGATGCATGAAGCTTGCCAGGTGTGGCTGTCTGGGACGCACAGAGCTGCAGCGCCACACCCTACGTTCAAATGTTGCGATGTAACCGTCACAATCGACCCAAATGTGACGGGGTCGCCTGCCAAACCCACCAGGTGTGGCTGCCCATGTCGAGTGAGAACGCCACGCGAACGTAGAAGTAGTAGCCCGCAGCACCCAGGAAGGCCAGCAGCAGCAGCAGCGCCCAGGGGCTGAAGTGCAGCTTCGTGGGCTTGGGTGCTTTGCGGGGCGCCCACACCACGCGCTCGGGCATGCGGGCAGCCGCCACCTGCACGGTGCAACCCAAACGGCAGCGGACGAGGTTGGGCAGATGGCTGCGGCACCAGCTTGATGAGCCGTGCAGCAAGGAACGTAGGACATGCTCTGGTCACCCGTTTGACTCACAGCGTTTGCCACGCCCGCACTGGCAATTGCCGATCTCAGTTTGCTCCGACCTCTTTCAGCATACACACAAGCCAGCGCAAGAATGCGACGCAGCTGCTGCAGCATGCTCGGTAGTGCTGGCGAGCGAATGCAGAAAAGATGGAGCGCACCCTCACCTGCAGGGGTGAAGGCCTTGGGCCAGGCGGTGGAGCCTGTTTCTTCCCAAACCAGTTTGCGGGGTTGAGCATTCCCAAAGGCTTCCGGTGCACTTGTGGCTGCACGGCTGCTGGTGGCGGTGGTACCAGAGGCAGCGAGTGCTGCTGCACATGTGGGAAGTACTGCTGCTGATGCTGCTGCTGCTGCTGGTCTGGTGTGGAGTAACCAACTGCATCGCTTGCTGGAGCAGCTGCTGCAGAGACAAGTGGGTAGCCATTGCTGATGGGGCCGCCTGCGGCTGCAGCTGGCAGAGAGAAGGCCCCACCGACATGGAAGGTGTCATGCAGCGCATGCGTGTCACCTGTCGCTGCTGCTGCAGCCTTAGCAGCTGCTGCGGCGTCTTGCCCCGCCATCATGTGGCTTGAGATTGACTCGTGCCCAAACATCATTGGCAGGGGATGCTGGTCCTGGGGTGGACCTGCTGCTGCTGCTGCCGCTGCCATGGCAGCTGCTGCCAGCGGGGGGACTCCTGCCATTGGCAACGCTGGTACATCATGTGTCCGGCTGTAACCGCCAATCACTTCACTGCTGCTGCTGTTGTTGACGTTTCCTTGCGCAGCTGTAGCCGGGAAGCGTGGCAGCGGATACTGCCCGCCAATGGCAGCACTGCTGCTGCTGTGCTGTGGCTGCTGCGGCTGCTGCTGAAGGAGGCAAACGGATTGACAAAGCCTCCAGCTGCTGAGGTTGCAGATGCTGCTGACGAGGCGGGGATACTGTCACTTCCTGCAAGCAGCACGCCTGGTGCAGAGCTGCGCAACGGTGTCTGCCTTGCAGGAGGCGCTGCAAAGGGGTTGTAGGGGTTTTCCTGCTGTGGTCTACCATCATTGTCTGTAGGAACTGGTCTCTGAACACCAGGTGGAATCCTGGTCCTTGCTGCGTGTCTGCTGCATGCTGGCCAAGCAGCGCTGGCTGCACTGCTGTTGACTTGCAGGATCCTTGTGCTGTTGAAGGTGCTGCGTGTACTTTGTCCGTCTCAGGGTTATAAATCGAGTGTGATTAAGCTGTGAGTTATGCCATCACGGCATCAACTTTAAATAGGCCTGCAAAAGGAGCAGCAGTGAGCAGGCCCTGAGGAGTGTCAGCTGGGAGCAAGCTGCAAGATGGCGCAGCTCGATACGCTGGACACGGCATGAAAATATATTTGATGTGGGTGTCTAAGTGTAAAGGTGATGTGGCCACGGGGGCAGTGCGTGCCCAGGTGCCGAGGGCTGTCATCCTATTATCTTGGTCTGTGAGCCCACCCTGGTGACAGCGAGGCGCGGCGTCCTGACATTGGTGCAATCGCTAATTGATCCTAAGGTATTGAATGCTATGTCGACCATCCTGCTTCACACTATGCTGTAAGGATGTAGCTCGGCGCCTGAGAACTTGCTTTGCTGGAGCGCGAGGCACGCTGATCGTACTAAAACGCAGTAAATTTATTTAAATGCATCTCGTTGATAACCATTAATTACATAAAGTAGAGAGAGCATCGCGCACCTCCGGCCCAGCTCTTCAAGCACGCCTCGTTATCAATTGCCTGATGTTCCCATATGTGGTGATTATGAAAACAAAATGATGCTGAAGTGACGCAGTGAACAACCAGAAATCAGTTGTTGCGTGAGGTGAAAGACGTGGGAGGTGAAGCAAGGAGTTTGCGAAAGCGGTGACAGGGGCGGCCAGATAACAAGGAATGCATCAAGGCAAAAAAAGATGCGGGGAAATGCTTTTATTGCTTGGGACTGTCAATCATTGACAGTATGACAAGTGCCAGGTGGCACCAGCTCCTCGCTGTCAGCCTGTCAGCCCAGCGCTGTAGCGTCGAACCACCCAACAACTGCCGTAAAGCAAAACAGTTATTCGCTTTGATAATTTCTTGCCTCGAAACGCTAACGATTGCAGTAACAGTTTCCTTGCACGCAAGACATGCCAGCTGGCAGGCTGGCTGGAACATGTTTGTACAAACCAGCCACCCCACCCAGCTGCAAGCATACACAACGGAACACCTGATACCACAACCTCTGCAGACGCAGCAGAGAACATTTGAAGCCATGCACAAATTTTATGCAGTCATACACCGCATGTCATCCTTATGCAACAGCCACAGCGGTAATGAAATACGTATGAAATACGTATTGTATACAATAAATGATCAGCAAACATCACGCATATAATCAATTTATCACACATTACTTCTATGGAAAGACACTAAGCAGCCTGACATGCCTTGCGGGGCTCTGCTTTACGAACAAACGCATGCAGCTGGCAGCATGGCCTTGGCCGGCACAGTGAACAAGTCACTGGCAGGGCAGCACCAGCATGGCGCCAGTTTGCCCTTTGCACAACCACGTAGAGGGGATTGAAGAGTGCAGTGAAGCTTTGCTGCTGGAAGGCTGCATTTGCAGAAATAATTGCACATGGATGATGCAGAGACCCAGCTTGTTGGATGTGCTAGACCCCTGCCACGGGTGCCGCCAGAACATTGTATGGAACACACCACATTCAACCAACGCATGAGTGGCCAGATGCGCCTTGAGCAGACAATGCAAGGCCACCTTAAAGTATTCGTAAGGGCAAAAGAGCTGATACAACTACACGCCATCTTGTGGGCATACAACTGACCGACCTATCATTGAACAAGGCAGCTTTTGCCCTGTACCACCCGCAGCTTGTACACGCTGCTGCCAAGCACGGCAGCCCCACTGCTGCCAACACCCTTCACCACTCTTCCCTGAGGTAAAGGCTGTGGCTGCCCTGCTCACTAGCAGTTTTCCCAGGGCATAGATATACCAGCGACCCCTGGCGCCCAAGTACATATCCAACATGTTGCAGCACGTAGCACAAAAGCAGAGCGCCCTAGCAGCCACTCAGCGCGCCCTGCCCGGCCTCCCTGTCTGCCTGCATGTCCTTGGCGCCAAGCACACCTGCAGCAGCAGCAACAACCTCAAGCGCACTGCTGCTGCTGCTGCTGCTGCTGCTGCTGGCTGCTGGCTGCTGCTGCTGCTGCTTGAGCTTGCTGCTGCTGCCGCCTGGCTGCCTGGCTCTGCACAGCACCGCCTGCCGCAGTGCCTCCAGGTTCTGCTCTGCTGCCTGTATGCATGCATCCTGATGCGGCTGCAGCTCCTGGTAGGCAAAGTTAGCCACATCGTCCCAGTAGGGGTCCTGCACCTGCACAGCAGTGAGGTGCAACAGGCTAGGTCAAGCAGCAGCGTGTCACACGTTGCTGCTTGTCAGCGGTGTCAGCCCGAAGCTGTCTCAACACACCAGTACAGCTAGGCTGCTTCATTGGCGCGTCTGAGCACTGATGCGTGCTGGCCCTTCTGCTGCACATGGCCGACCACGTGCTTGCTCCAGCAGTGCCACCGACTCGAAGGCGCACGCTCTCACCTTGGTGCGCAGGCCGGCCAGCTGCTCTATCACTGCGAGGCCGCAGAAGGGCACGTACTGCTCGCTGTAGCCGCCCTCATGCACGGCAACGATGCGGCCCTGCAATGATGGTGAGGCGCGCCATGTCAGCGCAAGAACGGTGCCGGTGGCAGACAACGCTGGTTGACGGCGCCGTGCCACAGACAGCGTAAGTGGCTTGGTCGCTATGGTGCATTCTCAGCATGCGCAAGCAACACCTGTCCTCAATCCACAAACACGAGCATACGTTGGCACTACAACCTCATCTACATGATCCTGTCCCAGCATGTGCAACTGCCGCAGCAGAGCTCATCTGCAGCTCCAACAGCATAAGCATGCATCGCAACCTCCAGCCTCACGCCAGCATGCCATACTGCGGCAGCTCCAGCACACTGCACACATGCTTCTGCACCAGCTGTACCTGCACCATCAGCTCACCTGGCAGTGTGAGGAAGCGGCCGCGTGCTCCTGCAGTGCTGTGGTGAAGTACCGATAGTCCTCGCTGCCCAGCATCATCTGACCCAGGGGGTCCATGTAGCTGGCATCAAACCCTGCAGCAGGCAGTAGACATTGGGTGTTGTTCGCGGTGGTCCTGAACAGCCGGCCGTTCTTGTTTTGCAAAAAGCCAGCACAGGAAGATGCAGCTATGAGTTGGGTGCATACCTTGGCAGCCGTGCTGCAAGTCGTGCATGTGTTTGACCGCAACACCAGCCAGGCCACTGCCACTGGTGGTCCAGCACATAGACAGAGGCAACGGCACCCACCTGCTGACACCAGCACCAGCTGCGGCTCAAACATGTCCAGGGCAGGCCCCACCACCCTGTCAAACACGGCCCTGTAGGCGCCAGAGCCGCTGCCGGGAGGCAGCGGCACATTGATGGTCGTGCCGCTGCCCAGCCCCCGTCCGATCTCAGACACATGCCTGGAGCAATGCAACAGCAGGCAGCGGCAGGCAGCAGTGCCACTTGGTCACACATGGTACTTGAGCCAGATGGTGGTGTGGTGCAACCACAAGACAGGATACTGCACCATCGCCTGGGCCAGCACCTCTAGCAGAACAAAGGTACTGTATGAGGTGCGAGACATGACATTGCCAGACGAGCGCCAGCAAGCAGGCATGCACTGCTGGCTGTGAGCGACCACCATTCACATTCAGAGCATCAGCAGCCCACCACAGCAAGGCCAGCCTTTTAAGGATCGACCAACAGATGAGCCGGCAAGTGGTACAGATGTGTCAGCATCTCCATTCTCACCTGAGAAGAGTGGGTAGTTTCCAGCTTGGTGCACGCTGATGAACAGTACCCTTGGGTCCTCCACGAACATAGCCTGCGTGCCGTTGCCGTGGTGAACATCAAAGTCGACGATGGCAACACGCTCCAGCTGATGCTGCTCCAGCGCATGCAGCGCAGCTATGGCCACGTTGTTGAACAGACAGTAGCCGCCACCCATGGCTGGCTCTGCATGGTGCCCAGGTGGCCTGGGCAGGAAGGCAGGAGATGCGGCCACAGCAAAACGCAACAGATGAAGGGCCATCTTGAGAAGTGCAGGCTCGGCAGCAGGAAAGCCAATGTGATAGCAGTGCGCAAGCACATTTACAGCAAGCCTACATGTTCCTGCAAAAAAAAGCTGTGCACCTGGGCGGCATCACACTCAAACTTCATCTCACTGCTGGCCTTGCTGCACACATGCATGCACATGGACACCATGTATCACCTTGTGGATACTGCGTGCCTGCAACACTTGTTGACAAACATGCGCTTGCGCCTGCTGCCGTTGCCCGCAAGTGCAGCCAACACACCTGCACAAAGCATATGCGTTTCGTACACGGCCATCCAGCACGCTCTCAGTTGCAGTGATGGCGCCGCCTGCTGCCAGGGCAGCCAGGTCATAGCCGCCCGGCATAAAATGCGACTCGTCACCGATGCAATGCACCGCTTTGCTGTCGTCTGCGCTCATGGCCTGCACTGCATGGACGTACTCCGGGGTATGCGCCCTGCAGGGCAGCGGGCGGCAGCAAGAAGCCACGGCAGTGTGACAGGCAGTGGCTCCTGGCTGACAAGGTGACAGGTAGGCAAGGATGACGGTAGGCACCAAAGAAGAGAGCAAGCTGGTGAATGAGGCTGAGCCGATGCAGCACGGCGGCCAGGTGTGACCAGCAGGAGCTGGTACCTGGTGTGGAGGGGTGCATGGTGTTACCTTCGCTGTTTTGGCTTTGGGTGCAAATCGTTCACTGAGCTGCATGCAGCTGCATGTGCACTAATTTTCATGCTGTTGACACTGCACCTCACAAAACATACACTGCCCCTTATTGCTCAGCAGTGTAGCTCTGCAGAGCCATATGGTTGTATGGGGAGCGCTCACTCATCATGTCTGTTTCCTGCAAGCATCCTGCTGTGCCTCTGCTGTTGCCACACTGCCTTTCATGGCGTGCTGATGCTGGTGCATGCGCACACCACCCTCACCTCAGCAGCTCAGACCCTGCTGCAGGGCGAGGCTTCAGCACTTGAAGCTGGTCTAGCAGGCCACTGACGCTGACCAAGTTGTGCAGGCGCCGCTTCGTCTCTGCATGCTCTGGGTGACGGGTGGGCTGCACATACTGCTTCAGGTTGCCCCAGGGCCCAGGTTCATGCCAGAAATATAACTCATGAAACAAGTAGCCCGTCTTATGTCTGGCTTCGGTCGCTGGGCTGCTGTTAGAGGTGGCCCTGGTCCAGGCATGCCTGCTGCTAGCACACCTGCTGCTGCTTGTGCTGACTGAAGTTTGTGGGCAGGTGTGCAGCGTCCTACGGCTCAGTTTAATAAATCTTGGTTGCTGCATTGTGTTTCTGGTGCCCAAGAGGCCCTGGACACAACTGAGGCAGGCTGCAGCTGTGTCGGACCTTATGTCAGCAGCAAAACGTTGCGTTGCAAGGCGCTTGACGTTTGATACAGCAAACAAATTACATATTACTGGCGACTGGCTTGAAAGGTACCTTGAAACTTGACACAGGCGATGCCCCAATCGACGTATCGTCAATGAGTTTTCAAATGTATGTAGGTGTTCAGCAATGTGTTCAGCAATGTGCTGCTGAAATCACTCTCTTGTCGATCCGCATGTCTTACAACAATTGCATTATGTGCTATCTCGGGAAGTGAAGAGGTGCTGAGTTACGCTCAGCGTCGCTGGGCAAGGTGCAAACACATGTCAATTTGTTGTTTGCAAGTGGCGCCGAAACCCCACAACAGTGGCTGTTATTCCTCGGAAACTTCCCTTCCGAAGCAATCTAATGTCAAACCGTCCAGTATGGGCCATACGCGGATCGTTTGAGACCATAGTCTGTCAGACACGTTGATTGCCTGGATGCAACCTCACTCCACACTCACTCGTGTCCAATCCACACGACCACATAGCAGCCCCATCACCATCATGATCATGTCATACATGGAGCACAGGAGTCACTATGTGACACACGGCAAGCAGAGGCACCTGCTGTAACACATGCATGCTGAAAAGCTGCAGTGAAGTGTGCAAATGCCATGGGTAGTACAGTGTCCGGGCTACTACAGCTCATGCGTGCTGGCAAATGCTTGTCAAATAGCAGCTAGGTATGAGCCAACCTTGCCACAAAATAGATGTCAAAATTAAGGTTGCTCTGGACCAATGATCCCAACACAGCACAGACACCATGCACTGCGGCCTTCACTGCTCACGTGCGCTGGCACTGCGCTTGCTGGTTGTGCTACGCCGTGCTGGCTTTGCACTGTCTACCTGCTGTCCTGTGCCGTTGCCTGCATCCCCTGCTGCAGTGCTGCCAGTGGCTGTCCGGGTGCGCCGCCTGCCAGCACTGCCGCTGCTGCTGCTGCTGCCAGCGTCTGCAGCCGCTGCTGCTGATGCCGTGCGCCGACTAGTCCCACTTCTGCTACGCGGCTTGCTAGCTGCCGACGGCGCTGCTGCTGCTGCTGCTGCTGGAACCTCAACAGCTGCTGAGGTGCGCCTGCTTGTCCGCTGCTTGCGGGCCGCGGGTGCTGCTGCTTGCTGCAGCTGCTGCGGTTGTTGCTGCTGCTGCTGCTCCAACGGCGGCTGCACTTGCTGCTGCGCTCGCAGCCGCTGCGGCTTTGCTTGCTGCTGCTGCTGCTGCTTTGCTGGTGGTGGCTCCTTCGCCTGCTGCTGCCGCTGCTGCTGCTGTTGCGCGCGCGCTGCAACCTGCTGCTTGGCCTGCTGCCAGTCTGCTGGTGCTAGCTCCTCCACCTTGGCTTTGTACGCTGCCATATTGTCTCTGAGAATCTGCATCATGTGGGTTTCCACACCAAAAGGCCCAACTTGCATCTGCACCAGCAGATTTGGGATGGGGTGTGTGAAGTACAGCTCCACCTTGGTCTTGCCGTCAACCTGCTCCTGCAGGCCAACATTGCCTGCAGTCAATAGCAGCAGCAACCGCGGCAGCAACAACAGCACCAGGGTGAACACACAGCGACACACTTGTGTTTCGCTGGTTCTTCAGCTGGCTTGCGCAGGGATAGAGATGCACCTTGCAGGAACAACATACTCTGCAGCATACTACCAAAGCATATTTTGATGTCCTGCAAGCGTAAGCTATGCTGGGTTGCCACCTACATAAGGCCTGCTGCTGCTGCTGCTGCTGCTCGCTGTCCACGCCAGCGGCAACAGTCAGTGCGTAACAACTACTGTTGCCACAACTCAAGTTGGCACTGTGAATGCCCAGTGGCCTCACCTGCTAGGGGCATGCCATACACGCTCCTAAAAGCGATGGAGCTGTTGGGCTGTACTGTGGCGCGCTCAAGCAGGAACACTATCTCCAGGATGGGCAGCTTCCCTATTGCACAAAACCAACATGTGCAGGGCAAGCGGGCAGAGCAGTGAGCCCTAAACCTTGAATATCAGATGTTTCAACATACAGCACCGACCTGTGCTGTGGCTGCAGCTCATGAGCAGTGATGCTGACATGTGAGCAACATGCAGTCTCTCCGTCATCTACATCTGCACACCGGTTCTGCCAACCTCCGGCTTGCACACACTCGGCACACAGGCAGATGTTTTATAGTGCCAGCTTCTTTGGTCACTGTAGTCTGCCCTCCTGTGACAACAGCAGCAGCAGCAACAACAGCAGGTTGTTGTTGTTGCTGCTGCTGCTGCTGTTGTCACAGGAGGGCAGACTACAGTGACCAAAGAAGCTGGCAATATAAAATATTGCTGCCAATGCATCCAAGCGGAGCTAGCTGCAGCTGTGACTGGCTAATTGTGTACGAATGCTGCAACACCAGCCTGCAGGACGCTGCATGCTGTGCAGTCTGGCTGCATTGCTACTGCAAGAGCGCCAGCCTCCGAAACAGCACCCCTTTGCAGTTCGGCTGTTTCTTCTACAGAAATGCTGCCATAGTCAGAACAGCTGTCTGCAACCGTAAAAGTAGCTGGGCTGTGCTGCACGTCCACTGTTGCTACTCACTCCAGCGATAGAAGCACTGAAACAGCGCCATTTCTGGAGTGTTGTTGTCCAGCCCAATCTGCAGAGCACATGAACATAAGTCAATCAAGGCATCAATTTTCTAGCGCGGCATGTGCACAGTCTATCAGTCCTTGCAGGAGCAGCTGCTGCTGCTGTCAGCAAAGCAGTGCTGATACTGCAGCTGTTGCTGATTAACACAGGCCTGATCTGATGGTCTGCACCTGCCCAATGAGATCCATGAAGTCAACCAGCTTTGTCCAGTCGCTCCACATCGCGAAGCAGACATCGATGGGAGCATCCACCACCACCTCGGCCCGGTGGTGGCACTGCTTGCTGGGGTCATCCGAGAAAGATATGTAGCTGGCAGGCGTGTAGCCTCCTATATCCCGCTCCTCTGCCCGGCATGTCAGCAGCGATCTGCAGCAAATAGGCGTCGTTGTTGGCTGCTACGGCTCAGCAGCAGTCACTGTGTCTCGTGTGGCAGCAGCAACGTCCGCGCTGCCTGAACGCACCAAAAGAGCACAACAGCAAGCAGATCGGTCAGAAAGCCTACCTATGGCGCTTGATCAGCGAATGGCTGGGCCCTGCCACTGCTATGGCTGCTGGCACGGCCCGACACTCCCGACAGCGCGTACGTAATGTTGATGCTATGTATGAATTTGAGTGACGTCTTTTGAAAGCAGTACAGCCAGCTAGATGACCCTGGAGTGTCGCAGATAGCATCTTTGGCGTTTCACAGCTGCTTACTTTGCACATCCCTCATCTGCCACCCTCGTTCGTTGAATCACGCCAAAAATGCATACAATCACGCCGCAACAGGTGCGGTGCGGCTCCACAAGTGCACACACCAAGGACATAAACCCACCATGTTCGACTTTGACAAATCCTCAGTTGTAGAAGCAACATATGACAAGTACTGTGCATGTACACATACAGTTTCCCTCTCCCGCATGCATTGGGTGGGTGCAATAACGTAAGCACTATGGTGGGCTAGCTTTCAACAAACATTGCTGCTTGGCCAGTGATCCTGCTGCCTCCTGCGTGTGTTTGCTGCTGCTGCCCACTGCTGACCATTGCTGCTGTCAAGGGCTGCTACTCAATTTGGATCACTGCTTAGCGCCACATTTCCGTCCACAGGGTCACTGCGGCTGGCAGCGTCATCACCAGTAGCGGCTGCCGCTGCAAGCTGCTGCGGTGTGCCAGCTGCACCCACTTCATCCCCTACAACAGTTTCACTGCCACCAGCAGCAGCAGCAGCAGCAGTAGCAGCAGCAGCAGCAGCTCCAACAGTGCTGCCAGAAGCATCTCCAGCACCAATGCTGCTCCTACTCTGCGCTTCACTGACCTCCCCACTGCTAATGGCGCCGATGCTGTGCGACATGACAGCCAACTCAGATCCAGCAGCAGCAGCAGCAGCAGCGGCAGCAGCAGCGACCTCTCTGCTGCTGCCGCCCTCCTCCTCCTCTTCATTTTCGCTTACACCGTTGCTGTTGGCAGCAGCCGCACCTGGCCTGCTGTCTGAGCTGCTGCTGTCAGAAGCGGACCCTGACACGCCCTCAGAAGCAGCGCCTTGCTGCTGCTCTGCTGCTGGCTGCGTGCTGGGCCGGCTTGCTTCGCGGCTGTTGCGCGTCTTCTTGTAGTCTGCGCTAGCCGAGGTGGAGGCCGCTGAGGCAGCTGCACCGGCTGATTCGGCCACAGACGCGGCCCTCTCCGCTACCACAGCTGCGACGCCTGCAAAGCCCTGCTGCTGCTGTTGCTGGTGCTGCTGCTGGTGCTGCTGCTGGTGCTGCTGCTGGTGCTGCTGCTGGTGCTGCTGCTGCTGCTGCTGCTGCTGCGTGACCAAGTCCAGCATGTTGGTGAGCTCGCCTACGCGTATGTCTAGACAGGCCTCCTTGTCCATGGCGCGCACCAGGGCACGCTTAGCCTGGTCGTGGCTGCCTGGGCCCAGGCGAGTGAGATGCAGTGCAGGGCGGAGCGCAGCAGGGGATGGACGCAGGTGTTCGGTGCAGGCAGATGAGCAAGTATACTCCAGCAACAGGAACTTGCGCCGCTGTCAGTGCCAACAACATGACGGTCAGCACAGTCTCCGCGCCATAACAGTGTTCTGGTGAGTGCCAAACCTCCTGCATCTGCACTCAGGCGGCCCCGTACTATCGGGCAGCCGCCATCAGCTGCGATCGAGCACAAGATCTGTTCATGTTGTGCTGCCAACTGGGAGGTGGACACAAGGGACTCATCTGCGTATTGATGCAGCAGGCATTGGCATAGCCAACGTACCTTGCGTCTCAGCCAGCTCCATTTTTATCACCACTAGGTTATGCACCAGGAACTTGTTCTCATCCTGTGGAGAACACAACAACAGCAGCATCAGCAGCAGCAGCAGCAGCAGCACAGCATTGTTGCAAGTGCTCTGCAATGGATTGGATGGCCAAGCTGCCCCCTGCAGCCTAAGGCCACATGCGATATATGCAGGAATGCACAACGGTACCAAGCAAACATGGACTAGCAGTACAGGATTAGCTTGCAGACGAGCGCTGCACTGAACCAGCCCAAGCACACCTGCAAGCTGGTCATTTGTCGCCGCAGCTCCTTCACCTCCTTCTGCAGAGCGTCTGCTGTGGCCGCAGCTCGCGTAGCTGCGCGAGCGCGTCGCCCGCCAAACAGCGCAGCTACACTGCCCGCTGCCGGCGGAGCAGGAGCGCTGCCGCAGCCAGCGGAAAGCAGCGGGGGACTGCTGCTGCTGTGCTGCTGGTGTGGCGGAGTCGAGCTGTCGCCGCTGTTGGTGCGCTGCAGCTGCTGCTGCCCGTCAGCGTCCTCTGCCGAGCTGCTGGGCGTGCCTGGAGCGCCAGACTGCTTGCTGCCGCTGCGTTGCAGCGTGGGTGAGCCGCCAACGCCCAACTGCTGCTGCTGCTGTGCTGCATCCAAGTCCATGCTGGACCGCCTGCTGCTGTTCAGGGATGCCAGGCCCATGCTGCTGGCACCTGCCAAGCTGCCTTCGCCCTGGTCGTCGTCTGCAGGGTTGCCCGTGCCAGTTCGCCGCCAGAAGAAGCCCCAACCTCCCCGGCCTGTCCTGCTGCTGCCGCCACCTAATGCTGATGCAGCTGACAGACCGCCGGGATTGGCGGTAGCCATCAGCGCTGCTGCGTGGCTGTGGTCGCCAGCAGTGCCGCCGGCTGCTGTTGCTACAGCGTTTGACAGCACGTGCAGCTGCGCTTCCAGAGCCAGCTTGTCTGCTTCAAGCTCGGCCTTTTCCAGATCACCTTGCTCCATTGCGTCTTTGAGCCGTGCCACCATCTGCTGGTACAGTCCCAGCTGCAGCAACGCAGTAGGGTGGCGCAGGTGCACCGGCAAGCAGCTCAGACAGCAGCAGCAACCAGACTCTTCAGCAACTGTGGCTGGTGTGGGGCCACAAGCAACATGGCATGGCGTGCAAGCAAGTTCACCGCCGGGGTGTGGTTGTGTTGCCAACGCCTTTGTTGAGATTATGCACCTACCACAATCTAGACTTGACCATGCATGTCATACAGCAGAGCACCACCTTGCATGCCCACCGGCATCTGATATAGCAGCACGCCTGCAGCACCCCCGGACCAACCTGCATGGTGAGGTCGTAGTTCAGCTGCTGCAGTGCTGCAAGTGAGGCCTCAGGCGACAGACCCTCCAGCGCAACAGCCGCCATCAGCGCAGCAGCACGCTCCTCTGCCGTGTGCGGCTGCGCGGGTGCAGCAGCTGCTGCTGCCGCCCCACCGCGCGACCCTGCATGCATCGGCGACGCTGCATCTGACAGCACTGGCGTCTCAGGGCCCTGCTCGATGCTGCCTGCATCTGACAGCTGCGGGTGGAAACTGCCGCCTGCTGTTGTGAGCTTGGGCTCACAAGCTGATGACGCTGCAGAAGCGGCGAGGCAGGCATGAACATAACCTCGGCAACATGATGATGGAACCTAAGCGGCAGCAGCTGCTAAGTCTGGAACAGCAGGGATGCAGGTGCACTGTGTGGTGCATTGCAGGTACGCAGGTGCTCTGCACGTCAGACACTACCTGTGCCTTCCAACAACAGGGCCAGCTCAACATGAAGATCTTGACCGCTTCGACTGCTGCATGAAAGCTCACACCTCCATGCACCATCACACACAGCATATGCAGGCCACGTACCTACTGCCACTGGCACGCCATGGCTGACAGCTGTTGCTGCTGCGTTCAAACTGGCCAGCTTGCGTTGGCTGACATCACTGCTGCGCTTCTGCTTCTGCTGCTGCTGCAGCTGCAGCTGAACTGCTGTCACTGGCATCACCATGCCGCTGTTTGCGCCAGTGTGCCGCAGGTCAAAGTTGCTGAGCCGCTGCATCGCCGCGCTGTCTCCGCTCGTGCCCGAGGCATGCTGCTGCTGAAGCACCTCGTTCCAGATGGTGGCCACCTGCGGGCTGGTTTCTATGAGCTGCCGGTGCTTGATGGAGAGCTCGTGATACTTGCTCTGCACTTTCGTCTTCTCCTCAGAGGCAGCAAGCAGCTGCGTCTCAAGCTCCTGCAGGACACCAAGCAGCAGCGGCAGCAGCAGCAGCGCACGATCAAAGCTCTAAGATAGTTACAGCACAGTACCGCCTCCTGGCACATTGACATACTGATGTTATTGTATAGCTAGCCGTTGTCCCCTGTTCTTGCAAAATATCTGGGCCCGTTGATGCTACAATTGTTGCGTAGCTCTCACCATACCAATGCCTGCGCAGCCAACCTAAAAGCCAGCTGCTATTGTGCGGCAGCAGTGCCGCAGGTGATCCTGCTGCTGACTCCTCTCGAACATGGTGCTGCTGCTGGCTGGCTGCTGCTGGCTGCTGCTGCTTGTGCAAGCATCTGCATCCAGCTGCAACACTTGCTTCACCGGCAGAAACAGCTTCAAATTGGGTACTTCGTGCTTGCCGCTCACCACTATGCGCTGCTCCAGCGGCTGCACGTTGGAGCCGTCCCGCAGCACTTGCAGCTCGAGCTCCAGCCGCTCTATCCGTTGCTGCAGCATGCCGACGGTGTGCTCGTGCTTCTCCTGGTCCATCTTGTACTTGTGCTCTCGCTTTACCCATGCACTGGGCGGTATGAGCTGCACTCGGCTGTTTTTCAGCTCAGTGAGCTCCTGAGCGAGGCGTGCTGAGTCATCCGAGCGGCAACCAGCGCGTCATATGACGCGCGCACCAGCTGCTGTGGAAGCTCAGCCTTGCCGGAGGATGCAGCTGCCTGCAATGATTTGTTGCCAACAGCAGGAGAATGCAGCATGACAACTGGGTTTTACATCTGTGGGGTGATGTACAGTGTAGGAATCAGTAAGCAAGCATACAGCAGACTTGCAGGAAAGGGCGGTAAAGGAGGCCGCATGCAGCATGCATAAAGCGTGCGGTACAAAGTCTACATCTCACGCTGCAGCTGAGAGTTGTGCGGTGCTGCAGCAACTTGCTGCCTTAACTGAGATGATCTAAGCTCCTGCAAACATGATACTGCAAGTTGGCGCAGTCAGGCTTGCAGGAAATGGATGGTGCCAAACTGGAGGGCGCTGCTACAGTGTCACCGGTGAACGCTGCTGTTGTGCGAACAGCATAGCAAACGGGCAGTCCAATAAATGGTGATGAACCTCAGTCATTGTTTTGGACTGCGTTGCTCACGTGTACTGCTCTGCATGGCAGTTGCCAGCATGTGCTTATGTCAAAGCACGGCTGCCGCCAAGTGTTTATGCACAGCACCTGTTGTTTTCACTCACCCTGGCTGCTGACTCCAGCTTATGCAGCACATCCTCAACTGTGATGCCATCTTCCCCGGCATTTGTGATGCCCTTCTTCACAGGTGCTACACCGCTGGCGAAAGCAGCAATCTTGTTGGCCAAGCTGCTGCTGCTGGGGTTAGAGTGGCGCGAGTGCTTGCCACTGCCTTCTAAAGATGGCTCTGACGCAGCACTGCTGCTTGGCCTGGCCTCGCCAGTGTCTGCTGCTGCCTTGACTTCGTCTGCCTGCTGCGCACTTTGCCCCTGCGCACATGCAGGCGTATTTAGCCATGCCAGCCGCATATAAGGCATGCTGTTGAGCTTAATGTTCGCACCTTTTCTTCATTCATCAGCCTTAGCTCCGTATCAACTACTTGATGTATTCCTCATGCCAGACTAGCTCGCTGCTGCTACGAGGCGAGGGTGGCTTGCCCGTAAGAATGACAAAGTTTTTCCAACAATAAATAGCAGCGTTTTGAATGCTGCAGGACAAAACCGGCGCCAAGAAATTTCCCACAGTAACTGCTGAACCTGAACAGCACAAGCAGTGCACAAGGTCAGCGGGGGAGGAATGAAACGGGTTTGATTATGGTCAGCGGGGCATTTAGCACAGGTCTGAAGCATCCTGACCTCGACTCAACCTCTCGAGACAAGGTTTAGTGAGTTGGTTGCTTTACATTGTTTTTATTTGAACAAAACTGTTTACTGCCCACTGTTTCATACCCAAGATGTCCTTGTAAGTGAACAAATTGCATCGAGTTGGTGACAGCACCGAGATCACAAGCTGGCAACGAGAATGCTTCGATCCAGCCAGCTGCAGCACGGACCTGCAACAAAGCATAAAGCGTATCCACACGCTGCAGGCAGGCAAGCACGTGCCGGGTTCAGGCACCTCCCAGCACGACTTGGGGTAGCAGTGCGCAGCAGTGTAGACCCAGACGAGCTTCATGAGGCCAAGCTCGGCCCCAACGTGGTCGCCGGGATCCGGGAGGTTAAAGAAAAGCTTACGTGGTCTCCAGCAACCGTGATCCGTAATGAGTAAGCATCCGAAGGACTTCTTTGCAGGCAGTACTGCTTGCTGCTGCTGCTGCTGCTAATGCGACCCCACTCACTTCGCACTGTCATGCAGGGCGATCAACCTAAATGGGACGCACCGGCTGCTGCACCTCAGCGTCTCGGATGAGGTGGGCTCCTGCTTGCCCAGCAAGACAGGCTGTGGCCTCTGCTGACATCAGCAGTCACGCTGTTGCTCGTTGGCTGACGTACATCTGACTTGGTGTTCTGTCTGATCAGGTGGACATGCTGTATGGGCGCAAGATTCAAGCAGTGCCAGACACTGCAAGATGGCTTGAGTCCTTCACAGTGAGTTGGCAGATTCCAATGCCACATCAGGGGATGGGTAGTTGTAGCAGCAGCTGCAGAAGTGACAGTAGCAGCTTGCGCACTTGCACTATTCGGCAGCATGTGCTGCAAATGCACTGCGAAGATCCATCCATGTTACTGATTTGGCACTGGGCGTTGGAGATGGTCAGCGCAACAGACACAGACGGGTGGTGCTGTGTCTGTTACGGGTGGGTAGCGCGGCAGCAAGCATGCATCCATCAGCAAGAGCACCATTCACCAGACATCTGCTTTCTGTTGATGCCCCTGTGCAACAAGTATAATCAGTCCAATCTGTCCAGCTGCACGCGAATCTGCTTCGCTGTGTTTGCGCGCCTGCAGGTCCCTGGGCAGTTCGTGGGCGTGCGCCCACCCAAGCAGGACGAGACCAACGGGCTAGCAGACAACCAGCCTTTGTACACTATTGCATGCTCGCCATATGAGTCTCGGCGAGACTCTGCGTACCTTGGGGGATCCATCATTGAGGTGGGTTTGCCAGCAGCAGCAGCAGCAGCAGCAGCAGCAGCAGGCTGGTGGGGAGCCTGAGCATGTGTCCTGCAAGCGTCAGTAGTAGCAGCACCAGCACCACATCACATCAACGCCAATAGCTGGCTCCCATGCCTATGTAAGACGTGTGTCAGCAGCAGCAGCAGCAGTTGTGCATAGCAGCAGCGGCACCAGCAGCGCTCGTCACCAATTTCTGCGCTCACACAGTAAGCTTTTGGCTGTGCTGGCTTTTGCGCACGGCAGGTGGTGGTAGATAAGCACAATGGCGGTGACCAGTCAACGCTAGCAGACATGGCACCTGGCGCGACAGTAGAGGTGGGTGCCGCACAACGTGAACGTGAACGCATACATGCGGTACCGCCTGCACTCATCGTGTTACACTATAATGCGCTGCAGACGCGCGCACTGTAGCCGGGCAGGGGGTGAGCTGCAGCTGTATATGCTTGCAACTCCACAGGAGCTGGCTGGACTCGACTACACTCCTGCCTGCACACCCAGCGTGCATGCATGCGTTAGCGCCTGCCAGCTCAATCGGTACTTGTGCTCGCCCGCCTGCTGCCATGCCTGCGCGCTCGGCGGCGTGTCTGCTGCTGCAGGTCAGCCAAGTCGTTGGGCGCGGCTTTGCCTCTCTGTTCAACAGCTACTCGGGCCTGCCCAGCTCACTGGAGGTGAGACTGCACAGTGTGATGGCGTCGGGTTTGGTCTGGTGGTAATGTGTGTGCAACAGCTGTTGACCGGGCATCGCTGCTGCTCCTGCTGCTCCTCCTTCTCCTCCCCTGCTGCGTGCTTTTTTTTAACACAGGAGCAGCGCAACATCTTGGCCATAGCAGTCGGCCTGCGCGGCATCGCAGCCATCCGCGCGGTGCTCAGCTGGGCGCCTGTGCAGGCGCACGCCACCAGCCGCAAAGTCAGCTGCTTCTACGTGACCAAGAGCCCCAGCTCTGCCGCGTTCCTGGCAGAGTGGGACCAGTGGCGTGAAGCTGGGGTGAGTCGTGCGCGATCGCAGGGGGACAGGTGCAGGGGATCGAGGGGGACAGGTGCAGGGGATTATGCGTGGGCAACCGTGCCGGATCTGCGACGTCGGCGCCACTTGGTGGCAGCTGCTGGTGGTGCATTTTAGTGTGCCATAGCAGGCTGCTGATTTTTGTTGGCATGTGCGCTTTTGGGTGTGAGTGCATATCAGCTGCCTCCGATTAAAAAAAGCCCTAGCCTCACTGCCTTCTAGGCCGGACCTGTGGCGTCATGTTGGAGTGAGATGCTGGGGTGTTGGTTTGGTGTTGTCGTGGGGAGCGAGGCACAGCGCATGTGAGCTTGGGGGCAGTGTCGCCTGGCATGAGGTCGCTACCTGCAGGAGCGCAGCTGACGTGTGGGTGATGCTTTTTTCACACTGCCTGGTTTCTCGTCTGCTGCGTGTCTCCTGCAGATCAACTTCCACCCGCTCTACACAGAATCCATGCTCAAAGGCAGCGCGCAGGACGGCGAGGACGCGGGAAATTCCAGCAGCGGCAGCAGCAGCAGCGCAGCAGGCGACACAGCAGTCACGGCAGCAGACATCATGGGCTTGCTCGACCAGGGGCTGTTCCTGCACGAGCACGGCATCGAGTCGGTGCTGGGCGGCCGGGCGTCTGACGCCACAGTGCTGCTCGCAGGACTCAGGGGTGACATTGCGAGCACGGTCGCCAAGGAGTTGACCTTCAAGGGCGTGGCGTGGGAGCGGCTGCTGTTCTGCGACTACTTCTAGGCGACTCGCAGCTGCAGCAACTGGCGTCTGTGTGTGGCGGACTTGATGTGGTGCTGGTGGGCACCTTGCATCACTTGCAGCTGTCGCAGCACAGGACATGCATGCTCTTGCGTTGGCCTCAACTTGCGTCCTGTGATCTGCACACTCATATGATGCTATCATATATGCATGCAACTGGCCTGTTATAAGCTTTGTGTTGTAAATCATTCTGCTGAGAGTGCTGTCCTGTTGCTGGGATGTATGGTCATGAATCAGGGTTGTTCGCTGACTCATTATGCATTGCTGCTGCTGTGCATCTATACGCACGTGCATTGTATGCATTCTGCATAAGTGTATCTAGCCCTACTTTGCACAAAGCATGCTTGTGGGGGTGCGATGCGTTCACAGTTTGCGGTGCTGCACAGTTTGCGGTGCAGTAAGCAGTGCCGTTAGTAACACATGTGTTCTGGTGCCGTGACTCCTACTTGTTCATCGTGTGTTAATGGTGGAAGCACCGTCAGTTTGCTGCAGCTGTTATCGACCTAGATCCAGCACCACTCATCCTGCTTTGACAAGTACTGCCCTATCACTGGACAAGCAACAATTACCCAACAGCAGCAGCTCGCCTCCCCGCAGCACACTTCACGCACATCAACTCAACTGCCTTTATCACAGCAATGGAAGCACCTTGCTTGGTGTACAGGCGTCAGTATGCGAACCGGACTTTGCAGTGGCACATCATGCACGACCCGTGCAACCCGCAAAAGGCCCCAGATGTCGTGTTTGACGATGTGACGTTCAATCCGCTGCTAGATCTGTCCGTCAGCTCTGAACTGGTGCAATTGCTAAGCAGCTGGGGCAGCAACAGCTGCAAGGCTACCTCCTTGGCTGCTCTGCTGGAGCTGCTGCTCAGCTTGTACATGCAACACCAGAAAGAGAGGATAGCTGCACTGCAGGATGACCGCCTGCTGTTTGAACTAGCAATGCTGGAGGACCTGGGCTGCTCAGAGGTGCTGCTGTCAGGTGAGTGCGAGCGTTCTGCAGGATGTGCATGCGTAGGTACCACCCTGGCGTCTGAGCAGCTGCTGTCACGTGGGTATATTGCACAGTCATGCACTACTTACCTGTGCAGTGGTACCTATGCACTGAGTCAGGGTGCAGTCACTTGAACAACAGGGTTATATGGTTCATGTGGTTCTTGAAACGGCAGCGCAACATTACCTCCCCTTCCGCATGTTGACCGCCATAGCCATTGGCGTCATGCATGACCTCCACTTCATGGCTGTACACAGCCTTGAATAACTCCGTACGCTCTGCTCGCTATACACATTGCTTTTTGCAGCTGCTGCTGACGGCAATCAGCAGGCCTGCTTCAGCATTCCAGTACACGCTGACCTGGTGCCAGCACGCCGCCTCTATGAGTGCCTGCAGCAGCAGCAGCAGCAGCAGCAGGAACAGCAGCCAGGCAGCCACAGCCATCAGACAGAAACACAGCAGTTTATGCTGCATGTATCGTTCCGTGTAGGGCGAGGAATCAAGGGCCATGCAGCACCAGACTTGCAGCTGCAGTACCCGCACTGGGCAGAGCAGCAGTTGCCGCCGCTGTCGCTTCCTTCCTGGGACCCTCAAACGTCTCTGGTCGAGTATGTGCCCCACCTGGCAGAGCGCCTCAGCAAGCACTTGCAGGACAGCTGTCCTGCAGCCGTGCTGAGGTTTGACCAAGTCAAAGCTCTAGCCGGGGTGTTGGGGCACCCACTGGAGGTCAACATGCACGGCAGCAGCGCCGTCAAAGGCAGCGCCGCAGCTGGTGGCAGCAGCTTTGCAGGCACCAGCAGCAGCATGGCGTACCTAGGGAGCGCCAGCAGGCACAAAGGCAGCAGCAGCAGCGCTGTGTTCCAGCTGCAGTTTGACCAGCAGCCGCTGCTGCTGTTTGTGGAGATGCCGCCGAGCTTCCCTGCAGAGGCGCCCCTGCTGCTGCTGCAGAGCATGAGGCGGCTTGGTCCTGACAGTTATGTGACGCTCAGCAGCATCCCCTGGAGCCCTAGGTGGGGTGCAACACGGTCAGCGTGTGTTGAGAGAGAGTAGTTGCACGTGGGTCCAGTGACCATCTTAGATGGCATTAGCAACACAATTTTACAGTTTTAGACACAACATGTGATCATATGATGGCAACAGTTCTGCGGTGCAATGCAGCGTGACATTTGTGCAGCGCCCAGCAGAACCCCTAGAGGTCAAGGTGATGGACACAACAGGCTGTGCATGTTGCAAATCAAATCGGCAGAGTACTGAGTGCTGGCACGGTTGCTGTGGTTGTGCTGCAGGTTCAACAACACTTGCTGAACCTTTCGACTGATCATTGTGTTTTACTGTTGTGCAGCTGCAATGCAGATGCGGGAACAGTGCAACGCTGGCATATGGCTTAAACACAACCTTGATCAACAGGCTGCGGATAGTCGAACACAGGAGTTGATGTATGGAGTTCTTTCTGACCTGTTTCTTGTGCTGTGCTGCACAGGTGGGATGCCAATGAAATGACAGCGCGCCTGTTCAACTTTATCAAGCAGCAAGCGCCCAGCATACTCAAGGATATGGAGGGCGGAGGCAGCGGCAACACGCTGTGACGCTCGCTGCTAGCCTAGCAGTTTGCTTGCACATCACCAGTGGCAGCAGTGCGCTTGCACATCACTACAAGACAGTGCACAGGAGGACCAGCTGCAAGTTGAGCGGCAGCTGGCAGGTGCCTGCTGTCACAAGTTGATGATGGTGGTGATGATGACTGTGATGGTGATGTTCTGACTGCTGGCAGTGCCATGTACGGCTGAGCAGCACATGTCAGTGGGTGAGAGGCACACTGATGCACCGCGCTTTGGTGCTTTCTGCTCATGAGGCTGATGCGCTGACCAAACTAACGTACTTATCAGATCCTTAGAGAAAAAGGTTGTCTCACCTGAGTTCATGAATTGATGTGATAGGGCTTGCTGAGCGCAAAAGAGGGCTAGTGCGGTGTAAAAGAACGGATTTAACGGCTCCTGGGCGCGGTGTGTCCTGGTCAGGTATAGACAGCACTTAGAATAACTCCTCCCTAACAAATTGTCAAAGAAACTCTATTATGTGCAAAAATTCCACACAAAGACAAAAATTCTCCAACAAAGTTAGGAGTCAAAGGCAAGGCCATATTACACTAACTAAAGATAAAAAACCAAATACTGAATAGAGGCATTGCAGTAGCTGCACCCCAAGATATTTCAATGCTTTTGTATGTGTTCGATCATAGAGAGCTCCTACACACAAAAACAACGGCTTTGGTAGCAACAGGTGCATTGATGAGTGTCTTTTAGATGATGCGATCTAAAAACCCTGTGCACTCCGTGTTCATTTGATCATACCCTGCAACTCGGGCTTGTTGTATGTAATATTAAAATTTGCGAAGATGGCGGAATTGGTAGACGCTATTGATTGCATAGCCTTCCTTGTCTCTAGTTTATACCTATGATGATTTGGTTAGTAAGCCCGTTCAGGAAGGCTATGGATCCTTGGCTTGGGGTGCATCGCTTGCTGAAGCAGCAGGCAGCAACCGTGTGTACACGTGTACTGCATGTTTTTACGTGTACTGCAGACCTTGACTTTGTACTGACCGGGGCACAAAGGCTGTTGAACCCACCTCAGCCACATGTAGATTACACACTAGGCCGGGTTGCATTCATTGATGGGCTGACGCTCAGTACTCGCCAAGCCAAGCACAATGACATGCTAGAGCCATGCAACAATGACTTGCTAAGTTCACTGAGTGAGCTAGCAATAACAGCAAACGCAGCAAACCACGACATGTCTTGTCTGCACACATGCATGATGTGCCACAATGGCTAGCAGTGGCCGCCAGTATCGCTTCCACACTGGACAGCAGCAGGCTGCTGACCCACCAGGGACACGGCCAGAACGCCATGACATCAGCACGCCATCAACACACACAACGCACACCAGCTGCCTGCAACCACCACAACAAGACGCGGGTTGTCTTGTCTCCAGTCCCGAGCCAGAGCAGCCTCGTCACGCCGCACTCGAATTTACATGTACAGGCCCTCCGGCACGCCCTCCTTCTTCTTGTACAGCACCTTCTCCTTGGCCTTGCGGAAGTCCGCCTGCGGAGGCCACGCGGCAGCGCAGGCAGCACCAGGCACGGTGAAAGCGCCACCAGGCACAGTGACAGGGCCGCACTGCTGCTGCGTTCATACTGTGAGTAGCTGCGGCAGCCGGCACGCTGTACCTGTGGCTGTCATGCTGAACCAGGCTCTGGCCTAGAAGGGGCTGGTGGTGACATGGCTGGCATGTCACCTGGCTAGCATGCGTTCTTAGTGGGCACCATGCTCAGCAGCACCCTGCTGCACTAGATGCCAGACGGGCGGACTCCTCAATGTGTGCAACATGAGGCTGGAGGGGCGGCTGCGCCTGCAGCGACGTGCTGCAGCACCAGTCGAAACACTCAGTATCAGGCACACTGCACACGCCTGCATGCAGCTGCTGTGCCCAGCCACACGCCGGCCAGCCAACCAGCAGGGTGAAGGGGCAGCTGGACAGCATCACGATGTCGCACATAGCACGGCGTGCGCATCTGCAGGGCGCCCTGCAGCGCGGCGCACCTGGGTGACGCGCATGCGGCGCTCCCGCAGCGCCAGCAGCCCCGCCTCTGTGCACACCGCCTTGATGTCCGCGCCGCTCAGCTCGTCCTTGGCCATCACAAACTCCTCGAGGTTGACGTCCTCCGACAGCGTCATGCGGCCTGCAGGGTTCAGCGGGACGCGTCCCGATGGGGTCTAAGGTTTGAGAGATGTGATGTGCTGCAGCCTGCCACACAGCGCCTCACCCTACGAGGGAGTGCACTGATGCGGCAGCCCAGCTGACGGCCATCAGCGACAAGGCGGCAAACCCTCGGCACAATTGAAGTGCAAGGTGCATGCTTGCATGGGTGCGCAGCCCCCAGAGGCGTGCTATGCAAGTGCTGTTGTCATGATAAACACATGTCTGGCCCTGGCTTTCAGGCCTGGCTTTCAGGCCTGGCGACCAATTGGTCAAGAAGAGCCGGCCGCTGGTGGCTTGCCAGTGGCGGTCCCTGTGTGATTTTAGAGGTGTGCTGAGAACATGTACTAAACTGTTGACACAGCGGCCAACAGCAGCTACCCAACCCAGCGCGACAACTCTGACTGCAACCCGCAAACATGACTGGCGCCAAAAAATTGCTGACACATATCCAAAGAAAGCACACACAGCATCTTCGCCATCATAAACTCGTTACAAATTCAGCAACAATACTCGGCAACCCAAGCAAACTGACCTGTGTGGATGCCAAAGATGCGCCGCTTTGTCTTGGCGTCTGGCAGTGGGAACTCAATCTTGCGGTCGATGCGGCCAGGCCTGATGAGGGCGGGGTCCAGCGTCTCAATGCGGTTGGTGGCCATGATCACCTGGGGGTGCAGCGGCCAGCAGCAACATGTTGGCTTTGGGCAGGACTGGTGATGTCAGGGTCAGGCAACCAGCTGGTTTTATACCACGGACGCACAGAACCAGCACAGTAGCAATGAAGGAAGCAAGCAGATGGATAAAGGCAAAACAGGGTCATGCATGCTGGGCCAGCAGTGCAACCACTACTGGACGAGCAACACATCGTGGCTGGGTTGCTGGAGACGTGACAGTTGAACGTGCTGCTGGCGGTGGGCAGCCAGCGAATGCTGAATGGAATGCAGATACAAGTTCGCACCACCCTCTGCGCATAATAGCAACAACTAATGATTAGGGGCATGCAGCCACAAGTTAGCACCACCCGTAGCGCATGCAAGTAACCATAGTAGCAAGGTGACGCCCACCTTGACCTCGCTGAGCGCGTCAAAGCCATCCATCTGGTTGAGCAGCTCAAGCATGGTACGCTGGATCTCGCGCTCGCCGCCGCTGTGGCTGTCGTAACGCTTGGTACCGATCGCATCGATCTCGTCTGCGCGACGACGCAGCGCGCAGCCGCGAGACAGGAGTAACGGCAGGCATCGGTCAGACCGCGGCTCGTCAGAGCCCAGGCTTCAGAGTTTTTGAGACCGCAGTTCAAGCCCTGCTGTCAGCGAGTCTTTTTTAATTCAGCAGCGCTCTCCCGGCTCTGGTTGCCGGGCCCCTCCACGCCTGACTCATCAGTCAGACTGCAGCCCGTGGACAACCCTTGGCAGCGCCCAATGCAGCCCATGCCTGCCTGTCTCAGGTTGCTTCGTCCCTGCCCACTGCTCACGGAACCCCCGCCACACCCCTGCACACTGCAAGCTGCGACATTCTGCCACACGCACGCTGCTGCACACCGTGCACATATGAGCACTGCAACAACACAGGCACAGGGCTGGCGCTAGGTGCACCTGTCACATGGGACAGCTCCAGCAACAGGTACCGCCATCACCAAGGTCCTGCTCATCCCGCCCACTGCCCAAACATCACATGGTCGACCCACAAATCACCCCAAGCCAAAGCCCCAGCCCTGGCACCTGCTCAGCCCAGCTCACCTATAAACACGATGCTGGGGCTGAGTTCGTCGGCGACCCTGAACAGCTCCCGCACCAGCTTGGGCCCGTCACCCAGGTACTTCTGGATGAGCTCGCTGCCCACCACGCGCAGGAATGTGGCGCTGGTGGAGTTGGCGACTGCCTTGGCAAGCAGCGTCTTGCCGGTGCCTGGCTCGCCGTACAAAATGACACCCTGCAGTGGTGCAGCGATGATGGCGGGGGGTGCAGCAAAGTGCAAGGGCAGGTGGTGTTGGAGCTTGCCGGCGAGCCGTGTACACAGGCAGCAGGTGGGGGGCAGCGAAGACTAGGTGCGTGGCAAGCACCTGGCGAGGGGGTGATGAGTGCAGAAAGGTGTTGTTGACCACTGCCTTGGCGGCTGCCATGGCAGATCGTGACTTGCCGGTTGACTGGCTTGCCGCACCATGAGACACCCTACTAGGACATTGTCCAATCAGGATGAAAGAGGATCGAATGTGTTGATCAGCAGCAGGCACACAACTACAAGACAGAGGCCCGTCATCAAAAATGGCAGAAACACGACATGCAACTTTCTGCTGACATGCTCTGCTAGCTCCGGCAACGCTCGCTACCTGAGCCCTGCGCGGAAGGTACCAGAAGCCTTTACTTGCTTGACGTCAATACCTCTGCACAGCTCAGGTTTGTAAATGGCAGCTCGACTACCTGTTTCTTTAGGGTGTTACTGACTGGGTAAGGCAACGCCTCAGGGCCCAAACCCTACCATTGCACGCGACAGCCCCGCGCCTCACCTTTGGCGGCTTGATGCCGATGTCCTCGTACAGCTCAGGGTTGGTGAGGGGCAGCTCCACCGCCTCCTTGATCTCCTGCACCTGCTGTTCCAGCCCGCCCACGTCGGCGTAGCTCTCCAGCGGCGCCTTCTCCACCTGCACGGGTACAGCCCAGAGAGACACAGCGGCTGTGTGTTTGATACAGAGAGCTTGGTGCACGTAGTATCAGCTGTGCAGCACGGCCAGATAAGTGCGTGCGGTGCTGAGTGAAACTACCACACACCATCCCAATCTGCACATAGGCAGCCGTAGAAAGCACTGCTTTGGCCATTCCACGGCCAAAAGGCAGTCGTTGTACAGGTGCTGGCAAAGTACAGGTGGCCAATCAGGCAGAGCATAGGTCGCCCAAGCAATGGACGCAGAGCGGAACACGGACTGGAGCTGCTGCATTAGTACACTGCCCGCTTGTGGGATGCCAGCCCCGACCTGCACCAGCAGAAGCATGCAACCGCTGCTGCCGCATGCGCTAGGCGTGTGGTGCACGATGCAGATCAAGCGCTGCGTGCCTGCTTCTGCCCCTCACCTTCATCACCGATACCATGGGGTCTGTCTCGTCCTGCAGAATGCCCACCACTGACATCACCTGCAGCAGCAGCAGCAGCAGCAATAACAACAGTTCGGCAGAGTAGAAGCCATGCTGTGCAGTATGCCGTATGACCACTAGCTAGCTTCATGCTGATGAAGCATCGAGGAATGTTAGCCTGGCAAACAACATAACACAGAAACTGCAATAGCTCGCTTGCATACACCGTGCTGCACACCTGCTGAAGACCAACGCATGTGAGCACCCTCATAGTACCATCAATGCAGCAAAGCCACCATCACCGCCAGCAGCAACAGCAGTAGCCACCCCTTCACCTTGTTGTGCAGCAGCACGCTGCATCCTGGCTCCAGCTGCGTCTTATCAACAAACGACAGAATGCCAACATAGTACTCTGGGCCAACCGTGCTGCTGACAATGGCATGGCTGCACAAAGTTACAGCAGGTTGAAGGTAGGCAGCAGCAGCGGCTGCAACGTCAGAAGAATGTAAAACCATACTAACACTTGTGCACGTGGAGAAAGCTGGACAGAGAGACAGACATGCAATGATGTGCTGTGCACATGCCGATCGTGTCCAGTGCAACACCTCATGTGCTGCCACATGGGTGCATTCACTGCCATAAAGGCCCCCTGAACAGACTCTGCATGGACACAGCGACTGCCACAGCCACAGTCGAAGCTGCAACCCTGCTGCTGCTGCTGCTGCTGTTACCGCAACAACAGCACCCTGCTGCTGGTGCGGCGACGGCGGCGGCCAGGAGATACACCGTGCTGCCGCCATGGCATCACCTGCTGCTGTGCTGCTGCTTGCGGCTGCTGCTGCTGCTGCTCACTTTTCGTCAATTATCTCCTCCAGGCTGCCTACACTGAGAGGAGACCCACGCAGGTCATCAACCTATAACACAGCAGCAGCAGGAGCAGCAGCAGGAACAGCACCAGCAAAGCAGAGCGGAGCAAAGTTAGCCCTGGATGTCATACCGCACATGCATACACTTAGCAGCACACGGCTACCAAAGAGGAAAGCAACATGCCCAACCACCGCAAACCTTCTGTGCATGCCAACGCTGCACAGCAGCTGAGTGCAGTGCTGAAACATGCTGCTGGGAGAAGAAACTGCACGTACTACTGAATTACAGAAACAAAAGTGTGCTGCAGGAGTTTCTGAAGCTTTTGTGCTGGTCCCAGTCAGATGTACACCGCCAGCAGCGCGTGCTGGAGCCCCACCTTTGACCTGTCCTCCTCATTGCGCTCGTCCTGCGGCTTCAGCTGCTCCTGATACTGCACAAACTCGTGCTCCATGAGCAGGTAGTCCTTGATCCGCTCTAGCTTCAGCAGACGCAGCTTGCACTTGGTGCTGGGTGTGACTGTGGGCAGCTTGCTGCCTAGGCCTGAGGCTGCATCACGCTTGCGCTGCTTTTTGCCCACACGTGGGGGCGGTGCTGGGGGCTCCCATTTCTTTTTCTTTTCCTGCAAGCGCAATCAGCGTATGTGTGCCATGCTGAAGCGGATGTGGGCTTACATGCGAGAAGTAATGACCACGCAGTAGATAATGAAGAGAAAAAACAAGCACAGACAGCAGCGCACAGCAGCTGCAGCTTGCAAGTGTCCTGGGGACAGGTTACTAGAGATACACAGCTGAGAACACAGACAGGCAACCAAGAAAATCAACCTCACCACATTACACGTGCTAGCTCTCCTGATCACTGCCAGACTGAGCACTTGTGCAACCAACACTGCTGCTGCAATGGTGAAGGATTGCTGTCATGCATGTAATGGCTGCCCTCAAGTTCTGTGAGCATTCAATAACAGAGCACGTCGTTCATTCTGCAACTCCTGAACGATCATGTGCAGAGGAACGACCGAGGCTGATCAAACTGTGGATAGCATCACAGTACTGCACCAACCTGATCTTTCTTCTTCTGCTCCCCAGCTCCCGGAGGCCCACCCCCAGGGGCACTCTGGTTTTGCCCCATGCCCTTCCTGTGGCAGCTGCTGTCCTAGCTCAACGTATGGTACGGAGTCTGTCCAGTTAACGAGCGGCAAGCAACCACCTCTCGCGCAAGTCTTGCTGTAAACTTGACTGATCACGTTACGCATATAACTTCTTGCATTTCCAATAGTTTGCAGCGGAGCCTCACCGTGCTCGGTGAAAGCCTTCATGTCATGTCACCTGCGTGGTTCTTTTGGCATGTCCTGTCTGCACAGCAATGCCTGACCCACACGTAAGAATTGTTCGCTGTTCGTCAAATTCTTGCTGTCATTGAGGTACTTCTTCTGCCACTACGTTGTACTGCTGCTTCTCACATTGCCAGTACATTGGGACAGGACCATGAGACAGCCAGCGATGCAGATAGTGACTGAACACGTAGAATTTTCAAACTCCAATGCCGGGACAACATTGCAGCTTCTCTAATCAACATAAGCACGGCACCCAATACCGTAATTGGTAATGCAAAATGTATCAAACTGCAACTTGAATTCACGGCATGGGCACGCCTCTACCGGACCCCAGCAACAGCAACCATGGCGAACACCTCTGTCCTGTCCATTGGCAACCAAAAACTTGCGGCGTGGAGATCCATGACTCTGGCACAAGCGCACTGTGCACCTTGCTGCATGTGCTGTAGAGTACTATTCACCATGTGCTGCTGGGCAACTGAACATCTGTACATTGCTAGGTGGCACCTGCACCTCGCTTCGTTGCACCGCCCACACCCCTGCCCACACCATCACCCACAACTATGCAAGCAGCACCACAAGAGGCGTGAATAAATTCAAAGTGCTCACACAACAACAACCCACAACATTGGATGCACCCTGCTGCCAGTGAAACAACTGAGAAGGCTGCCAAGCCCTTGTACCGCGCCACATCAAAGCAGGCGTTGACTGTGCTGCGCATAACAACACCAGGTGTGCAGCAATGCTGGCTGAATTCACTGCAAAACCAACTTACCATGCTACCGTCCCAATCTAGCTGCTGTGTAAGGCGGTCCTCTGGGAGCATCCTGCAGCATTCTGCTCGCTGCTGTTCCTCTTGCCCTTGTTTGGCTTGCTGCTGCCAGCAGCATGCTGCTTGTGCCCTGCCGCCTCACGTGACGGCCCTTGCCCTGTTGCAGCTGCGGCTGCTGCTGCCCCAGCCGCGGACCGTTTGCGTTTAGCTGCACGTGCATTCTTTCTCTTGCTGCTGCCGCTGCTGCCGTCAGAGCCGCCCCTGTCGCTGTGCTTGCGCTTCTTCTTCTTCTTGCTCCTGCGCTCTGCATTGCCAGTTCCGACAGCCGCTGGTGCTGCTGCTACCACTGCTGTTGCCTGGCTGGTGGGGCGCACAGCGGACCGTGGGCTGCTGCCTCTGCCACCAGCAGCTGCTGCTGCTGCCGCACTTGATCCTGCAGCTGCTGCTGCCTGATCATCTCGGCTTGCCGCTGCACCACCAGCACCCTGCACACCTTCTCCTGCTGCTGCTGCTCCTGGTGCTGCCACCACTGCTACGCCTGCGCGGGTGCTGCCGCCCATGCCCATGCTGGGCACAGGCACCTGCACCCTGTGGCCACTGCCGCCTCCTGCAGGGAACGGCTGTCCTGCAAGGTCAGGGATGTTGCGCCAGCAGCCACGGCACAGCAGCAGGTCGGGCAGCTGCTCCGCTGTTGCCAGCGCAGACGCGAGGAACCTGCCACTGCACAAGCCGCAGCTGCCGGACGGGCCCCGGGATGCATACAGCGCCTCGGCTGCTGCTGCCATCAGGACAGTTGTGTCGCGTGCCTGCTGCGCAGCGCCTGGCATGCCTGGGGCGCCCCGCGCCCCTGCTGCACCTTCATACCCTTCTTCAAACTCGTCTTCGTACTCGTCCTCACAGCTGTCGTCATCAAAGTAACCCTCGCTGTCGACTGCGCCATCCTCCTCCCCCGCTGCCGCACTGGGCGCACCCCCTGTCAGCATGCTGAGGAATTCCGTAACGAAGCCAGGTGCATCATCGTCACCATCTGCTCCTTGCATCAGCAGCTGCTGCAGCTGCTGCCAGCGCTGCTGCTGCTGCTGTTGCTCTGGCTGCTGCTGCTCTGGCTGCTGTGGGGGCGTCATTGGCGCCCTGCAAAAGGGGCACTGCTGGTGGCGCTGCGCTACCTGCTTCTCACACTGCTCGCAGAGCTTGTTGCTGCAGCAGGACAGCGAGTCCGCCGGCACTACACCTGTGCACACAAAACAACATAGACAACAGGCACAGCTGCGTCAAACAACGGCAACCCATAGCATGCGGACTTGCCCTCAGCTGTGCTTACCCCGGCAAAGTGGACTGCTGCTGCAGCTGCTGCTGCAACACCATGCCGCGGCCCACATCAGCGCCCCACCAGCGTTGATTGCTGAGTTTAGCAGTGTCTCCATGCTGCATTGAAATGTGTGACATGTCTTATTGCAATTCTTATCGCTGCAGGCCATTGGCTGACTGTGGCTGATCAGCTGCTACTCACTTTCAAAGCAGACACCGCAGATGAGGCCTTGAGCATCCAGCGCCTCATAGTAGCTGTTGTGCAAAGCTTCTTCCTTCTTCATCTGCTCAGTCTGCTGCTCCATGGTGGTCTTGTCTGCCTTGATCTGCTCTTTCAGCTGCTCGATCTCCTGCTGTGCAGCTGCATGCAGGCCAACAGCAGCAGTATGCTGCTGTTTAAGCACAGCAAGCTCAGCTTTCACCTGCTGGAGCTTGGAGAGCTCATCCTACATAAACAAGATTGATTTGGGTGAACATCGTTGACCAATGCGGCCTGCATGGACTGAACGTGAGCTAGTCAGCTTGACTGGTTGTGCAAGAGATCCCCAGCGCAGGCTGACCTGCAGCCTTTGCTTGTATTTGTTGGCCTTGCATCTGTACTTTTTGTTTTTGTCGTAGGCCTGCTCTTCCTGCCCCCTTCCAGCTGCTTTGTGTGACATGCTGATTTTCGTGCTCATTGAGAGCGATGCTGACGGATTCACTCACGGACCTCGCCCAGTGCTGAAGCATGGAGTGTGGCGTTTACATGGAGCACTTGTTGGGGGACGGCACCTGCAGCTTGTTGTGCATGTGGTTTGAATGTCAAAGACCCGCTCGAGGGACACGGTACTGGGCAGGTCTTCATGCAGCGCCAGGAACCAAGATCAATTTTCTAAAAGCCGGCTACAGACATGTAAAACGCCACACAGCAGCAGCAGCAGCAGCAGCAGCAGCAACAGCAGCAGGCAGCAAGCAGTAGCAGTACACAACAGTGCACAACAGCACGGCTTCAAGATGGCCACTGGCTACTTGTTCTCGGAATTGATGATGTGGTGGACGCCTGGGGACATGACCAACGTTCGAAAAGGCCTGGAGCCCACGCAGCACTTTGAGTGAGTAGGATAAGCTTGATCAACCGCGCACTAGGGTTTCAATGCACACCGCCGCACAAGGTCGCATGGTGCTGGATGTTTGCAGGAACGTCGACACCAAGCGCCGGTTGAACAACTTGATACATGCATCTGGGCTGATTGACAAGCTGCAGCAAATCAAGGCGCGGCCAGCAACGATACAAGAGCTGGGCAGGTACGCATGCCCGCCTCAATCAGTTTGCGCATTGTGGGTGATGCAATAGACTTGCAACTCCGGCATCTGCAGGCTGCAGAACTGTTTGATGCAGCTACTACAGCAGCGTCCGGCAGTTGAAGTACAATCTTTGACTGCTTCCTGCAGGGGCATCTTTGCACGGCAGCTAATTGTACACAATCTGTCACCCAACCAGCCTAAGCATTAAGAGATTGGTGCAAATGTTTCTGCAGGGTCCACACGCAGAACTACGTGGGGGATATTCAGGATCTCAGCTGCGATAGCAGCAAGGGCATCCACAAAGCAGGACCTGATGTGGCTTTTGGCCCAGGTGCGACAATGTTCCTGCAGTCATACTTCGTGAACAAGAGGCAGAAGAGACGGCAACAGCAGCGGATGACAGCATCCGTGCAGATCCAGGTGTCAGTGGCCAATTGTAAAGGCACCACACTCCTACTCCAGCTGCGTCTCTCGCATCCAAAGGTGCACCTCACCTGGTCAGTTACATCAAACAGCACCCTTCTACGCGCGCTGTTGAAACCATGCATGCGCAGGCGGCTACGAGATAGCAGCGCTGGCGGCCGGCGGCTCCATAGCTATTGTGGATGCCGCACTTGATGGCAGCATTAAGAACGGCTACGCACTCGTGCGGCCACCTGGCCACCACGCCTGCGCACACCAAGGTTTGTGAGCAGCCAGCTGCTGTGTGTGATGTGCGGCCAGCTGCACCTGCAGGTGGTGTGCTGCATTCGATGCTGGCTGCTTGCTCATGGCTGGTAGGCAGACGAGCGACGCGGCGTGCTGCACGGAGACAAACTCTTGTCATTGCACACCGAGAGCTGGTGGGCTTCATCAGCGGCAAATGCAGCTGCTTTTGGCTAGGCATGAGCCTGACATGGTGATGGCCGAACACGCATGTGCGGGCACTTGCGGCTGACTCTGTGCTTACATGCGCGCCTCTCTGCATGGGGTGTCCCGCAGGCATGGGCTTCTGTGTGTTCAACAACATTGCAGTTGCAGCGGCACATGCACTGGAGGCGCGGGGGCTGAGCCGGGTGGCCATAGTAGATTATGACGTGCACCACGGCAATGGCACACAAGTGAGGCGCACGCGTGCTGTGGTGCTGTGTTGTTGCGTTGTGTTACTGTGCATGCTGTTCAAGGCTGCTGTGATGTCTTGAACTGTGTGACGCCTTTCATTCAGTGAGTTACTAGCGGTCTTTGCTGCACGCATGCAACTGGGTGAGCGACCATGACCCATCAATGCAGGAGTCGGTGGCAGCAACAGCAGCAGCAGAGGTGGCTAACCATGCCGAAATGGGATGATGAATGTGGCGGCTGGCCAAGCGAATGGTGTGAGGGTTGGCAAACCCTTGCCGGCAAATGTGCAGCGGTGACCTGTGTATGCTGGCAATGCGCATGGCACGGTACTGCGTCTCTTCTGCTTGTTGTATGCTTGCATATGTCACATACGGTATGTGTGGTGCCATCTTGCTCGTTGCTGCTGTCTGCTGTGCAGGACATGTTCTGGGAGGATGGCCGCGTGCTGTTCATCAGCATACACCAGGACAGCAACTACCCACTGAACTCAGGTGAGAGCAGCAAGCGTGGCACATTGCATGTGCACGCAAATGCGTGCTGCCAGACCAGGAAGACAGCAAGCGCAGCAAGGCAACGGAGGGCACACACCTGTTTAGGAATGAAAGAACGACCTTGTCCTATTTGTGGTAGTGCATGAGACATACAGCTGCACTGATGACGATGGTGGAAAGTACTGCATCCCCTCCAACGGGTCTGCCCATGAAGCCCTGCCTTGCCAAAACTGCTGAGTGGCTCCGTGATGCTTATTTGCTGCTTGTGCATGCTGCGCATCGTATGACACAGGCCCCATCACAGACACAGGCAGCGGCAAGGGCACCGGCACGACCATCAATGTGCCGCTGCCTCCTGGCAGCGGCTCTGGCGCCTACAGGGCCGTGTTTGACAGGGTGGTGGGGCCTGCCCTGGATGTGTTCGCCCCGCAGCTGGTGCTGGTGTCGAGCGGGTTTGATGCGAGCTTCTTTGACCCGCTGGCTCAGCAGATGTGCACAAGCGAGGACTACAGGTGGGTGCAAAGCAGTGATAGGATGATAAACTCTCAGACTGGGTTGCCTTCTTAATGCGGCGCTAAGGATGGTTTAATGGATTGTGTGCAGCCTCTTGAACTCATTGGCACAACAGATGTGGACAACATTGGGTTCAACAGCCAGGCATCTGGACTGAGGGTCTGGGCTGGCCCCTTTCGGAGCCTGGAAGTTCCTTGGACTTGTTTTGCAAGCTGTGCAGACCCATTGCCAGTGCAGCAGTGCTGCACAGACGTGGCCCAATGATGAACAATGGTGTCTGCAACTGCTGGGTGGTATAGCAGCTGCGTGATGCTAGGCTTTCACTAGTACACAGCACTGGTGCTGCATTACTGCATGCAAGGCAAAGTGTCACGCTGCACGTGTGTGCACAAGCACTGCTCTGGCAGGCGTAATTACTCGCAAGGCAGCAATCATCTCATCCGTGCTCCTTGCATTCTCAAGCGCCGGTGGGGCTGAATTTTACTCTGCAGGTACTTCACAAAGGTCATGTCGGAGGCTGCAGACAAGCACTGCAACGGCAGGCTGCTGTACTTCCACGAAGGCGGCTACAGCGCAGCATATGTGCCGTTCTGTGGCCTAGCCGTAATGGAGCAGCTGTCGGGCCACAAGACGCAGATGCAGGATGTGCTCCTGGGGGACACTGCTGTCGGCGGGCAGGCGTTGCAGCCGTGGCAGGAGGCAGTGATTGCGCAGGTGGAGGCAGGGCCACTGGTACTGCTGAGGCAGAAGATGGCAGAGCCAATTCAGCATGCCACCGTTCAATAGCAAGCAGCTGCAACGGCAGCTTGCGCCACAGCAGTGCTGCATGGGCTCTGTTGCAGGCAGCTATCAATGCATTGCCCTAGTGCTGTTGCCTCATTGACAAGGCTGTAACAAGCACTGGTTGATGCATGATGTGGGTTCAACAAGTGGGTTGACGACGCTTGTGGCAGCATCGCAACTTCACATGGGGTCTGCAGGCGCTACAGCTTAGAGCCAGCCGTCATGCCGTTATGAATGACGGCTGCAATTTTGGGTGTGCAGGTGTGCTTTGCTGCAACTCTGCACACGCCGCATGGCGCTCGCCACCATGGATAGGCAACAGTATTGTGACAACCAGGAGTTGTCTGCCTGCAAAGCCCTGCTGCACCTGCTTGGAACAGGCCAGCCTTGGTGAGCAGAGCCCCATTATACAGTATGCGTCTCACTTTTTTGCATTGTGCTGTGCATCATATGCTTTGCTGCAAACCTCTGTGCTGCTGCTCGTCACCAGGCAAACCTTGGATGGTGGTGTTACTTTGTCACCCGTGGGAAAAGGGCATCAAGCTGGTCGCTTATCCTGCTCGAATAAATTTATGCCTTGAACTTTAGCGTTTCTTTTGCAACTGGAGAAGCCCGCAGGGAACTCGCACAGGGCGCACGGTGTTCTTTGCTGCTGGCTGCTGCAAATTTTGGCTTATTGCAGCATGTTCGCATCGTCACATACTACGTTTGGTTTCCACGAATACTATGCGCAGCGCAAGCTTTCAGATGTTTCGGTGATCATCACTGACGAGGCAGCAGCAGGAGCAGCCGCAGCAGCAGCTGATGGTCAAGCACACAGAAGGATCCTGCCTGGGCACAGCATGGTGCTGCTCGCCGCCTCCAAGTACTGCAAAACAAAGGTGTGACGTGCACATTAGAATGTGTTGTTGATCTGATCTGGGGAACATGTAAAAGCTCTGTCTGGCACCGTGCTGTGACAGCAAACTAAATATTTTTTGCTGCTGTAGCAGCGCTGCTGCACGCAGCATCAATGGTTAGAGTGATGCGCACACAGCTGGAAGGTTGGAGCGCTTTCAGCTTGTCTGCAGCTGCTGGAACTCCCAGTGGCACCTGCTGTGACTATTGTAGCATGTGCATGCATGCAGCAGAGCACTTGGCAGGGCTAGGACCTCACTTTCTCTGCTGCTGCTGCTGCTGCTGCTGCTGCTGCTGCTGCTGCTGCTGCTGCTGCTGCTGCTGCTGCTGCTGCTGCTGCTGCTGCTGCTGCTGCTGCTGCTGTTTGCTGTTTGCCTGCGCTGCCCAGCTGGACAACTGGAGTTGTGCTGGCACTGGCAGTCAGCCGCAACCAGGCCCCACAGGCTTGTTTGCTGGCTTGACACACAGCTGCAAGCGCCTGCTGTACTGCACACACGGCACAGCCCAGCCCACTATGCTGTAGATTCAGCTGCCAGCGCCAGCAGGGCAGCAGCATCTGCCAGAGCTGCTGGTGGAAGGTGCGGGATGGGGCTTGGACAGCCCAATGCTCAGGACACCTTCAGAGTCTCTGGGATTTGAAGGTGCAGCTGCACCTTGCAGGGCAGGTTGCAGAGTGCGCAAGCCCTACATGTGGGCTCCTGCAAGCTGTAGCATGGTAATCACGCAGCGCTCCTGCACCCGCTGTGCTTGCAGTTGTTGCCACCAGAGTTTACGGATAACGCAAACCTGCCTTGCAAGCAGCGCAACTCCCTTAATCACGGCCCATGCTGCAAGTGCTGCTTTGACGGCGCTCGACCAGCTCGACATGCTATGCTTGTGGTGTGCTTGCTGTATTCCTGCAGGCATGTACCAGGCGCAGCCCAGCATCACAGATGGCCTCAGCCAGCAGCAGCTGCTGCAGCTGATGATGCTGGCAGACCGCTTTGAGGTGCCCAAGGTGCAGGCAGCAGCCGCGTTTGCTGCAGTGCCCAAGGAGCAGCTGGAGTGGGACATAGCAATGCAGATCTTGAACCTCCCACCTAGCTGTGCACAGCAGCCAGAGTTCAGCGAGTTGCAGGAACTGGCAGCACAGCTGCTGCTGCAGCAGCTACGGGACCTGGAAGAAGTGTGGAGCGAAGAGCAGCTGCTGCAGCAGCTGCTGCAGCTGCCTTACGCAGCCATGAAGCAGCTGCTGCAGCACCCAGACACGTGCGTTGCTGCTGAGAACACGGTGGAGTACACCATTGAGCGCTGGTACGATGCACAGGGTCCAGAGCGGCAGAGCAGAACCAGCAGCAGCTGCGGCAGCTGATGCACCTAGTGCGCATGCAGCATTGCACGCCCTGCTTTGCGGGGACCGTGATGCCGCAGAGCAGCCTATTGCAGCAGAGCTTTCTGCCGTCCGAGCTGCCGCTGCTGCCTGAGTGCTGCACGTGTGGTGGCCTGGACGCGATGAAAGCAGCAGAGAGCCCTGTGCTGCAGAAGTACCCAGCCTGGACTGCAGAGCAGCGGCCAGCAGCCAGCAAGCAGCCATTGATCGAGTGGTACCTCGCACTCAGCGACATCAAAGCAGCAGTGGAGCAGCTCCTTAGCCTGCCATGGGACATGCCCATGCGCGACATTGTGGGTGTCAGTGTGGCTGAGAGCGGAACCTATGTTGTGAGGGGGCAGCAGATGAGGCTGCTGGCAATGGTGAAGGGCGATGCAACGGAGGAGGAGGCTGACAAGGAAGATAACAGCACCATCACCACCACCACCACCACCAGCAGCAGCAGCAGCAGCAGCAGCAGCAGTGGCTGCAACAGCCGCAGCACCATCCAGCTGCAGCTGGGTCTGTTTGTTGGTCCGCTGGATCAACCACCCAATGCTATTTGCATCGTGTCAGCGGAACTCAGTGTGGTGGTGGACGCTGCCGCTCTGGCAGCCGCACAGCCTCCACCAGCACCCCAGGCAGCAGCAGCTGCTGCCAATGCTGCACTAGCAGCAGCAGCAGCAGCAGCAGCAGCAGCAGCAGCAGCAGCAGCAGCAGCAGCAGCAGATGATGATGATGATGATGATGATGATGATGATGATAATGATGATGATGATGATGATGATGATGATGATGATGATGATGATGATGATGAAGACAGTGACGACGGGTTTGGTGTAGGGTATCCCGTCATGAGCGATGATGAATACCCGGGACCACATGAGCCAGCACCACAGGCAGCAGCTGCAGATCCAGCACCAGCCTCAGTTGGCTATCTGGTCCGGTTCTGTGACCAGCCCATGTTGTCTGCAAGGTATGATTACGGTTTCATGCCCTTGGTGCCACTGGGGCGGTGTGCAGCTGGGAGGAGGCATCGTCTGCACTGCACAAGAGCGGTCTTGTGCATGTTGTGGGGGAGATCAAGCAGAGGCAGTGCGCATGAGGGTGCATGTGACGAAGCTGAACTAGCCGTGACAGCCACCTAGTGCCTGCCGTCCGCTTGTGCCGCCAGATCTCCTTGGGGATCACTAGGATCCCCAGATCATACCTTGATACTGCAGGACAACCCAGTGCTGTTTGCCGTGAGCAATGCTAGTTGGCTAGCAAGTTGCAGCAACTTGAAGGGCGACAGTGTAAGCTTTACAGTCAAAGTTCACTGTGATGGGTTACAGTTCAGTCGGCCAGTATGCGTCAGCCACCTAGGCTTCTGACAAGACACAGCACTGCATGCAAAGCAAAGGATTGCAGAGCTTGTGCTTTATGCTTTGCCAGGCAGCCAAGCAGACCAGCTGCATGCTTTAGAAATGCATGGACACCAGCAGGCTGCCGCTGTAGTGGCAGCCAGTACAGATTATGGATAGCGCTTGCTCTGTTGCAGTACATTATAGTACAATACAGTAGTACAGGACTGGACCTGCCTCAGGCAACAGCCCAGCAAGCCGTCGTGCCGTTGAGGGTTTTGTCGTAATTGTTGCACTGGCAGGCAGCGACTGGAAGTTGCATGACAGCTCAAACTGCAGCGCAACAGCTTGCTTCACTCAGGCATTGCAATGCACCATAATTTCTCGCTTGCACATGTGTCCTTTCACATTTAAAAAAAGGCCCAACTCAGCTCGACAACAGCTATAACACCCCAACACCCAGCCCACAGAAAAGCCATGCATGGTGCAGCTCCACTCTGCGGAGATACAAATCAGACAGTTGTTGACACATCAAAGAGCTCACCTCCTCTTGCCGCCATACACAACACCAGCACTGAATCTGCAGCATGGCCATCTGCCAGGCCGACAATGCACGACCACTTGCTGCATACGATTTAAGGTACATACATGCATCTACCTGCAGCTGATGCTTCCTGGACGCAGAAGGGCCGGTGCCCCTGAAGCTCATCATCCTGGACAGCTGCTCTCTACATGCCGTCAGCGTCATTCACAGTGGGTTATCAGCAGTGCGTGCGTGCCACAGCAACAGCAGCGACAGCAGTAGTTGCTCCATGCATGTGGGTGGGCGGTGAGCATTTGGCATGTGCTGAATGCTAGTGCCGTCTCCTTTTACATGGGCCATGTTACATGGCCGACATGCATTGTGACCATGCAGCACAACTCCTCAGCGGTTGCAGCACACCACCTACAATGATTACACAGCTACGCCCGCTACAGCAGCGGCACCTTCAGACATATTGCGGCATACTTCTAGCAGACAGCCTCACCTCCGACCAATAGTTCAGCCAATAGGACACCCGCATGCAACAATATGTTGGACCGCCTGTGATGACACCAGCCTGGTGTGATAAACCGCCTGTGATGACACCAGCCTGTGCTGAGCAGAAGCACTGCTCCTGCAGCCTAGTGTCATGCCATGCCATGCCTGATAAACTTCAGACAGCTGCACACTCACAGCAGCTCCACTTGCTCCACCTGTGGTTGCTGCTATGGCTTACATTGGCAATATGGTGCTGATGGCTGCAGCAACTCCACATCTCCCTTCAACACAGGTGCTGCACAGGCCTTGCCTGCCACAGCACCTACCATGCACCTGCTCCAACACGCTACATTTTCAGCCTTGCCAACAGCATATGCCGGCACATCTACACATGTTACTTACTATTCGTGAAGTTTCAGAACTGATGCTGACTTGCAGCACTGCACCTTGCACCTGGCATCGCCCCACCACAGCAACTGGTCAACCAACCCGGCTGGACACACCACGGCCCCAAACAACACCCTCAATCACACCACACTCACAGCATCCACATTGAGGTGAGGGGTTGCCTCCCAAACAGCTGCACACACAGCTGTACACATCATTATATGTCTGCAAACAGGCGCCTTTGTCTACAAACAGGCGCAAGACCCTTGCACAGCCCCGGCATGCTGCAGCTGGCAACCAGGCAGCCGCAGAAGCGGAGCAGGGGTACACATCACAGCAGCTCCGTAACCTCGCAACGTATGTGCAGGTACGGCCCAGTGGCATCGCCCCGCCCAGCATCATGCAAGTGCACCAGCTGCTCCTGCTGCAGTTCTGCCTGCATGGCCCCCCAGCTACTGACCTGACCCATATCAACAAGCATGGACACACCCCAGTCATCAGTATCAGCTGACCAGGGTTTGCTGGCACATGACACACCCTCTGCCTCTGTTCCTGACACATTCAACAATGTCAGTTTTGCGGAGATTACGCGCACAGCATTGGGGAGAAGGTCCTGCAGCACAAGGCCAACACCAAGTTGCAACCGCTTGCATCTGCTGTCAGCCTCGCCAGGGCTGACGGCACCAGTGTCGACGACTCCGATAACTAGCCCTAGCATCATGGGCTGCCCTTGCAGGATGTGGCCCCTGCTGCAGCAACCGGCTATTGTCTGCTTACCGCTCAGCACCTCCATCGCTGCTCCTTCAAGTGTGCTCAGGGGCAGGAACCAGTCAATGACTGGCTGCTTTGCCGAGGCGGGCCGCTGCTCGGCCTTCCAGGCTGGATACGCTAGCAGGACAGGAGCTTTGACTGCGTTGAGTGCTGCGTACCCTCCGGGCATGCAGCACGTCTGCAGCAGTGCCAGCTCAGACAGCTTGAAGCACTGCTGCACAAGGCTGCTCTGAGGCATGACTGTGCCTGCAAAGTATGTTGTGCAGTGGCGCATGCGCACAAGCTGCATCAACTGCAGCAGCTGCTCGTGCCGTGTTGCATTCATCATCATCATCATCATCATCATCATCATCGCACAGGGAGTCGCCCTGCGCTTCGAACCAGCGCTCAATGGTGTACACCACTGTGTTCTCTGTAGCTACACGAGTGCCTTTATGCTGCAGCAGCTGCAGCAGCGCTGCATGCGGCAGCTGCACCAGCTGCTGCTGCAGGGTGTCGCTCGCCCACACCTCCTCCAGATCCCCCAGCTGCTGCTGCAGCCGCTGCATCGCCAGCTGCTGCATGGCACTGAATGGCTCCTGGCATGCGCAGCTTGATGGCAGCTGCAGCAGCTGCAGCACTATGTCCCAATCCACATCCGGTGACTGCATGGCATGGAGCAGTGGTGCTGCCACTGCTGCCAGCACCTTGGGCACCTCAAAGCGGTCTGCGAGCAGCAGCACCTGCAGCAGCTGCTGCTGGGTCAGGTCATTTGCAATTGTGGGCTTCGCCTGGTATATGCCTGCACGGCAGCAGCAGGGGTGGTGGATGTATTTCAGTCGTTGCCACAATCTGACAGACAACAGACTCGGCTCCACACAGCATTGACAAGCCTCGCAAGCCGGCAGTGTAGGAGTTACCTCAAGGTCATGCATACACTACACGGGGCAGGCTGCACGGCTAAACAGTGTGATGAACTAGCTGGCTTACATGCTGTTGGCTGTTGAGGCATGCTTGCCTACTGCTCACCTCTCACAAGCAGCTCTGCCAGCTCGTGCTGCCCTGCTGGCACTGGCAGCTGCACCTCCGGCTTGCAGGTCGGCTGCTCGTTGGTGCTGCTGCTGCTGGTGGTGCTATCAAGGTGAAGGTTGCAGGTGGTGCTCCAGCAGTCCAGCTGTGCAATGCACAGACATACAGCAGTAGCAGCAGTGAAACAACAGCAGCAGCAGCAGTCGGCTTGCCCGGCCTTTCCTGTACATGTTTAAGCAGTTCTTGGCTGTCACAGTGTAACCACTGCATGCCGCAAGGTGGCAGGCACACCCATCCCATCATCAAATTGCGGCAACCTCACCTTCGCTTTGCAGTACTTGGAGAAGGCCACCAGCACCATGATGTGCCCTGGCAGCCTGCGCTCTACTGCTGCCTCTTCACTGGACGCCTCCTCATCCGTGATGACTATGGACACATCAGAGTGCGTTTCTTGCGAGTAGTACTCTTCGTAATCTGGCACGAGAAGTGAGAAGCTCAATCGTTCTGGAGGGTCCATGTTGCCTAGTCACTGCAGTCTGTACTGGGGCCTGCACCAACCAGTGTCACCAACCAAACTAGCGCGTGCCACGCCTGAAATAAAATACTAAGCAGTAATGAAATTTGTTTGGGAGCATAAGAGTTGTCGTGAACTGACTGTGCACTGTCCACTGAGCGATTTCGTCACTCGAGGGGCGCTGGCACTCCCAACAAGGCACGTCTTGCGGCAATCATGGACATAAAACAATTGCGTACGCTTTCTATTTGTTTTGGCAGGCTGCTGCTTGGTCAAGCCGTCTGCTGTGACCGCACATGTCGATTTAAATGCAGAAAGCGAAGCACGCCAGCCTGGCTTGGCTGTAGCAGTCCAGCTGCTACAGCTCGCTTAAACATGAGCATACCAGGGGTGGTGAGTAGTATAGTATCATAACTATAATATGATATACTATACTTACCACCCCTGATGCATACATCCCTGATAACAACTTAACCATTGAAGGCTGTAAGCGGCCAAAAGCTCCTCGTATGTGGCGGGACCCTCGAAAGCGGGCCTGCACGGCTCCACATCTAATACTTTCCTCGCCAAACTGAATCTTAGCTGACTCAGCAGGCTCAGTGAGCCTGCAAGCTCGTCTATACGTTCTTCAAAAGGTTCTGCAAGCACACAACTAATTTGGGCGGGTGTACAGTGTGCTTTGAGCAAGAAGCCTTAAGGCCGCAAAGTAGGGCCTCCTTTGCCATGCACGGCACTCGTGCCGCATAGACAGCCCTGTAGCAGCGCTGCTGCACGCAGCATCAACGGTTGGAGTGATGCGCACACAGCTGGAAGTTTGGGGCGCTGTCAGCTTGCCTGCAGCTGCTGGAACCCCCAGCGCGAGCAGCACCTGCTGTGACTCTTGTAGCCTGTGCATGCAAGCAACACTGCTGAGCACACTGCTGAGCACACTGCTGAGCACACTGAACACACTTGGCAGGGCTAGGACCTCACTTTCTCTACTGCTGCTGCTGCTGCTGCTGCTGCTGCTGCTGCTGCTGCTGCTGCTGCTGCTGCTGCTGCTGCTGCTGCTGCTGCTGCTGCTGCTGCTGCTGCTGCTTTTTTATGGCTGCGCTGCCCAGCTGGACAGCTGGAGTTGTGCTGGCACTGGCAGTCAGCCGCAACCAGGCCCCACAGGCTTGTTTGCTGGCTTGACACACAGCTGCAAGCGCCTGCTGTACTGGACACACGGCACAGCCCAGCCCACTATGTTGTAGATTCAGCTGCCAGTGCCAGCAGGGCAGCAACATCTGGCAGAGCTGCTGGTGAAAGGTGCGGGATGGGGCTTGGACAGCCCAATGCTCAGGACACCTTTAGAGCCTCTGGAACTTGAAGGTGCAGCTGCACCTTGCAGGGCAGGTTGCAGAATTTGCAAGCCTCACATGTGGGCTCCTGCAAGCTGTAGCATGGTGATCACGCAGCGCTCCTGCACCCGCTGTGCTTGCAGTTGTTGCCACCAGAGTTTACGGATGACGCAAACCTGCCTTGCAAGCAGCACAACTCCCTTTATCACGGCCAATGCTGCAGTACTGCTGCTTCAACAGCGCTCGACCAGCTAAACATGTGATTTGTGTGGTGTGCTTGCTGTATTCCTGCAGGCATGTACCAGGCGCAGCCCAGCATCACAGATGGCCTCAGCCAGCAGCAGCTGCTGCAGCTGATGATGCTGGCTGACCGCTTTGAGGTGCCCAAGGTGCAGGCAGCAGTGGCTGCCGCATTTGCTGCATTCCCAAACGAGCAACTGGAGTGGGACATAGCAATGCAGATCTTGAACCTCCCACCTAGCTGTGCACAGCAGCCAGAGTTCAGCGAGTTGCAGGAACTGGCAGCACAGCTGCTGCTGCAGCAGCTAGGGGACCTGGAAGAAGTGTGGAGCGAGGAGCAGCTGCTGCAGCAACTGCTGCAGCTGCCTTACGCAGCCATGAAGCAGCTGCTGCAGCACCCAGACATGTGTGTTGCTGCTGAGAACACGGTGGTGTACACCATTGAGCGCTGGTACGATGCACGGAGTCCAGAGCGGCAGAGCAGAACCAGCAGCAGCTGCGGCAGCTGATGCACCTAGTGCGCATGCGCCACTGCACGCCCTGCTTTGCGGGGACCGTGATGCCGCAGAGCAGCCTAGTGCAGCAGAGCTCTCTGCAGTCCGAGCTGCCGCTGCTGCGTGAGTGCTGCACGTGTGGTGGCCTGGACGTGATGAAAGCAGCAGACTGCCAGTGCAGGGCCTCGCTGTGGTAAGATAAAAAATCACAGCACCAACCAGGCCACCGCAGGATTTCCAATCAAACGCTAGTTAAGACATAACTGACAGAATAACGGAGGTTGCCGCAACACATATTGTTCAACGCAGCGCCACACCAGGCTCTTCTGACTGCATAGTAGGGTGTGCTGAACGCACACCAAATGCATAAGCTGCCGCAGCTGCTTCTGCTGCTGCGCCGTCTGTAGCTTGTACCAGCGCTCACTAAAGGTACACAGCTGCGTTCTCAGTAAAAACACGTGTGTCCCATCCTGCAGCAACTGCTGCTGTGTGCCAAGCGGCAGCTGCACCAGCTGCTGCTGCAGGGTGTCACTCGCCCACACCTCCTCCAGGTCCCCCAGCTGCTGCTGCAGCCGCTGCACCGCCACGCGCCTTGCTGTGCTGAACCCTTGCTGGTGCGAGCAGCTTGGTGGCAGCTGCAGGGCTGTCTCCCGACTTCATGTCCTGGGGCGGAAGTGCAGGGCGAATGCTGCCAGCACTGCCTGGACCTTGGGCACTCAAAAAGGGATCTGCCAGCAGCATGAGCTGCTGGCCCAGGCTCTTTGGAACGCTGGGCTGCGCCTGGTGCATGCCTGCAGGGCAGCAGTGGGAATGGCAAATGCGGTTCCACATGAAATAGCAGCAATGATGGTGACTGGCACTACTGGCTGCACTGCTCAGCTTGGTGTGGCAAGCCTGTAATGCATCACAGACGCACAAGTGAAACATACATTGCATGTGGCAGGCTGCACGTGTAGGTTGCGCAAGCAAAGCCAGCCAACAACCATCCTGGGGATCCCTGAGACAGCACTTTGCATACGTGCATGCCATGGGAACTGCTGCATTTAACTGCTGCTCACCAGCAGCTCTGTCAGCCCCTGCTGCCTCTTCAGTGACACGCAACGCTTGCTGAGCAGCGCGTGTTGCCATCTCACCTTGTATCCCACTCCCCACTTCCCTGATCCAGCTGTAAGGCGGCGCCCGCCTGATGCTGCCAGCGTCACGCACCAGCGGCTGCTGGGGCTGCCCTGCCCGTCCACCGCCTGCTGGCACTGCAAGCATCCCATCCAATACAATACAATACCATACAATACATCTTCAGGACTGAAACCTGACCTCAGGCACTAGCCCAGCGAGCCGCTACTCCGCTCATGAGGTGATCGTAGTTGTACCCAGTCCTTCGTTGTTTGCGCGATTGAAACCACCCGCGCAAGTCCGTCAATTCCAGTTGCTTTTATGCCCAACCACGGGCGGTTGGACCATCCAATGAACAGCCGATGCGCAGCTCACTGAACAAGCTGGCATCCAGGACCCCTGAATTGCCAATGCCTCTGCTGCTGTGATCAAAAATTCAATCTTTCGAGGCATTTCGACTGCCACCAGCTGTGGGGTGAGGGTGACAAAGCTGAAGTCGATGAGCACAGCGCCCGGCGGCGCGCGGCTCACCAGCGCGTGCAACTATGACGCATCTTTCCTGCAGGGGTTGCAGGAAGATCACAGCAGACAAGCAGAGAGAGCAGCTGTCAGAGCAAGACAGCCAGGCGTCCACGCTTGATATGTAGCTGATGGTGGGCTGGGTGCTTGATGCTGAGCGAGCTGCTGCAGGTGAGCACTGCCGACAGCGGCTCTGTGCTGACAGTTGGCAACAAACGTGCTTGCAGGACACCAACCGCTGTCGACCATGCACTCGTGGCAGCCAGACGCTGCTGTAGCATTTGCGCTAAGCACTTGCGGTCAATGGTGCTGCACTGCGCGCTGGTCAGCCAACAACAGCAACAACCGTGCGACAACTGCTATGGTGCCGGCCACATGCCAGACAGCTGCCGCACCTGTTGCCAAACTCACGGCATGGCATTCCAAACGGCCCCATGTGCGATGCAGCGCCGTTGCTGTTGCAACCTCCCCTTGCAGCTTTGCCATTGCTGCCTGCAGCTTGGCTATGCCTTGCCTTTCTCTGCATGGTACGCGCCGTGTGCTGTCGACAATCGGTTGATTGCAGGACAGTCAAACCCGGAGAGGTCTGTCACCGTGGCAGTTGACCCTGTGATGTGGCGGCTGCCGCCCAAGTGCCATGCTGCGCTGCCTTGCTGTAGCGCAGCAATCTGCTCTGCTGTGAGCTTGCAATGCAGCTGGCTGGCTGTGTCAATGCTGCTGTGGCTGCTGCTGCTGTTGTGGTTGCAGGGGCAGAGTCTGCGTAGGGGCCCCTACGGTGCCGGGTGCCAGTGGCCGCAGCTTCAGCATCTGTAGGTGGGGTACATGGACCACTAGAACGCGTAGTTATACCTCAAATACTTTTGCCGCTTGCAGGAAGCTCATCCACAGCTATGCTGCGTGGCTTGCTGCTGCCACTGGCATGCTTGCAATGTGCACATGCACACAGCTGCACACCTGCCAGGAAAGGCTGCCTGCAGCTGAGCCCTCGTGCATGATCCGAGGTCCAAGTTTGGCAAAAGGCCCTCATGAGGCTGCAAGCTGTCCAGCTGAGGTGTGTTCACCATCAAGCGCTCAGCAGCAGCAGAGCAACAGGAGAGCCCAGGCCTGCTCGTTCGCTGCATGCATGCGTTAACGCCAACAACGTACAAATAGACATTTGAATGTCATGTGTCCATAAAAATGCGGCCAAACGAAGCACGTTGGCACGGAGAAGGCCAGCTGCGTTGCTGAGCTGTCGTAGTGTGCTTGCACGAACCTATGCTACCGTGCGGCTGGCGCTGCAATGCATTCACCTTTTCGTATTGCACCGTTAATACATAGCTATTGCAGCTGACGGCTGCCAAGGATTCTGTTATATGTTGCTGTGCTGCCGTACTGCTGTACGTCATGTGCTGGATGCTGCCAGCCTGGCAGGCGCGGCCAAAGCATGTGAAGTAATTGACTGCGTACCGTGACAGAACAATCAAGTACTTTTCAACCTACAAGGTTACACTGCAGCATATGCGCTGATATTCACCAACTTACCAAGTAACAAAAATAGGGCCACCGGCCCACCCACCAAGGAGCCCAACAAGGCTCATGGGGTCCAAGCATCAAGAACTCAACTAGAAAGCTCAATCAGTTCTGAGTAATCCTCAGATTCAGTGACAGATAAAGCATAGGGCAGCATATCCTCCGCCATATCGGAATCGCCTTGGGCCAAGAAGCAGTAATGAATACCGAATTACCGAATTACCAAAGTAGGGCCACAGGCCCACCCGCAAAGGAGCCAAACAAGGCTCATGGGGTCCACAAAACTCAAAAGAAGACCATCAACCGAAAGAAGCCGCAACCTCAACAAGCTCAGAGAGCTCAGAACTCAGAAAGGAGCCAAACAAGGCTCATGGGGTCCAAAATGTCTCTCCACAACCAAAGGGGGGAAAGGGAGGCAGAGCATGCACACACAAGCAGCCAACATACAACATAGCCTAGCGGTGAATCCATGCGAAAGGGCACAACATCTGGTAGCAGCATGGGTGGCACGGTGAACCACGCAACAAACCAGGATGGGGGTTGTGGCCCGCCTCTGTGGGGGCAGCATACTCCTCAAACAACAGCACAACCGAGAAACAAATATGGATGTCAGCATGGCTCAGGTGGCATCAAAATGCAACATTATGCGCAAATTCCAAAAGGTCCATAGGCAACCTTGTCTGTCCATAGGCAACCTTGTCAGTGGCAAACTGGTGAAAGAATATTCCAAAAGGTCCATAGGCAACCTTGTCAGTGGCAAACTGGTGAAAGAATACAAGAAGCAACTAGTGGCTGGCGCTGCTGCATGAAACTGGCGAGATCACGACCACTTGGATGTGCTACGGGGCTATCCCAACCTGCAAAGTCGTCAAAAAGATGCCAGAAGCGCTACCTGACACTTCTATGTGCATCGCATTCGAACACCATGTGAAACTCGTACTCCACAGACCCAGTAGCACACCAGCAGCACACACATTACTCTCTAGGGAGTGATGACCAGTCATTCCGCCCCCAGCGGCCAGTGGCTACCCGCAGATCGTGTGCACCCAGTCCAAAGCGCATCAAGGACGCCAAACGGTGTCTTTTGCATGCCTGCTGTGGAACGTTCATATGCAGGGCACCAGTCACATGAGCATGCCAGATCCATGCCATCAGTAGGTGTCAACGTAAACCACCAGCTCTCATATGTAAAACACACAACAGTGCCATGTCCGGCAATATTGTATGATACAACACACTGCAATCTCATGCAGTGGCACCTAGCCAAGCTATGGTGGAGTTCATGCTCGTCAAAGGCATGAGCTGCACACATGTGTTAAGCAGCAGCAACTGCCTCAACAGTCATGACATTGCTGCATTGAACTATCAAGTACTGACAGTTGATTTCACTTTGCAGTGACATCACCCACCCACTGCACATCTTGCAATGCCAAATTGCCGGATTACCAAAACACCAACGCAGGGCCACTGGCCCACCCACGAAGGAGCCAAACAAGGCTAACGGGGTCCAAAACGTCACCAAATACCAAATACCAAATACCAAATACCAAAGTAGGGCCACAGGCCCACCCACTTAGGAGCCAAACAAGGCTCATGGGGTCCCACAACAGCCAAGGAGTACCAATCCAACCAACTAATCCGAGGCCTCAACAGTTTCTGAGGATTCTGTCTCTGAGGCACTAGTGTCACTTGGGAGCACAGCAAGCGCCATAGCCGGATCATTTCTAACAAGGAGACAATAGTAGACAAAAGCAGCAACACTACTCTGCCTCTGCTGCATAAAGTCAGCCAAACACCGTCCAAGAGGGCTCACAGCTGGGCTCTGCCACCCTCCAAAATCAACAAACAGCCGCCAGAAGCGATCGCAAACAACCTGATATGCGTCACACTCGAACACAAAGTGAAACTCATCCTCAACTTGGCCAGCACCGCACCGAGAGCACAGTCGCTGTGGCCTGGGCAGCATAGAGTTATCAGCCCTCTCCCACCGACCAGTAGCCACACGCAAGTCATGCGCACCCAGACGAAAACGCATCAAAGATGACAGGTGCATCTTGTTTAAGCCAGCTGTGTTGTGCACATAATCTGGGCACCAACTCAATGGTTTCGTCAAATCAAGCTCATCAAAAGGGGAGCATGCAAACCAGTTCTCATAGGTAGAGTGCATGACAGTATCAGACCCAGCTACTCTGGGGTTGGCTGGCAAGTCCTGCCACTGCTGGTACAACCATGCTTGGAAAGCACTCTGTACTTTGCTCAAATCAGAGGCATCAAGGCAATGCAAGCCAACCATTGAGTCAGGAATGTCTGCTAGCGTTCCTGTATGGGTATGTAGCGTACGTACAAAAGCCCGAAACTGCCAAAACCACAGCGACCTCTGCCTGCCCTGCTCAACACTGCTGGTGTAGGCTTTCAAACTCAAATCCCTGTTCTCCTGCATAGCAAGAAACAACCAGTCGTTGGGGGGCCGTGCAACCACTCGGTGCCACAGGTCCCAGCAAGCTGTGAACCATTCACTGACTAATGGTCGGCAGCCAAACTGACGCAGCAGAAGCTGCCTGCATGTTGATTTGCGCACACGACCAGCCAGCATGCGCAAGAACATCAATTGCACCACCTGCATGTCATTGCTGAGAGCCTTGCCAACACCCGGCGGCCCACTGCCGCAGCCATGTAGCAGTGCAGGGCCCCACACTTCAGAGCAGTAGCTCAAGATGGGGGACACGAGTGAGTTGAACAGATGCACCTGCAGACCAAGGCTGGTGATGTTGTGATCAGAGCAGTGCGAGCGCATCGCCCACATTGCCCGAGATCCAGCAGCTGCAAGGGACGAGACACACGCTGCAACACCCTTGGTCTCATGAAACACACACCCTAGGTAACGGAACTCGCTGCTTCTGGGCACTGGCACACGCACACCATCCCTGTTGAGGAAAGTCCCATGCTCACACCAAAAGCAAAGGGGGAAAGGGAGGCAGAGCATGCACACGCAGCCAACACATGTCACTGCCAGGCAGCTTGCACTAGTGGTGGCCAAGGTTTGCACGAGGCCACCATGTCTTCAGCTGGCGCAAGCTGCTCATATTAGCAACTTGCTAACATTGAATGTTCGGCCCTTGTGCTGCCAGCACATGCAGAGTCGCCGACCACACGGCGCAGGAGCTCCAAGCGCAGACAGCCATGCACTGTGATGCAGCTGCTGTGTCTGTCCCGAGACTATAAACTGCCCACAACGTCTCGCCATGACCTGCTTGCGTGCAAGCAAAGTGCCAGGTCATGCCAGCAATCGTGATCACCATGGCCAGTTGCAGCAGTGCCCTGTGCATGCACATGTCCGAACGTGAGCATGCGCGGCATGCACACACCGCATCCTTGCAATGTGCTGCATGCTCCCATTCATGTCATGACCGTCCCAAGGGCCTTGCTGCCATTTCCAACAGCCTATTATCAATCATTGCAAGGCCAAATGAGCTTTACGTGCAGTTGAAAACCCCCACACTGCGTACAAGAGCTGCTTGATCATGAGCCATGCTCTTGAGCCTGATGCTGTTGCACCTGACACACAGCACCACACAACCTGTGACACGCCTTGGCCAAGGGCAGGCTGACAAGCAGCATGCAGCAAGCCGAGCTGCCAAGTCCACGCGGTACCCCTGCTCTGGTTGTATATGCACAACGCACATTCGCTGCTAAACAAGCAGCTGTCACACAAGCGAGGCACAACCACAACCACTGCTTGCGGGCACCATAACAAATAATCAGACCGCTGTCCCTGCAGCCATCAAGCAATGGAAGGTCAGCAAGCATGAAGGCTTTCTTGCCCTTTTAGCAGATGGTCGAGACGGCTGCACACAATGCCATACAAGGCTGGGCATGCAACCGCCTTGTCAGCCCTGTAGCTTCAACTATCAATGGGACCTCAACCAACCACTAGCAATGGTCAGAAGCGCAGCTCTCTTGCTTGTGAAACGCCTGTTGCACGCGCTGGGCACACTCCCCGCAACCCCTTCCACACACAAACAATGCTGATTGAAATCAACTTCGCACGGCATGTGCTGGAAGCACGCAACCAGCCAAACCATCTCAGGCACCCACAGCTGCAGGGCTGAAGTTGGTACAGGTGCACGTGCATTATGAGAGCAAAGTAGTGTTTGCAGTGCATCAGTGCATCAGGCGCTGCAAGATACCTGAATAACCAAATGAGTTGATGGAATTTTCAACACACACTCCATGTGGTCCCCACCATAACCACCACAGTCGAGGGTTCTGCAGCTAGGCATGATTTGGAGACACAAAGTTTGGTGACACAAACAACCCACAACAAACGCCCCATGCAGATGCCTGCAGCAGCAGCAGCAGCAGCCACAAGTGGAATACATGCTGCTGTACTGTCGACAGTCAAGAACACAATTGCACTGCATCAACTGCAGCCAGTGGTATACACACACAGCAGCTGCGTCAACGCAGCAGAGTCCGATACGAGTACACGCTGTTCAATCACCACACACCCACGGGCGCGGCCACCAATGCCAGGCCCGCCCCCACAGGCTGCTGCTGGCTTTCAGACCCAGCCAAGTCCACTCTGCTTACTTGAACACAACAGAGGACTGGCATATGGAGTGACAGCACATTCGGCACCCGCGTGATCAAGGCCCCACAGCCAGCACAGCCACACAGCTGCAGCACAGCACATCACCACAGGCAGCGGCTGGCACCACATGCCCAGCCACCACAGGTTGGACGACCCAGCAACGCTCACCAAAGCAAGGGAGGCATGCGGGCGGGCGCATTGCAGCCCGCACAAACAACAACAAAGCGCACAGCAGCAGTGCCCTGTGCACGTGCGGCCTGTTTGGCACCTTGGGGGAGTGCAGCCAGACTGCTTGTGACACTCAGCTCGCCACTGCATGCCTAGGGCAGGCAGGCAGGGACACAGCTTCTGCTGCATCAACCCCAATGCATCACTGCACTATGCAAAACTCGCCGACCACGTGGCAGCCAGGTCGCAGCTGCACTCAAAACGATACAGCCAGCGCCCCATGCTGTTCCATGTTCCCCTCCCCACCCACCCCATGAGCAACTCGCAGCCAAGTCGCAGCTGGCTGCCGCCACGCCACAGGCCCCTGCCATGGTGTGCTCTCAACACCAACCGCAGCCTCAAGCACCCAGTACCAGCGCCTTGCTCAGGTGCAGAGCAACTCGCAGCCAGCTGTCACCCAAGGCACAAGCACCCAGGCACAGAGCACTCCTCAAAACCCACAACACACCAATTGCCCAGCAATGCAACGCGTGGCCCTGCCCACAAAGGGACCAGCCACCACGCATGATGCACACGGTTGGCGCCGCTCGGTGTCGCATCCTTCAGCAGGGGATCCACGTTCGGTGGGGGTTGCGCACACCAGCTGCTGCCTTCTTGGAGGCCAGTGATGGGGCAACGCTGCCAGTGCCAGCAGCGGCAAGCACAGGGCGAGCGGCCTTCCTGCCTGCTGCAGCTGCTGCTGCTGTGCTGGTGAGCACAGCTGTGGTGCGAGCACCCTTCGCGCCTGCTGCTGCTGCTGCTAAGCTGGTGTGCACAGCTGTTGTGCGAGCAGCATTCCTGCCTGTTGCTGCCCATGTGCTGGTGCACACAGCTGGCACCTGCTGGCTGCTAAACTGCAGCAGCACCCGACTGTTGCCCAGTTCATTCTGCTGCTGCTGCTGCTGCTGCTGACAGGTGACTGACGGCAGGTTGTCAGCGCTGCTGCTGTTCCACCTGCTGATGGTGCCGCTGCTGCTGCTGCTTGTCCCCCACTGCAGGGGCTGCAGCTGCGGCTCGTCACCAGCCACAAGGAAAGCGGCATTGCTACGCGGCAGCTCGTCAGATGCCGCCAGCTTGGCAGCTGCATCAGCCAGGCGGCTGCTGCACGCGTCGCTGCTGCTGCTGCTGCTGCATGGCATCACCAACTGCTGCTGCTGCTGCTGCTGCTGCTGCTGCTGTGCAGCGACCGCCAGGTCTTCAGCAGCACCAGCAGCACCACCAGCAGCAGCAGCAGCAGCAGCAGCCTGCTGTCTGTTGCGGTCAGACACAGCCAGGTGGCTGCCAGCGATGTAGGCAGCAGTCAAGTCCCTCAGCGCGTCCCGCTCCTGCTGCATCTTGGCGGCGTGGTGGCGGGCTTGGTCCCGCTCCTGCTGCATCTTGGCGGCGTGGTGGTGGGCTTGGTCCCGCTCCCGCTCCAGTGCCTGCAGATGCGTTGAGGGCAGGAAGGGTAGCACAGGTGCGGGACGAGGCACACATGGTGAAGCAGTGAAGGGTGCGCAGTGTGATGTCTTTGTATGTGTGCATGTGTTTGCGCATGTGCAGGCAACCGTTGCGTGCGATGCCAAACAGTCTGCAGGCAACCGTTGTGTGCAATGCTGAGCGGCTGCCATATGCTGCATGTTCAAGCTGCAACCAAAGCAGCACGGCACCAGCTGACCTTGCAGAGATGGGCTTCCTTGCGCTGATATGCCTGCACCAGCATTGCATTTCATGGTATCTGCAGCTGTAGCTGAAGGGGCGACCAGGCAACCACTGCACAAGCACAGTGCATGTGCACTGCTCACCTTCATCGCTGCCCGCAGGTCGCGGATCTTCTTGCGCTCAGCAAGCATCTGGATCTTCCAGAAGTTGCTGCTGGCGCTGCTGCTGGTGCTGCTGCTGTTGCTGATGTCATCATTGAAGAAGACAAACCGCTGCTCTGCAGGCTGCTCCTGTTCAGCTGTGCCTGCTGTCACATTGAAGCCAACATTTGCTGCTGCCAGGTCAGCAGAGCTGCTGCTGTGGCTGCCAGCTGCGGCGGCTGCTGCTGCTGCTGGGCTGCCTGTGTGGCTGATGCACTCCTCGTCATCAGCACCTGCTGCAATGATGCCGCCTGCCTCATCTGCTGCCCCACAGGGCTCGTCTAGTAGCAGCTCAGGGGTGCCAGGCTGCAAGCTTGACTGGGCAGGTGCCGGGCATGGGGAGTCCACGTCACCGCTGCTGCCGCTGCTGCTGCGCCTTAAACAATTGCTGCCAAGGAATGAGATGGTTCTCCTGTTGCGCTTGGCCAGCAATAGGAAACCAAGGGACCTGCAGCTGCGGCCGCAGGCACGGCAGACAAGTGCAGGAGGCACAGTGTTAGAAACAGCAAGGTGGGGCATAGTTAGTTAGTGCATATCCTGGCCTTGGGAGGTAGAACAGGCTGGCTTCTTTCAAGGACGTAATGCTATTACCATACCACTGCTATTCATGCGATATGCGGCTTGCTGTGTTGCTGGAGAGCAGCTGCAATGGTGCGGAAGTGTGCACTGTGCTGCATGGAGAAACGCTGAGCGTGTTTGCGGTCTTTAGCTTCATCACAAGTGCACCTTTGGCTATTTCTAGTAACTTTGGGCTGAGTTATCGTAGTCGAAGCTCACCTGCTGCGCACAGATGACTTGCGGAGTGCGCTGTGGTCTGGTCCTTGACCACCGCGAAATCCACGCTCATAGGCCTGGTCCAATTCATCCCAAAAAATAAACATGCTGATTCAAACGCCGGCAGGGTGCTTGCGAGCGTTGTTCTGAATGCTGCCGATCAACAGTGAGTGAACGACAACGCAAAATTTGTTCAGCAATGAGAGCTGAGCCTGTGTACTGCTTCAAATGCTGAATAATCGGATATATTTGTATGCACAGCTGCCTGTAACCGAACATATAACACATAAAGAGTGCCTGATAGATACCAGCTGCAGTTTAGCTGCAGTTTAGCTGACAAGGCAGCCCCAGAGGTTCCTTGTGATACCAGAAGATACTGGAATGCACAGAGGGGTTGCCCAGCGATAGCAGGTGGCTTCATTGGGGTCACTCTTTCACCGTCGCTCTGGCGGTCGGTGCACACAGTCGGCCTTAAATCTTGGATCAGCTTCTGTCAGCAGTTTTGCCCTTACCGCCGGGATCAGGACTTATTACAAGCCAGCGGGCAGTTCGTTCACCCACGCATGTAATTTTACATGTATCGTGCACGTCGCGAGGTCGCTTCTGCCCACGCACGTTTTGCAGTAGTTGCCCGCTAGTGAATCATTTGCAGACTGTCGAATCGCTAAACCACCCACAGTAATGTCAGCAGGTATGCGCTGTGATTGTCCTAAATGCCATCTGGAGTTGAGCCCTGCTCCTGCCCCACCAGACCACGGCCAGGAGCGCCAACCACACCACGCACCTGCTGCTGGCAATACAACCATCAACACCAAGAAGCTCCGCATGCCAGTAAGCCACCACACTCAAAACAGTTCATCCACCTTGACCATGTTGCACAGGAACACGGCATGAGCCTGTGCAAAACCAATGGAGCCCCCAGCACACACCAGCACTTGCTTGGCCAGCTCTGCCTCGACTGCCTGCCAGCTGCACTCACGCCATAGTCGCAAGACACGCGTCTAACCCGCTACATGTCCCCCCTACCCGCTACCGCTACAGATGACAGCACAACAGCTATTGTCACTCCACATCGTAGCACTGCTAGTACGCTGCTGCTACTGCTGCTGCTGCTGCTCAGGTACATATCAAGGCAGCACTGGGCTCAGGGCTGCTTCTGCAGCCTTCAGCTTGCCGAGCGGCAGCAGCAGCAGCAGCTGCTGCTGCTGCCCCCCCTGCACCAAGTTACTGGGCTGCATGCTTGGCTGCTGCTGCTCGTCAGCTGCACTGCTGACGCAGCTGCGCACGGCTGCCAGCTGCTGCTCCAGTCTTGTTGGCACAGCAAGGGCCTCTCCAGCAGGCGTCGCTGCATCTGCGAGGAAGTTATCACCGCCTGGCGCAGTAGGCGCTGACAATAACGCTGTCATGGGATTGGCTGCTGGCGGACTCGCTGCCATGGCCAGTGCCTGCAGCTTGCCCACTTCTGCTGCTGCTGCTACAGGTTCCGGTCTAGCATCCTGGTATTGACCTATGCTGATGGTCTGGCTGCCAACTGCTCAGGTGTTGCAGCTGCAGCTGCTGATGCTACCAGTGCTGCAGGCCCAACAACAGCAAAGATAGCCGCATCAACGGTGATCCCCCCTCCTGGTGACAATGACCAGCTGCCTGCAGCTGCCTGCTGCAGCGCTACACCTGCACTTCTGAAACTGTGCACAGCTGGACTGCGGAGGTGCTGTACCAAGCCACTATTAGGTGCTCGCTGCTGCTGCTGCTGCTGTTGGAGCTGCTGCCTGGCGACCTGCTCAGCTGCAAACGCCTCTACCTGGCTAGCCTGCTGGTATGGCCCATCCAGCTGCTCTTTTACCTTACAAGCAGGCTGCAGCACCAGCCCACCCTGCTGCTGCCTGCCTTCCTCTTGATGTGCTATTCCATCACCCTCACCCTGCTGCTGCTGCTGCTGGCGGCCCAGATGTCCCAGCAAGTTGTCCAATGCGCCACTCGCCAGCAACAAATCCGGCTTGATTGTTTTGGTTGTTTGCTGGTGGCCCACCTGACCAGCTTCCTGGCTTGGCTGCTCATGCCGTGCACGAAACGCCTGCTGCTGCTGCTGCTGCTGCGTGCTGTGTTGCTGAAGTGCATGTCGTGATGTCCCCTGCACTTGTTGCAACTGCTGTGGCTGTTGCCGAGTGCTGCTGCAGTGTCCCAGCAGGTGATCCAGTGCCCCACTGGCCAGCAGCTCATCGAGCTCACTGTCATCGTCACCACCTGCCTGCTCACTACCCAGGGCCGATCCATGCAGCTGCTGCTGCACCTGCACAGCGGCTGCTGCCAGCTGACAATGCAGCTGCCCCGCAACAGCTGCCCCAGCATCCCGCCTGCCAGCAGGCACCTGCGGCTGCTGTGGTGCCATTGCATGGCCTTCGTCGCCACCCGCTGCTGGTAGTGCTGTCGCAATCTGCCTGCGCGCCATTGCGGCCCTGCTTCTGGACCGCAGCAGGCCCTGGAAGCGCTTGTCGCTGGCAGCTGCACTGCCGTGCCAGGCACTGGCGCCACCACCAGCAACGGCAGACACACCAGCGGCTGCAGCCGCGGCTGCAGCTGCAACATTGCCAAGGTTACACCAGCCCAGCACGGACGGTCTGGTGACTGCAGGCTGTGCTGCTGCTTGTTCTGTAGCTGCCGCCGGTGCTGCTGTGCCGTGCGCCTGGTGCCCTGCCAATGCCGCAACAGCCGCCTGGGCACTTGCCCGTGTTGCTGCTGCTGGTGCTGCTGCTGGTGCTGCTGCGGTGGCTGCTGCTGTCTTTGCAGCATCTTGCACTGCTGCCGCGAGGGGCTTGCTGCTGGTTGGACCTAGGCCTGCGACTGACACCGTACCAGCTGACTCTCCTGCTGCAGCTGCGGCTTCCTCTCTTGCAGCTTGCACTTCGGTCTGAGTGACAGCTGGATAGCTGCTGCTTGCGCATTTGCTGCATGCCGGCTGCTGCATCTTTTCCGGCTGCCTCTGCAGGTGCTGCTGCTGCTGCTGCTGGCCCAACTCCTGTGTTGCTAGTGTAGGTGGCCGCACTGTTGCTGGCCTGCGCCGTTTGCCCAACATCAAAGGCAGCGACCTGCTTCTAACCACTGGAGCACCAGCTGCTGATAAAACTGCTGCAGGTGCAAGTGAAGGTGCTGCTGGTGCTGAAGCTTGCCTGGCTGCCACTGCAGACTCTTGTGGCTGCTCAGCTCTGCTCAGCCCACCTGCTGCTGCTGCTGCTGACGACGATGAAGGTCCACATGCTGCTGCTGCTGCTGCTGTTGCTGCTGGGGCCACCACCGCTCCAGTGACAGCAGACGCACCCCCATGCACTGCAACTGGCTGCCTGTGCTGTGCCGCAAGCTCCGCCCTACGGTTCAGGATCGCCTCTGCCGCTGCTGCGACTGCCCTCCACATGGCTGTGCTGCTGCTGCTGCTGCTGCCGCCGCCGCCAGGCAGTGATGGCTTGCTGGTGTTGGAGCTGCTGGGTGCTCCATCTTGCAGCTTGCTGCCTTCAGCTGCTGCACCTGGCGTTATAACGGTTGACGATCCCACCACCGGCTGCTGCTCCTGCTCCCGCTCCCGCACCAGCTTCTGCTGCGTTGGCAGCAGCTGCTGTGTGCCAGAGGGGTTGTTAACGCCAGCTGCTCCTGAGTACTTTGATCTACGGCCGGCAGCATCAGCTAAGGCTGCCGCGCTTGCCTGCGCAGCCGGTGCTGCCGCTGCGGCCCCTGCCCCCTCTGTTTCGTCCACTGCTGTGTCGACTGAAGCTGCTGGAGTTTCTATCCCAACCAGCTTGGGCCCTGGCAAGCCTGCTGCCTCTGCTGCTGCTGCTGCTGCTGCTGCTGCTGCTGGCAGCTTAGCTGTTGGTGCTGTTGCTGCATTTGCAACTCCTGACCCCTCTGGTGTTGCCGTCGCTGCTGCTGCCACTGCACCACCTGCTGGCAGGAACTTCCGCCTGAACATCTTCCTGCCTGTCCTGCTGACAACCACACCTGCACTCACATAGTGGCCTGTCTGCAGCACAGCAGCTGCTGCTGCCACAACGCCGCCGCCGCTGCCAGATGCAACGCCACTTGTCACGCCTGCTGCTGCTGCGTCTGTGCTGCGGCCTTGCTGCAGCCTGCGCTGCTGCAAGGCCTTCTGCGGGTTGCGCAGCCTCTGTACTGCCTCTTGTTGTTGTCGATGCTGCTGCTGCTGCAGGAACCCCACCAGCAAGCCCTGCCTCTCTGCAGCTTGAGCTGCCAGCTGCCGCACCTGCTGCACCTCTTGCAGCGCCTGCTGCAGCTGCGCATGCAGCGGCTGGTCCAACGGCACCCGTGCCACGCAAGCCCCACACCCACGCTGCTGCTGCGCCTGCTGCAGCAGACCAGCCACTGGCCAGTCCCGCACTGCCTGCTCATACCTAGCAGCCAGCGCGGCCTGCTGCCGCCGCTGCGCCGCTGCCAGCAGCCGTTGGGCAGCAGCACGCGTCCTCTTGCCAGCAGCAGCCCCTGCCAGCGTCCTGACATGATGGCGGCCCTGTTTGCGGCCCTTTAACACACCAGTCCTGACGCCAGGACCTGCCCTTGCTGCTGCGGCGCGCAAGCTGAGCCTGCTGTAGTAGCCTGCCTGCTGCCACAGGCTGCTCATGCTGCTGGGTGCGAGAGGGCCGCTGCTCAGGGTCAGGGTTTGGAGCCCCCGAAGGGTGTCGCTGGATCTGAACCCTGCCTGATGCCGTAGACGCCACAGGGCACCCAGGCCTCTGCCAACCTGCTGCTGCTGCTGCTGCTGCTGGGTCCCTGTTGGTGCAGGCAGCAGACTGTCTGCAATGCCTTGCAGGCTTGCTGGCAGTGCAGTGCCTCCGCCCAGAGTGAAGCTGCCTCCTGCTGCTTTGTCGGCTGACGCTGCACTGGGTGCTGTGCATGCGGCCAGGGACGCGCCCGCGCCAGCAGCTGCCAGCAGAGCCTGCTTCATCGACAGCAGCAGGCGACGTGCGCAGGGCGGCAGCTGATGCCACAGCAAGTCCAGCCGTAGGCCATTGGCTTGCTCTGCAATAGCGCAAACCATAGCAGCAGGGGCAGAGGCAGTACTGAGAACGTGTTGCATGCGTGTGTGACGGTAGCAGCAGAAGCAGCAGCAGCAACGCACCATGCGTGTGTGCTCGAGCAAGATCTGGCAGCACGCCACTGCTGATCAAACTGACATCGCTGCTGAGCTGCAAAGCTATGCTGTGTGCTGTGCATCGGCGGCCGTGGACCAGCGCAACACTACAATGCGGTGCAGGCAATGCAATGCACACATCCTCCTGTCAACAGCTTTGCTGAAGCGTAGCTGGCATACTCACCCATCTTCAGCAGCATCGCCAGCAGTAGCGCACCAGGCGACACACCACCCGCAGCAACAGCAGCAGCAGCATTGCCCTCCACTGCACTCCCTGCTGCTGCTACAGGGCTTCCTGCTGCTGGTGACGCCAGTGTTGGTGCTGGTGCTGGCGCAGCTAGGTGCAGCCTGTGCAGCAGAGTCAGCATGGCCTGGGGCTGTGCCGCCAGGTGGTCCAGCAGCGGGTGCTGCAGCCAGGCCTGCAGCAGCTCTGCCTGGCAGGGCTCACCGGCAGCATGCGGATCGCAGCGGTCAAGGAACCTGGCAGCGGAGGTGCAGCAGCAGCAGCAGCAGCAAACAAGGAAGCGTCAGCACATCGAGAAGCATCACGGCTGTTACAGGAAGCAAAGCGGTGGGACGCTGATCATGTCGACATGAATGTGACGTCACAGTTGTGCTGAACGACCAAGTAAATCAGACTCCTGCAACCAGACCCTCGCACAGCAACAGCCCTCCTGCAGTGGCAGCAATCTCTGCCAAAGCCAGGGCAGGCCGCAGAGCAAGCTCCAGTCAGCACCACGACTGTGTCACCACCAGAGACGCCTGCTCACCAGCGGTCCCTTTGCAGCGGCTGCTGCCTGTGCCAGGGCAGGTGCACACTGCGCACCATGGCATGGTGCAGGCCCAGCCTGCCATCAAACACCCAGCAGGGCGCACCACCACCACCAGCAACAGCAGCAGCAGCAGCAGGCTTGCCGGGAATGTTTGCTGATGCTTCCCAACCAGGCGGCGGCGCAGAGCCCAGCATTGACCGCTGCTGTGCAGTGCTTGCATTCTTCAGGCCTGCTGTGTTTAAGGCTGCAGCAGGCTGCTGCTGCTGATGTTCTTGCCTCTGCCACTGCCGCTGCTGCTGCTGTTGGGCCCCCCAAGCAGGGAACACCGGGTCCGGCAGCATTTCGCTGCTCATTGCTGCGCACAGCTGTGCAGTGTGGGTAATGAAGCGCCTGTACAGCCCTCTCAGTGCAAGGTCTGCATCACACCAAAACAGGTTGTCTGCAGGCTGCTGCCGCTGCTGCTGCCGCGGCTGATCTTCACCCAATCCCTCCCCACTCGCCGCTGCTGCTGCAGCTGCTTCATCTAGCTCGTCTGCTGCTGCACCCATCCCTGCTGGTGCTGTGTATGGCGCCACGTGTCTGCTGTGCACCGCCCTCAGCAGGTGCAGCAGCGCGTGCAGCCAGGGCTTGTTGGCGGGGATGTGCAGCAGCCAGGTGCGGGCGCGCGTCCACACCACAAACACACACAGCTCAGTGCCTGCAGGGCAGCAGCAAGAGGCCACAAGCATAGGCATGGGTCAGAGCTAGGTCCACACAGTGCTGACGCAGGCAGGCGTATTGTAGTATCAGGGCGGTAACGCATCAATAGTCAGCTAGCCTTACAACCCATAGCGTCAACCACTCTGCTGCAACCGGCTCACCTGTGACCAGCATGTTGAGCTGCGCTTGGCAGTAATAGTGCGCCTTCATGCACTTGTAGGGCCTGTAGCCGCTGGATCCCCGCACACCAAACGCCCAGGGCTTGCCACTCACGGGGTAGTAGGGGGTGGGGCACTTCACCTCGACCACTGCAGCCTGCAGGACAGGCCCAACAGGCCAACAGGCCAACAGCAGCACAAGTGAGAGACAAAAATGCGCTGCACGTAACACCGCCAGCCTCGGGGATGGTAGCTGCGGAATGGAAGTGAGTAAGATACTCAACCACTGCAGCCCATACAAGCACAGTACGCTTGCAGCAAGCCACATCATCATCTGACTGGCAGGGCAGCGTCTGCCATGTAGCACGTGGTGGATATGCGATACGCGCATAGAGCAAGGCTGAAAGCAGTTTTGCACTTCCAGTTCTTCAAAAGCTTGCAGCACCTGCTGAGCCCGGTGTGTTGGCACCTCACCTTGTATCCTGCTTCACTGATCCAGCTGTAAGGCGGCGCCCGCCTGATGCTGCCAGCGTCACGCACCAGCGGCTGCTGGCGCTGCCCTGCCCGTCCAACGCCTGCTGGCACTGCAAGCATCCCATCCACTGAACAGCCGATGCGCAGCTCACTGAACAAGCTGGCATCCAGATTGCCTAAACTGCCAATGCTTCTGCTGCTGCTGCTGCTGCTGCTGGGGTCAAGAATTCCATCGTAGAAGGCAGGGTTTGATGCTACCAGCTGTGGGGTGAGGGTGACAAAGCCGGAGTCAATGAGCACAGCGCCAGGCGGCGCACAGCTCATCAGCGTGTGCAGCCCTGACGCCTCATGCCTGCATGGTTTGCAGAAATGGTCGCAGCAGACAAGCAGAGAGCGCAGCTCTCAGAGCAAGACAGCCAGGCGTCCAACACCCGGTGCGTAGTTGTTGGTGTGCTTGGTGCTTGATGCTGAACGAGCTGCTGCAGGTGACAAATGCGGACAGCCGCGCTGTGCTGACAGGTGGCAGCAAACATGCTTGCAGGACACCAACAGCTGTGGACCATGTACCCCGTGGCAGCCGACCGCTGCTGTGGCATTTATGCTAAGCACTTGAGGTCAAAGGAGCTGCACTGTGGGCTAAATATCAAATCAAGACATCAACAACAAGAAAGCGACGTGACAGACAGCTCCCGCACCTGTTGCCAAACTCACAGCATAGCATTCCAAACGGCCCCATGTGCGATGCAGCTGTTGTTGCTGTGGCGGCCTCCCCTCGCAGCTTTGCCGTTGCTGCCTGCAGCTTGGCTATGCCTTGCCTGCCGTCTTTCACTGCATGGTAAACCCCATGTGCTGCCAGCAGGCGGTTGATTGCAGGACAGTCAAAGCCGAGCAGGTCTGTCACAGTTGACCCTGTGATGTGGCCGTTGCGGCCCAAGTGCCATGCTGCGCTGCCTTGCTGTAGTGCAGCAATCTGCTCTGCTGTGAGCTCGCGATGCAGCTGGCTGGCCGATTCAATGCTGTTGTGGCTGTTGCTGCTGCTGTAGTTGCATGGGAATAATCTGCGTAGGGCACCAGTCGTTGCAGCGTCAGCATGTGTAGTTGGGGTACATGGACACTCGAACGCCTAGTTGATCCTAAAAAGTACTTTTACTGTTTGCAGGAAGCTCATCACACTCTCCACAGCAACGCTGCATGCCTTGCTTCTGCCACTTGCATGCTTGCGATGTAGACATGCACACAGCTGCACACCTGCCAGGAAAGGCTGCCTGCAGCTGATCCCTCGTGCATGATCCGAGGTCCAAGTTTGGCAAAAGGCCCTCATGAGGCTGCAAGCTGTCCAGCTGAGGTGTGTTCACCATCAAGCGCTCAGCAGCAGCAGAACAACAGCAGAGCACAGGCGTGCATGAACACTGCGCGCATGCATGAACACCGTATCTATGGGTATCTTGAATGCATAAATTTCAGCTGAACGGAGCACGTTTGCACACAGAAGCCAGCTCCCTTGCTGTGCTGTCGTAGTGTGCTTGCACGATCCTATGCTGCCGTGCGACTGGCGCTGCAATGCATCTATCTTTGCAATTGCAGCGTTCAGAGATGTGTTATCGTAGTCGATAGTGGCCAAGGAACCTGTCATAACCTGCTGTGCTACGTGCTGGGTGCTGCCAGGCACGGCCGAAGCATGTAATGATAACGACTGCGTACAAAGTGAGGTCACGTATTGTTCAATCTACAATGTCAAATGTAGCATATGCGGCCACGATACACCCCACTGCATTCTGATGCAGTGGCACCTTGCCAAACAACGGACAACCGCTGAGCGGACATGCTCGTCTGAAGAGCGAGCTGCACATTGCGTAAGGAGTTGCAGCGTGATCATGTGTTGAGCAGCAGCAGCAGCAGCAGCTACCTCAACAGCCGTCATGCTGCTGCAACAAACCTTCAAGCAGTGCACACTGGCAGCTAATTCCCACTTTGCAGTGACAAGACACACCCACTGCACATGTTGCAATGCAGTGGCAGCCTGGATTGAGTGCTGGCAAAAAACACTCTGAAACTGCGCAGCTTGTGCCAGCTGAAGACATGGTCTGCAGCCGCACCACGTTCTCGTGCAGTCCTTGCAGTCGGCCACCAACACGGCATGAACTGGAACATGAGCAGGGACAAACCAACAGGTTTCTGCTACAAGCATGATGGGCAACACACCATGTTCTGCAGACCTGCTCAACAAGTTCAATGGTGCTGCCTACACGCGCCTGTCAGGAGACCAGCTGGAACCCAGCCGTTTGTGCATCAGCACAGCAGTTCTGGGGCACAGCGTCTCCTGCCGCTATCGCAGGCATGCTGTGATGAGCTCAACCCCTTCGCAGGCAGCTGATGCACAGCTGCTCTGCAATTGCCCTGTCCTGCAGCTGGTGACATGCTACGCGCCAGTGATAAGTGCGTGTGCTACATGATGTCCTGCAATCATCACGCTGATGAATCTTGCAACAAACAGGAATGACTCCTGAACATGAAGAAAGCCAGCACATGCAACCAAAAGCCTCCTCCGCCATCCTTGTCATCGGCCCTTGTACTGTCAGCACATACCACATGCAACACATATCCACCACAGGTGCTCTCAGCACAAGTCGCCATGCACTATGATGCAGCTGCTGTGTTTGTTCGGGCTCCTGCATGCATTGTAAGCAAGGGCGCCCTCTGCAACAAGGGGCAGAGGGCCACAACAGTGGACAGGCGGCTGTCATGTCCTCAACATCTCGCCATGACCTGGTTGCGTGCAAGCAAGGTGTCAGGTCATGCAGCAGTCATGAACATCCAGGCCAGTTGCAGCAGTGCCCTGTGCATGCACATGTACGGAGATGAGCATGCACGGCATGCACAAACACTTCACACTGCATTTTGTGAACTGCTAACACTACCATGAGCATCTCAGGGGCCTTGATCCTGTTGGTGACAGCCTATGATTAAGAGATGCAAGGCCAATTGATCTGTATGTGCAGTTGAAAACCACGGCACTAGTCTACAAGTGAGCTGCGTGAGCCAGGCTCTTGCATCTGACCCTCTTGGACCTGACACACATTCTCATGAAACCTGAACCCCGCAGTGGGCACGAACAGGCTGCCAAGCAGCATGCAACAAGCTGAGCTGTCCAGTCCACACAGTACTCTGCTGATTGTAAATGCTTACCATGCAGTCGCTGCTACACAACCAGCTGTTGCAAAGCAGACACACCAACACAACCACTGCTTGCAGGCTCATTACAGCTGCCACCATCACCAATGAATGGAAGGCCAGCAAGCATGCAGGCTCTTACTGTCCTTCCAGCAGATGGTCGAGACGGCTGCACACACTGCCACACATACATGGCAAGCTAAGCAACCGCCCACGATTCACTGTAGCTTCAACAACCAACGGCATCTCAACCAACCGCTAGCAATGGTCAGGAATGCAGCTCCCTTGCTGGTGAAACGCCTGTTGCATGCGCTGGGCACACTCCCCGCAACCCTTTGCTCACACAACAATGCTGATTGGATCTAATCTCGCCTGGCATGTGCTGGAAGCACGCAACCAGCCAAACCAACTCAGGCTGGCTGGTGCATCAGCAGGCACAGTACGCCGACCCTTGCGCACCTTGCTTGCAAGAACAGAGCACTGCGCCAACCTCATGCACAGCGCACTTCCTAGTCGTACAATGCACTGTAACATACACTGCATATGCAACGAGATGGTTGTGTCATACAGGTTTTGCCTGGCTGCATCACCGCAAGGACCAGTAGGACAAAGGGGGCTGTGCATTGTGAGGCAACTTGGTTGGGGTTTGCCTGATGATGAGCCCTGCCACGCTGTGGCACCCACAGCTGCAGTAATGTGATGCATACAGGTGCATGTGCATTGGGATAGCAGAAGAGCGTTTGCAGTGCATCAGTGCATCAGGCACTGCGCAGACGCAATCAACGGTCACATCGAGTTCGCAACATACGTGCTATGTGGTCCCCACAAAAGCAAACACACACGAAAGCAAACACAGTCAAGGGTGTACGCAGCTGGAAGGATTCCAGGTGACACAAAGTATTTGCAAACATCCCGTGCAGACGCCTGCAGCAGCAGCAGCAGCAACCACAAGTGGGATGCATGCGACTGTACTGCTGGCAGTAAGGACACAATCGTGCTGCACCAGCGGCAGCCAGTAGTATACACACACAGCAGCAGCTGCGCCAATGCAGCTGAACCTCATACAAGTACAGGCTGTTCAGTTACGACACAACCATGGACGCGGCAACCAATGCCAGGCCCGCCCTCACAGACTGCTGCTAGTTTTTAGACCCAGCTAAATCCCAGGACCCCCCACGCCAGGAAGCTACTTAACACCAAACCCCTTGACACTCTTGCGCCCAGCTTTACATCATGTGCCAGCAGGCAGCAGTTCATGGGCTGAGATATGGCCACTTGTTTAATGCACATGCCAGGAGCAGACCAGTGTTGTCAAAACAACAGCAGCCGCAACCTTGGACCAGCTGGAGCCCCATTGCAATGTTGCTTAGGCAACAGCAGCTGCACGACAATGGCTACAACACAGCACCGCACGTGCTATTATACAGACAGTCACACAGACAATCGCTGTGAATCTCAGGCTGTGCCAACACAGCTCCAATGCAACCATGGGGGAAACCACTGTTGGTGTGCTTGCCTGCACTACACATTGGGACGCTCCACCCTCAGTAACCACGCAACAACCGGCAAACCATATATGGTACAGAAAGATAAGCACACTCGCTTCCAGTGTAACCAACTTGATAAGCATTGGCATACGTGTAACGCTTGCGTTGCTGCGGTTGCCGCGGCGACGCCACCTCTGAGTACGTCAGCAGTCTCACAACCCCTCCGACAGAGTCACCAAAGACACAACCCGATAAACCCGAAACACAAGTGCATATCCACGGCGCACTACAGCAGCACCACCAGCAGCAGCAGCTGGAGACATCACATGTCATTCAGTGCGGCTGTGTTGAGCGCTGCTTGGCTCTGCATGCGGGCGTTGTGGCGAGAGCACTCACTAGCCCTGGTGCAACATCCTCACGTCACTGCTGAGCCGCTGATGACAGTGCCTGAAGCGCTGCCGCCACCGCTGCTGCTGCCACGAGCTTTGCAGGGGTCCAAGGAGCCTGTTGCCTCACTGCGTGAGGCGCTCCTGCTGCGGCTGCCGGCGGTTGCGGTACTGCCTGAAGCTGGGCTTGACATAGTCGTTGCTGCCAGACACGTACCTGCAGGCAAGCACCACAAGATGATCAGCGCCGCACGCGTAGCGACAGCAGCAGGATATGTCCGAGTGACACACCGCGGACACTTGCAAAATTAGACTGTTTTCCGTTGCTTGTGGGCTGGCACGCCCCAGCGCGCGCATCTGCTGAGCAGGCAGGCACACAGCTCAAGCAGCACCCCAAGCGCTACATCTGCTGTCGTGCTAGCACCGCCAGCACCACGCGGTGTAACTCCCACAGGAACGCAGCTGCGTTGCTGATGGCAGCTGACTCCTTGCATCCCAGCTGCTGTGCTCACGTGTGCCTCTCCAGGTGTGAGCGCATGATGCTGATGTTGGCGCCCTGCACGTTGGGCGTGATGCTCTTGCTCAGCTTGGCTGCCAGTGCCTCTCGAGTTACCAGCACTGCAACAGACAGCCAGCAGGCAGGTGAGTAGCAGCAACAGAGCCAGATAGACAGCATGCAGGGAACATGCACGGTGATGATGGGCGCTTGCTCAGCTTGACAGCCAGCACCTGGTGCATTCCCAGCACGGCAGATGTCGACAAACAGTCACCAGGCAGCATGACAATGTGATGCTGTGTCAGGCCAGATGCATACCAACGCGCCCAGATGTGGTGGCAGCATAGCGTGCAAAGCTGCAGCCCTGCCACCGGCATGCCCTCTGCGCACCTGCGCTTGCGATAGCTGCTGGGTTGATGTGATAGGCTGCGCCAGTGTAGGGGTCAGTCGCATACACTGGATTAGCCTCGAGCAAGTTGGTGAGGAAGTCGTTGCCCTCAATTGGAGGGTTCTGCAGCAAGAACAAGGCAGGCCGTAAACTTGAGGGTGTGGGTGCGCAAGCAGGCTGAGCTAACACTGGCGCAGACACGTCCTGGCCAGATCACAGCAGCAGCAACTTTCCAAGCATGCTAGCTAGAAGTTGACTTGCTGCAGCGTCTCTGGCACCCAGGATACGCCATAATCTGCAGCAGCGCATTGTCAGAGTGCACATGCCCAGGTCGCAAACTTCAGAGTGCACATGCCCAAGTAAGAATTTGGTTTGGCCAGCCTGGATCTGGTCTGAGAAGCGTGACGCTGTTGCTTGCTGTTGCGCACCGAGGTGATGGACATATGCTTTCCAACCTGTGATCTGGCAAAATCTCCGTCTGTCCTGCAAGGGCTGCTGTTGTCCTACCTGCTTGAAGTGTTCCTGCAGCCAAGCAGCCTTGAAGTCATCTACCTGGGCCACGTTTTGCAGCACCACGCCAGCTGCACGTGCAGTCAACATGCGCACTGTCAGGCGTGCAGTTTCCCTGTCAAAGTCGCTCTCCTCAAGTTGGGGGTCTTTGTCTGCTTTGTTGGGGCTGCAGGACATCAAACACATACAAGTAGCGCTGAGTGTGAAGAGGTGGGCGCTGTGAAGGGCGTAATTTGAAACTTGTTGCAGGCGGGTAAATTCAAACTCACAGGATGTGGCTGAGCCACACATGCAGGCAAGCTCAACAACAGATCAGCAACAGCGGAACAGAGCCTGGCGCGGCTGGCAGAACCCCTCATCTGATGCCTCCTAACACCGCCAGTAAACAGCCAGGCATTGACAAAGCTCACAAACGTCACCAAGATCAACCCAACAAAGTTGGCCCCTCCACCGGGCCCACCAACAGCTTGTTGCCTTACGCACCTAGCACGCGCCAGCACTGTATGCACCCGGACGTGCTGTTGAAATCTTGATCGCCCAGCTGCAAGCGGTACGTTGCTGTAGCTGCGTTCCCGGCATTTTGCTGCTGCGCTCCAGCAGCGTGCTGGCTGTGTGACCAGGCTCTGCATCTTTCTCGTTAAAACACTACGGATCTAATAGTAGGTGGCAGTTGCAGCGTTCAGCGTAATATGACACCAACAAGGCTTGCTTGCGTTTCAAATGCTGTGTCAGCTGATGTTCTTGTGGAAGATCCGAAAGCGTGTGTGCCTGAATGTCAAGTTGTAGCCCAAGCATCCAGGAGCTGTAATGCATCTGCCTCATGCTGACAGTCAGCAGCTGACTACTGCTGCTGACAGGATGACATCGTCACCAGGGTTGTTTCGCGCAACAATGTGCTTGCACTGCCTTGGGCAATCCGATCAACTCCACGCGACTCTATTTAACTTTCCGATTTAAGAGGCGACTGTTGAGGGTTGTTCAGCAACCTTTGTGTTAGTCTGGGCCAGCTGGTGACCGAAAGTTTCGTTGCCTGCAAGTTACAGGCAGTCATGGTGAGACACAGGGCACAAGTTGCCAAAAGACACACTGCAACTTTCATGGCATAAAGTGCGAGCACTGAGTGGATGCTCCATATGACATGCATGATGTAACGTTCTGGCACAGCAGTTGCTGCCAGGGGTAGAGAGCAGTACAGCATCATGATTAAATTTTTACCCCTGGTTTCTGCAGCTGCAGCTGCAGCTGGACAATTCATGATATGTGTGTTTGTTCAACATAGCACTAACCACGAATTTTATGGTTCCGGTTGTATCAGCCTGATCATATGACATGTTGTAGCAATTGTCAGTGTGTGCGGTATGATGGACAACAACCAACAACCACTGCTGCCAGCATACGGAACAAAAAGCCTTAGACGTGGTTGCATAAGCTGCGCCTGCCACATCAGCTGCTTGAAGCACATGTTGCATGATGGCAGTCCTGCAGGCAAGCTGGCACCAGCCGCTCCCATGAAGTGTCACGGGCAAGCCCTGCCAGGCACACCACACAGTCAGTCACCTGTCCCGTCACTGAACACCCCATGCGCTTGCAACCTCGACCTCCCACGGTCATCCACTGCAATGGCATTCCGTCAATCACTGTCAGGCTGGTTAGGGTCGTCATCGGCAGGCACGCGTGCTCTTGCCATGCCGCTGATCGCCCCCCGCTCCTGCACCCACACCGCCTCCTGATGCTGCCCAATCGCCTGCGCATCGGCTGCCGTCACAGCCCCTGCCCCTGCCAGACCTTGCTGCTCCAGGGTGTTGCCAGGTGTCCGACCCTGCCCACCCCGGCCCCCAACCCTCCCCAACCCTGGGTACAGCTGCTGCTGCTGCTGCTGCTGCTCATCCTGCTGCAGGCCAGGCACGGCAGCAGCAGCGGCGTGTGACGGCGGCGGTCGTGCTGGCACCGGCCGCGCAAACGGCAGCCCGCCAAACCCCCTGCCGCTCCTGCCAGCTGCTGCCGCTGTTGCCGCTGCAACGGCGCCGCTGTCTCTGGCGCTGTACCGTTCCGCCGTTTCCTCGACTTCGCTGTCGGAGGCGTCGCCTCTGTCGGGCAGCGGTCTGTATGTGTGGCGAGGGCTGCCGCCGTCATTGTCACCTTCCAGGATCTTCCGCTCCTCGCTCCAGCGGTGGACGTACAGCAAACACGCGCCGACGATGAGAAGGGCGATAGAGGCGATCGTCACCAGCGTGATCACCCAGATCTGCAAGGGTCGAACGTGTGTGCGCACGAACAGGCAATTCACTTCAGCATGGGTTCAACAACGCCTACGACCAGTGGGCTGCAACAGACAACAGCCAGCTGGGACCGAGTGCTTCTGGTGTTACTACTGAGGTGGGTGGATGGCTGCAAAGCAGAGGCGGGTGGAGCCTGTAGAAGCACAGTTGCACGCAGCGGGTACGACGGGCGGCCAAGGCATGTGCGCTTGGTGACTGGAAAGCATTTGCACACCATGCACCAGGCACGACTGTGCCTATCAAAGTCCAACATGCCTCAAGTGCTACACCCTTGCAACCAGAGGCACGCAGGCAGGCAAGCAAGCGATGAAGCAGGCTGGCAGGCTGGCAGGCAGGCAGCCAGGCAGGCAGCCAGCCAGGCAGGCAGGCAAGCAGGCAGGCAACTCACACTCACCGCAAACTGCGCGTGTGGGTGCGTAGCATCCTCCCCCCTCTCAGCAGTCAGGCACACGCCCCATCGCCGTTTGCCGCTGCTGACGTTGAACGCGCGCAGGCAGCACGTGCTGCCCTTGCACGCCTCGACATACGCATGCCCACCAGACAGCCACAGCTGCTGCGGCCCCTCTGCCGGTCCGGCCGGCCGCTGTCCGCTGCCATTCACAGTCCGGCGCCAAACCATCTTCCCCTTGTTCAGCGAGACAGCTGCAACCGCCGTCTTGTTGCTGCTGGGCCGCAGCCCTGTCAGCACCAAGGTGCCGCTCAGCGCATCCAGCGCTGGCTGCTGCCACGGCTGCAGCGCATCCCCCACCTCCAGCTTGACCGACCAGGAGAGGTTGCCCCAGTATAGGTCAACCGCAAACAGACGATCTTCTGCCAGGAAGACTGCCAGCCCCTCATGATGCAGCGGCCGCATGCCCCACTGCTGAGCATCGGCAGGGAAGCGTGCTTCGCCTGGCACCGGCAGCACCCAGTGGAGCCGTCCGCTGCGCATGCTGACCGAGTACATGCAGATACCAGGCACTGCTGCTGCTCCTGGCATGCTGCTGCTGCTGCTGCTGTCACCTTGCTCCTGCTCGTCCCTTAGCTGGGCCTTGCTTCTGCGTCTGCTGCTGTGGCCCCTGCTGTGTCTGCCCTTCCCATGTATGCTGCAGCTGCAGCCAAACACAATGCTGCTGTCTTTCACCGACACCCAGGTGCAGTTGCCTGTCGGCACCGCATCGTCGGGTACCTGCCAGCCGTCCCAGTAGACGGTGCCGGTCTCTGCCCCCATCACTGCCAACTCCAACGGCCCGGCGCAACTGCTAGCCAGCACCAGCTGCCCCCCATACGACTCGACGGTGGGCCTTGGCATGGCGCAGAACCGCCGCCGCCGAGTCCACAGCAGCGCCCCGTCGCTGTAGTTGAAGCCATACAGCGCATCCGCCGCTGCAGGCACCGCCAGCAGCGTCTCGCGGTGCAGCTCCAGCTGCTGCAGCTGCACCTGCTGCAGCGGCTGCGAGCGCCACGTCCCGCTGCCGCGGTCTATGTCGAGCGCCTGCAGCCAGCTGCTGCTGTTGCTGACGCCCCCCGGCCCCGCTGCAGGGCCAGGCGCATTGTAGGCCAGGAACACTGAGCGCGCTCGTCCTTTGCTGCTGCTGTATGCAGGCCCTGCGAGGTCTGCCAGTGCTGCAGCCGCCTCTGGACTCTTGAACTCCCACTGGCGGGAGCCCGACTTGGTGCGCAGGCCGTACACTCGGCTGGGCGGCCCCGGCGCTGCCACAACCACGAGGTCCTTCACCTGCAGCACGAAAGCAAGAGCGCAGTCGAAAGGCAAGGGCGAGGGCGGTTGATGCGGCCCCAATTGGCTGTTACACATGTGATTTTGGATGTGAGCCGGGTTCCTCTGCCACCAAGCAGGCAGCTGGTTCACCAGGACATTGAATGCAAGGAGCAAGCTTGTTCCGCGTACACGCTTGCTGGAGATGGCACACTGCTGCCTGGCCTCCCCATCCGCCTTTCTCAGCACAGCGCTGTAGCCGCAGCCACCCCCGCAGCTGCTGCACGCAGCAGCCTTGAAGCCGCGTGTCTGCACGCGCGCACCTCAGCTGCATGCGAGAAGCTCGCAGACGACGGGAGGTCGATGTCTTTGACCCAGTACCTGAACCAGTTGTCGATGGGGAACTGCCAGCGCACGTGCCCGGTGCGTGCGTTGATGGTGTAGAGCCCAGGGCCGGACCAGGTGGTGTAGTGCACGTCATGCCGACCCTGCAGGGCGGTGAGTGACAGGAGTGACAAGCACACCAAATCCAGAGCGAGCAGCCGTAAACCTGCCATTTGTGCGATGGGAGTGGCGCTCCTTGCTACCCATCAACGATGGGTTGGGAGCGGCTGTTTATGTGTCAGCATCCCCTTGCATGTGTTACATGTGAGTGAGTGATCAAGCGATTCAATTGGAGGCAGCTGCCAGGTGGCAAGCATGTCACCACTCTGATGATGATTTGGATTGCCGGGTGGAGGCGGACGAGGTGGCTGTGATGCTGCTGCCGGTACAACTAGCAGGCTAAGCTGGCTGACGTGCAGGCAGCTATGCAGCATGGCTAAATGTTACCACCCAATGGTGCTGGAAGTAGCAGTTGGCTAAAAGCTGCTGTTGCTGTTGCTGCTGCTGTGCATGCTGTCCCTTGCCACCTGTTGGTGCTGATGGTCCATGCCGGTGGATTATCTTTACTGCTGCTCACCACAGACATGCCCTTGATGCCACTGGAGCTGGTTGTGTAGGCATACCAATTCAACTGGCCAGTGCTTTGATTCAAAGCATAAATGTTGTAGCAGGGGTGAGCAGTAGGGCTAGAGCACTGATCATCAGGCAGCTGTAGCTGCCAGCACAGCATATCCCGCTTCCCGCATGGTTGAGGCACTGCAACGGTGCATGCTGCGAGAGCTGCGAACAAGAAGAGCTGGCTCAGCATGCTGCCACTACATGTGCGACACGTTGGTATTACTGCACAGATACAAGCTTTTGTAATGGGGAACGCGTCGATCATCTAATAACGTGGAACATCTTAATTTTGACCGTAACTCGTCGTGTGGCAGGGTTTGAAGCCTGCACTGACACAATCTCTCACGGCCAGCAAAGAACGCACTGAAAGCATATGTGCGATGCACGACAAACCGAAACATACACGAATCCTGTCGACAGCAGCACGTCAGGGACATGTATTTACAGAGAGTTACAGACAAGTCACCAGGTAGGGTTGTCATGAGTGCGTCCACCAAGCCCTAGCCAGCCACGACCACATCAGGATCAAGCAGGCTCAAGCTCTACGTGCGTAGCAGTAACACAATGATGTGCGAGAGAAGGATCACGAATCAGAACAAACTGGGCACAGGTATACATCAATTGCCATGCATGTGTGATATGACGTACAGCCATCCAGCCACCATTGATACTTGAGAAAGGTGTCACTCAGTGCATGCCATGCCATGTAGAGCAATGTCCTGCGCGCCAGCATGCATCACAGCCACATACTGCCCTGCCACTGATAGTAGCCCAGCAAGCACTCCGGTACAGCGACACGTAACGTGCCTCCCAGCAATTTCAACCTGTCCAGCTGCGTCAACTTCAAGTTCTTGACAGTAGCAGTACATTGGCAGCAACTCATGATCATGGTGCATGTTGTTGCAAGTCCAAGTAACACACATGAGCATCCTTTCAAAACACCAGAGAGCCAGGGTGTGCACCACACATACATGTACGAACAAAGCATTGCCCGTGACACCTCATCACCTTGATAAACGGCGCAAATGCCATCCACAGCACTCAGCCCACAGCGCTGAATCCCCACTTTACAGCCGAATAGGCAGCCAGACGCGCTGCTCTAAGCATTGGACCCCCCTCCTCGACTTGCGAAGAGGCACACTTTTGAGCGGCAGACCAGACCAGCTGTCTTTCCAGTGGCGCCTCCTGACCTGCTGATGCAAGTGCTGCACATGGCAATAATGCACCGGGAGGCAGCACGCAGAAAACGCATCAGCCCACCGCCACCTGCCAACCCCAGCAGCACACCCACTGCTCAACTGTCACTCCAAGCACCCAGTCATCACGCAACCAAGCACCTCATCACCACGCAGGGAAAAACACCTCATTCTACTCCTTCCATGCAGGCTTGGCACCGAGCAGGACGTCCTCAATCGCACCAGCAGCGCTGCTCACCGCCACTGAGCGGCGCCCAACAGCAGGCGAGCACACCGCAGCGATCTTCGCCAGGATGCGCGCCTCGATGCCGGCGACAGCGTTGCGCGCGGGCGTGGGCGTCTTGTCAAACAGCTGCTGCTGGTGGTAGCCGTGCTGCGGCTGCTTGTCCTGCAAGCGCTGTGCTGATGAGGGCAGAGCGCCGGCGCGTGCCTTGCTGGCGCTGCCGCAGGAGTCTCCAGGTGCAGCCACGTCAGCGAGGCTGTCACTGACACGCCTCGCGCCACCCGCAGCGCTGGTGTGTGGTGTGACTGCAGCACCGCCACTGATGCCGCCCACACATGCAGGCGACGCCAATGCAGCAACTGCTGCTGCTGTGCCACTGAGTAAGCTGGTGCCGCTGTCCGCGGCCCACCTGGCTGCCCGCCTGCGCTGGCCGGGCCCCTGGTCGCCGCCGCTGAAGGAGCTGCGGGGAGTCACAAACGTCACGTCCCTGATGGCTGCAGCTGGCGTCACTGGCACAGGGTCTTCCGCTCCACCTGCTGCTGCTGCACCCTTCTCCGTTGCCGCAGCACCACCAGCTGGCGCATCCGCCACTGCAGCTGCTGCAGACATTGCACTTGGGCTCAGCACAGCAGCAGCCTCCCCGCCCTCGTCAATGCCAGCAGCAGGCGCATGCTGCCAGCCGCCGCCAAAGCTGCTCACACGAGCGGCAGCCACGATGCCTGCTGCGTCCTCTGCACCTCCGCCAGTGCCAGCAGCAGAAAAGCGGTGGCCGCCGCCAGAGCTGCTGGCTCGGGCGGCAGCCGCAATGCCGACTGCGCTGCTGCGCAGCTCCTGCACCGCCTCCACCACTGCCTCTACTGGCTCGCGCCACGAGGCCATCTCGTCTACGGTGCTCCTCTGAACGCTGCTGATGGCTTCCTCAAAGCCCTCCTGCAAGCAGCAGCAGCAGCAGCAGCAGGATTAGGCATACAACAGCGTTAGCAGACTAGTTGAGAGTAACTGCAGGTGTATGCTACATTCAGTTCCAGTGAATTCCCCCTGAAAGGCGGAACATGACTGCATTGATTCCCAGCTGCGTCCTGCTGCATGTCATGCAGCCACAGAGGTGTGTGCCCGACCTCAATTCTGGACAGGACAAGCAAGCCAGTCAGCTCACCCTTGTGGTGTACACAGTGCCCTTGTCAGCCAGCCTGCCACGTCCACTGAGTGACATGCTGCGAGCACTGAGTGGCGACGTGTACAGCACGTTGCCTGCCAAGCTCGCTGGCTGCAGCTTGGCTGTTGCGCCCTTGCTGCCGCCCATGCCGCCCTTGTCAGCAGCGGCAGGGTCATTGCAGCGTGCAGCCAGGTACCTGCAGCACGGCAACAGCAGAGTTCAGCGATCCGCCTAATAGCTGTGGCATTGCCTTAGCACAACCATGTGGTCGGACTACATGTGTGATGGTCGGCTGCAAGTGGAAGAGCTTGCACACACAGCAACAGTGTGGTTCCATGTGCACGCCCACCACATAGCAGGCGCATGTCCAAGTTTTTTTGTACATTCACTTTTTGTCCTGCTGACGCCGCATGCCCCCCGCCCCTGCCCAGCCCACCTGATGCACTGCTGCAGGTGGAAGCGCTCCCGCAGCAGCACAGTCGCCTCATGCCGCAGCTCCTCCAGCTCCTGCTTGAGCTTGAGGTGGTACTGGATCTTCTGGCGCGGGTTGCTGTGGCCCAGGCCATTCGTGCCAGTGCCCAGCATCTCCCTGCGCAAGCAATCAGGACAAGCAGGACAAGCAGCAGTAGGCATTGGGTGTAGCAAGCAAGCACGCAGCAGCAGCAGCAGCATGGGAACTGCCACAGCATGGACAGCAGCTGCCTCGTGTGCATTGGCCGAATGCCTTCACTGCAAGTGCCATGTGCAGCTGCCCAGCTTCAACACAAGCATGAACAAACATATGCAGGGTACGCAGTGAGGGATCCTGAGACAACAGAAGACATTACTACCCGCCACAGCATTGCCAGCAGCAGAAGCTCACTTGAGGTCATCTGCCATCTGCTCCAGTCGCTCGGCCAGCACCGCGTTATCCTCCTGCAGCCGAGCCATCTCCAGCGCGAGCATGGCGGAGCGCCCCGCACTTGCGCGAGCCTCGCTCGCCTCAGCCTCGGCTGTCGACAGCTGCTTGTATGCAGCCTCAAGCTCCCTGCGCAGGCTGCTCACTGCCTGCAGATCGTCCAGGCGCGAGCAGTGCAGCGGCAAGGCGGGAGGGAAGGTTGGCGTGGACGCAGCTTTGTGCAAGCATGGGCGGCTGGGCGTGCAGAAAGTTGTGCTGCGCAGAATTGCTGGTGCTGCAAAGCAGGGGCCGCGGAGCATGGCCGCGTGTGCCCCCCACCCCCCAAGGTAGTCACACCTGCTCCAGGTGCTCCCACAGGCGTGCGAGCAAATCCGTCCTCCACGCGCAAATGCACTGGCCGGCGCTGCAGCTGATAGCAGCGCCCGTCCTGCATGACGCCTCCTGCCCCACCCTTCTCCTTACTTCTCCCCGAACTCATAGCCTGTGCAACGGACCAACACACCCTGCTTAGCCCAGCACTGCGCCGCTCACCCCACCCCGCACAACCCAGAACAGCGCCCATGCACCCAGCCTGCACCACACCACGCCCCGCACCTGTTCAACAGTCACCCCCACAGGCGTGCGTGAGGCAGCCTCCGCCCGCAGCGCCGCCACCTGGTGCTGCAGCTGCTGCAGCCTGTCCTGCATGTCGCCAGCCGCCTCCTGCGCCTCTGCGAAGCGCTCACGCACGCCGCGCAGCTCCCTGAGCTGGTGTGCCTGCTGCTGCGCCTGCGCCTGCGCCCCCTGCAGCTGCTGTGACAGCTGCTGCCCTTCGGAAGTGAGGCTGGAGATCTCGCGCTCCCTGGCTGTTGCCTGCAATGCAAACAAGGTGCGAACGTATGTATGGCAATCAACTTGAGCGTTGGGGAATGGCGGCAGTTGCAACGAGGTGCACATAGGATAGCATGGGCAGCATGCCCTTGCAAGCAAAGACGAGGGGCACACAATTATGAACTGTGTGTGGTTCTGCAGAAACATGCGCACCTGTGTGCGCAGCTCCTGCAGCTCCTGCTGAAAATCCTCCAGTGCAGCTGCATGCTGCTGCAGCTGCTGCTGCGCCTGCCGTGCCAGACCACTCTGCTGTGTCAGCTGCTCAGTCAGGGTGGCCACGTCGTCCAGCAGCTCTGCCTCGCGGCTGCTCCACGCCTCCTGCAAAGTCAGCAAGGTGGGCAGGTGCACGGACTGAGGTGGCTGAACGACGATGTGTCGGAGCTCTGCTGCGCCAGCTGCCTTCCTTTACAAACACCGCATCAAGCAGCTCAAGCGACACGGCTTTGACAGGCCTCCCGCAAGCGCGGACACGGATGCGACGAGAATCCAAGCAAGGGCGTGGCAGCCGGGCGGTTGCACTGTGCAGCTTCACGCTGGTGCAGAGTGTGCAGCGAGGCCACCAGTCCAGTCCCTACAGCAAGCGAAGCAATACAATACAACAATACAATACATCTTCAGGATTGAAACCTGACCTCACGCACTAGCCCAGCGAGCCAATACTCCGCTCATGAGGTGAACGTAGTTGTACCCAGTCTTTCCTTCGTTGTTTGGGCGATCGGAACCACCCCGCAAGTCCCTCAATTCCAGTTGCTTTTTATGCCCAGCCACGAAGCACTGGCAGGTGCTCAGCCATGGTGCTGCTCACCGTACACTCCTCCAGCTCAGCTGTGTGCGCCTCCGCAGCATCCTCAGCGTGCCGCAGCGCGACCTCCAGCGCCGCGGCCCTGTCAGCGTAGCGCTGCAGCTGGCTCTGCAGCTGCAGGGCGCACGTGTTGACTGCCGCGGCCAGCTGGGCGCTGTGGGTGAGCGACGCCTCCAGCGACGACTTGGCGGCGACATGTTGGCGACCTGGCGGCGCAGGCGAGCCTGGCAGGCAGCGGCAGGGGGTGGGGGTAGGGGTAAGGTTAGCAGCTGACCTTGGGGAGCCTGTGGTAGCCCTACAGCAAGCTTGTCGGACGGTAACCTGCACTTGGCCACACGGGCGCAAGGGACGGTGTCGTGCATGTGAAGAGGCCCAGGCCAACAGGATGAGCTGCCTGTGCTGGAGTCCGTGGATGCTGGCATGCATGCGAGGCCAACGGCGCGCTCAGTGACGCTGCCTGGGTTAGGGTTTGGGGTTTAGGGTTTATGTTTGATGTGGCTGGCGTGTGCGTGCACCGTCCCTCACCTGCACCTCCTGGTAGCCGCCTCGACTCGTTCCTGCCCAGTCAACCTGGCATGGAGCTCCTCCACCTGCGCGAGCATACATACATGCGGCAACACATAACATGAGATGAAGACATCTTTCTCCAGGTGGGATTGACAGCAGGCTGTGCTCGCAGTGCCGGGCAGCGCGCCAGCAGCCACTGTGCGGCACGGCATCAAGACACTGCATGCATCTTGCTTGAGGTGACGAGCACCGCAACCACAGCCATTGCAGTGCTGCTGCAGGTGGGATGCGATAAAAAAAGTAAAAGGGTTTAGGGTTTAAATGTGCATGCAGCATGCCTCGCTGGCTCTGCGCAGCACAGAGCAGTCACTGACTGTCACACACAGCGTCCGGGCTGCATATAATGCCTGCTACCCTTTGCCACGTCTGGCCCCTGCACAATTTCTATCGATACACAAACAATGCAGTGTTGTGATGCTGCTCACCTCCACATCCAGACGTGCTGCATCCTCCTGCTCCTCAGCAAGTCCAGCCCTCAGCTCACTCTTCTCACTCTTCAGCGTCTCAATGCTCTCCACAGCAACCGCCAGCTCCTCTCCCAGCGCCCAACAGCACCAATCTGCTGCTGCAGCTCTGCCTGAGTGTCTGTCAACTGCTGCTGAGCTGCTTCCAGCTGCCCAGCTGCTGCCACAGCAGCTGCTGTTGTCACCTCACTCTGCTGCTGTAGCTCTGCTTGAGTGTCAATTAGCTGCTGCTGCATTGCAACAAACTTCCTGATGCTGCTTCAGCAGCTGCCGTTGCCTCCTCACTATGCTGCACCAGCTGTGTGTAGGTCTCTGCCAGCTGACGCTGCACTGCATCAAGCTCTTCAGCAGCCACCGCAGCAGCAGCTGCTGCCTCGTCGCGCTGCTGCTCCAGCTCTGCCTCCGTGTCAGCCAACTGCTGCTGCACTGCTGCGAGCTCACCAGCAGCTGCGTCTGCAGCAGCTGCTGCCTCGTCTCGCGCTTGCTGCAATGCCTGGCCGCGCGCCGCATGGTCAGCTGTCAGCGCCTCATGCTGCTGCCGAAGCTCTGCAGCGATGCCTGCTCATGCACCAGGTTTCGCTGCGCCTCAGCAAGCCGCGCCGTCGTGTCATCCAGTGCTGCCTGCAGTTGGCTCCGGTCAGCAACCGCATCAGCCAGGCGGGCATCCACCAGCTCCAGCTGCTGCCGCACTTCTGCCATGGCAGCTGTTGCTGCGGTGATGCTCTCCCGCAGGCTGGCTGCCTCTCCCTGCAGTCGCTGCTGCTCACCCTCCAAGCGCTGGCGCTCAGCAGTCTGCTCTGCCAGCTGCTGCTGCACCTCCTGCAGCTGCTGCTGAGCGCCTGCAAGCTGGCCCCTGGCACCATCACCAGCAGCCAGCAGCTCGGCTCCACGCTGTTGCAGCTCAGCGACCTCCATGCGCGCTGCAGCAAGGGCATCGCTGGTGCTGGCGTGGCGCTGCTGCTCATCTGCCAGCTGGACTGTCATCTCGCGCAGCTGATCAGCTGCGGCTGACAGGCACACCTTGGCCTCCTGGTGTGCATCGCATTCTGCATGCAGCAGCTGCTGCGTCTCAGCCAGCTGGCCAGCTGTGGCTGCTGCAGCAGCTTGCTTTTCGCAAGTTGCTGCTCAAGGGCGCCCTTCCGGCCCTGCAGCTGCTCAAAGGCGGCCCGCAGCCCAGCGGCTGAGGCGTCTGTAGCGGCACGCAGCTCTGACAGCTGCTGCTCCAACTCAGCATTGGACGCATCTGCTGCCGCCCTAGCCGCAGCCTCAACACTGTGTGCGGCCCGCTCCTGCTCGAGCTGCCCCTCCAGATCCTGCAGCAGCTCCTGCAGATTCTGCAACTGTGCTGCTGCTGTGCTCGCTGCTGCAGCTGCTGCAGCCTCCCCCTGCTGCAGCTGCTCTGCTGTCTGTGCATGTGCCTGCTGCTCCTGCTGCAGCTGTTCAAGCAGCTCAGAAATGCGCGTGGACAGCAGCTCTATCTGCTCGCAAGCGTCTGCAAGCTCCTGCCCTGTTGCTGTGTGGTGCTGCTGTTCAATCGCCAGCTGCGTCTGCACACCAGCCAACGCTGCAGCCACCTCTGCTGAGCGGCCCTGCTGCTCAGCCAGCTGCTTCTCTGTCGCCGTCAGCAGCTCTGCTGTAGCTGACAGCTGTTCCTTGGTGGCTGTGTGGACCTCCTGCTCTGCAGCCAGCCTCTCCTGCTCCTGCTGCACCATGGCCTTGCTTTCTGCATGCGCCGCCTGCTCAGCGGCAAACTGCTGCTGACACTCTGCCAGGCTAGCAGAAGATGCCTGCAGCTTGCCTGCTGTCTCAGCCAGCTGCTCCTGTTTCTCGTGCAGCCGATCCCTTGTCTCTGCATGGCTGTGCTGCTCTGCTGCTCGCCGCTCCTGTTCCTGCTTGAGCATTGCACGCGTTGCTGCATGCTCTGCGAGCTCTGCTGCTTGCCGCTGCTCAGACGTCTGCAGCTTCTCAGCACTGTCTGCCATATGCTGCTGCAGCTGAGCTTGAGTTTCTGCATGTCCCTTTCGCTCAGCTGCCAGCCAGATCTGCTCCTGAGCAAGCATGCCCTTTGTCTCTGCATGCACTGCCTGCTCACAGTCCAACTGCTGCTGGAGTGCTGCCAGGCTTGCCGCAGCTACTGCTGATGCCTGCTGCTCCTGTTCCAGGTTCTCAGCCTTAGTCGCAAGCTCCTTCTGCAGCTGCTGCAGCTGCAACTGGCTGTCCTCAACCACAGCCTCAAGCGCCACCTTGGCAGCCGATGTGCTGCAGTGAGCCTGCTGCTCTTGTTCCAGGTTTTCAGCTGTAGTCGCAAGCTCCTCCTGCAGCTGCTGCAGCTGCAACTGGCTGTCCTTGATCGCAGCCTCGAGTGCCATCTTGGCAGCCGATGTGCCGCAGTGAGCCTGCTGCTCCTGTTGCAGCTCCTGTTGAGTTGCGGCAAAGGCAGCACTGGCCTCAGACAGCTGCGCTGTGGTGGCAGCGTGTGCCTGCTGCTCTGCCAGCAGGGTCGCATGTGCCTCCTCGAGTTCCTGCAGTGACAGGGGTGAATGCAGCGCTTGTGAGATGCCGGCCATGCGCAGCACAAGCGGACCATGCAGTTTGTCCAGTGGTTCTTGTATGCACAGCATGGCATTTGCAAGGGATGAGCACCCAGCCTGCCAGCAGTTAAATGCTGAACCCAAAATGCTATGTGCTACCTTGCTCACTGTGCATCATACCTTGCAATACATTTACTCACAGTCAAAGCAGTAGGTGTTCTGCAGGTGTACGCTGCATGGCTTTACAGCCAGCCCTACCTGCTGTGTGGCTTGCAGGGCTGCAGCCAGAGACTCAAGCTCCTGCTGCCTCTGCTCAGTGATTGCCCTGTGCTCTGCTGCACATGCAGCTGCGTCCTGCAGCTTCTGCTGCGTCTTTCCCAGCTGCTGGTCCTGCTCGTGTACGCTTGCTGTCAGCTGCTGCACCTGCTCCTGCAGCTGAGCCTCCTGCAAGGGGCAGACACAACACCGGTGCCAAAAACTGTTACATAATTGATCTGCACCTGCTTGCTTCGCCAGTGCTGCCGCTCACTTATTGAAACTGCATCACAGCATTGATGCCTCTTTGCTGACCCCCACCACGTCGCAGTTGCTGCAACAGGCAACTGCAGTTGCCACACATGCGCAAGGTACTGGCTGCAAGCAGGCAACTGCAGCTGTCAAGTTAGCGTGCATGCAGCAAGGTGCTACTGGCTGAGACCCCCTGCCCCCCACCCCCTGCGGCTGATCATACGCACCTGCTGATGAGCAGCGTCTAGCTCCTGCTCCAGCTCCAGCATGCGCTCCTCTGCAGCGTCACTGGCAGCCTGCATCACACGAAGCACCAAGGATCAATACTCTGTGTGCCACAATGGTGCATTGCTAGCCAAGATACATGTGGCCTAGCAGCCTGTCCTTGCGCATGGATGCTGCCACCAGATACTGTCTCACAGCAGCATCCCCGCTCACCTGGTGCATGTCATTGCTGTGCTCTAGCGTTTCAACCCTCTGCAGCAGCGGCTGGAGCTCAGCTTCGTGTGCCTGCTGCTTGCCCTTCAGCTGCTTCTCCAGCTCCTGTGGCGCGCAGCAGCAGCAGGAGCACCAGGAAAGTCGGCAGCAAAGATCTGCCTGGCGCGCAGCAGCCTTCTAGAGCAGTGGAAGCTGTGTGGTTCTTGCATTCAACCCCTAGTCAGGTAGCTGGTGTGTACAGCTTGCTCGTTGCGTAGGGTGGAGTTGGTGTGTGCAGCTTGCTTCCTGTGAAGCGCATTGAGATCAGGCGCATGCAGGACATACTCAGAAGAGTGTCGTGCACACATGGCTTTGAATCTGCAGCCAAAGCAGCAGCAGCAGCAGCAGCAGCAGCAGCAGCAACAGCACACCTTGATCCTCTTGGCGGCTTTGTCCAAGTCATGGGTCAGCTCGGTGATGCGCTGTGTGGCCCATGAGAACTTGCGCTCCGTGCCCGCAACGGCAGCAGGCTTGCGCTGGCGGGGTGGTGAGGCCTCGCGGGGGCTGGTAAGGTCATCTGCAGGCAGCATTCCATTGCAGCCTGTGCTCATTGTTGAGCTGTGATGCAGCATATGCACTGATGGTGATGTCACTGGGAAGGTGCGTACAACATTCACCCCTTGAAGCAGGTGGTACAACAGGACTTATATCTGCTGCTCCGTCTTGCTGATGGCTGTGGTGCCACTCTGCTACTCAAATTGCTCCTTCAGACATCACTTTTCTTTGCCTGGAAGCAGGGGTATGCAGGTGCATCGTTGCACCCACCTTCAGAAACTTCCTGGGAGCGGAACCGCTGATCTCCTAAGAACCCTGATTTGGGGTCGGCCTTCCATCCTTGGACAAGTCTGGGGTCATACTCACCTGAACGCATTTGAACAAGCATATAGATAGGCAGGGGTGAGGGTAGCATGTAGAGCGGCTGTGCTGCTGTTGCACCGCCTGCTGCTGCTGCTGTGTCAGCAGCAAGGTTGCGGCCTCACCTGGCCCAGGCAGCACCTCTTTTGGCTGCCTAAAGCGGGGCGCCGACTTGTCCCACTGCATCGCTCTTGTTGCGCTAGCAGTTGTTCATGCTTGCTGGACTTAGAATGGAGGTTGAAGGTCAGCGGCACACTGCACGCCTTTCTGGTGCTAACAACTTCTACTTGAACAATTTGGGTCGTTTTAGCTTGTTTGAATAATTAATTTACCTTCGACGACCTTGCTCTGCATCGGCACCTTGCCATCATGCAGCAGCGGACACCGCGCAGCCGGATGCCGCAATCATGCACTATCGAATTGACATGATGCCAAGCAAATGGCCAGTGAATGGTATTGGTGTGTTCCGAAGTGGGCCACCATTTTGAAAAGTTAACGCATCAAAAAACCTGTAGGGGTGACCCCGCAAGGATGATCTACTCGATTTTCGTGCACTTGTACGTAACATTTCAGAGGCGATCCGTAATTGGCGATAGCGTGGTGCTGTTTGCAGAGGAGGCTGGCAAGGCAAAACACAGTCTGCCACTTGCAACATCGTGCATGCCACAGGCACAAAAGCTAGTTTCCAGTCCTGTACACGGCTATAGGAGGAGCTTCAGCTAAGACAAGCAGCTGGTCCAGGCAGAGCGGTTTGCTCAAAACCTACAGCAGGTTGATGACCAGCAGCAAAGCACGCAAGACATGAAGATGTGGTATAGCATGCAGTAGGTATTCATGTGTGGGGAATTACAAGCCGGGGGCAAACTTGCATGCTTGAGGTGACCAACTACAGTAACCTATGCCGTTCAGTGCCAAACTGATGTTACAAGCCCATCACAAGCTGTGCGCACATAACAGGAGCTGCCGAAGCTAATGCCAGCAACACCACATCATGTGACACCACACCACCTGACAGGCTGCTGTGCAGTCCCCTGCCTGGGTCCATGGTGAGGTCCTCAGGCTGAGGCTCAGCCAACCCGCACCACCCCTGCTGAATAGCTGACCGCAAGGGACCGCGGAGACACCAAGACAAAAAACAACACATAAACTACACGATCTGCATGAACCTGCTGATGTGCCAATCACTACATTTGCAGCAGTCACCAGCATCGTCGCACCATGTTGGTATGCTGACCAAGTGACGCTGGCACGCTGACAGCAGCACCACCCTACTCCATGCCACCGCCGCCACCGGCACGCCGCCCTGAGGGCAGGTACCTGTGGTCCTTTGCTGCATTCTTCTTGCGCCGCTTCTCCATGAACTTGTCGAGGCGGCCGCCTGCCTTGAGCTCCTCGTACTTGGCCAGCAGCTCGCGCTTCTTCTTGGCAGCCTTGCTGAGGAAAAAGGGCGCCTTGCCGCCAGCAACAGCAGCCTTCTCCTTGGCCTGCAAACAACACACAATATTGATGTTACTGCCTACTTGAGCAAGGGCCAAGAGAACAGTTATGAGCTGGAGTAAGGCCGTCAAAGGCGGCCTTGCCTCAGCAGTAGCAGCCCTTGCCTTCGGCGGTGACAATTTGTGCATGTGGCTTCACCGGCAACATGCGGCCAGCAGGTCCCGGCACGGTCAGACGCAAGCCATCGGCAGCAGCAGCTAGGTTCTTGCCTGCATGAGACGTGAAGTGGCTGACTGTGATCTGTCTGCGACAGCCACCATTGTATTACCCCTGCAGCCATGCAGCAGCTGCCAACGCCTTCATGCCACAAAGGCAAGCTCACCTTCCACTCCTGCTCCAGCTGCTTCGACTTGCGCCGCACTTTCTCATCACTCAGCTGCTGCTGGAGCCGCGTCAGCTGCGCTTGGATCTCCCGCTGCTTGCCGACACTCTTCTCCTTCTGCAGGAAGGCGCAACCACACACAGGAGCAGGTGCAAGGGGGGATCGAGCACGATAGAGAGCGGCGTGCAATCAGGAGAGCAGTACTTGCATTGCCGCTCAGGACTGCAGTGGCAGAGTGCTGCATCGCAAGCAGCCAACTAGGCAGCCACGCAGGCATGTTGCAAGGACCGCCAAGATGAAGTGAGCAGGGCCCACCACCTGGCAACCTGCTGCCAATCCCAGACTAGTGCAGCCGACAGGTCACGCTGACAAGTATGCCTGCATCTAGCCTCCTGCCCCGTCACGCCCCACTTGCATGACAACGCAAGTACACTCAAGCACACGGATTTCACCCGTGTCACCAATTACCAGCCGCCGGCAGACTCAGCAGCATGGCGCGTTATCAGCGGGGTCACTGACAAGCTACCAACAGCTGTTCAGGTTACCCACCTTGAGCTGCTGCTTGAGCTCTGCTCGCTCCTGCGGCAGCACCTCATCATACAAGAACGCGTAGCGCCGCGAGTAGGAATCATTGCTGAATGAATTGCCGCCTATTGTCTGGTCAAAGCGCGGGTCCTTTGACGGCCTGCAGGGCAGCAGGGCAAGAGGCAACAACATGTTTAAGAGGCAACAGCATTTTTACTAATTGGTTGTGCAGTGACGAGCTGGCAAGGCACTGCAAAGCAGCACTGATCAGCTGCACTGCCAGTACCCCGTGCCTGCAAAGGTTATTGCTGCTGCTGCCACCCCCTCCACATGCTTGACTCCTTCAATCACAGCATTGTGCTGCATGCATTGCAGCCTCCTGACACTTGCTTACTCTCACAGCAGCTGTGCTTGGTATTTGCACTACACAGTTGTCTCAGGCTGCGCTGCCTGCAAATGCCAGAGATCATGGCATTCTGCGTTCAAATCACACTCACATGTTGCTCCCCTAATAGGAACGTACAAGTTGATGCACCTGGCTGCCGATTAATGCTTGCTGCGGCACTTCTAGTGGTGCACCTACGGCCAGGGCGCACAGCTTGCCAGGCACAAGAGGCAGACACTGCCACTCACTGCTTTGGCACTTGGATGATCTCCCTGAACCGCGAAACCGGCTTCTTTGAGGACACCTCCTGAGGCCGGTTCTTTGTTTCTCTGTGGAACACCTTGTGCTTTGCTTCTAGCGCTGCTGCGCGTGCTGCCGCTGGGGTTGGCCCCTTGCCATCTCTGCTGAGCTTCTCCAACACTTCAAACGGGATGTCTGCTAGCTGCTGCTCTATTGCTTGCTCTTGCTGCTCTAGTTCCTCACTGGACTCCTCTCCGTCTTCTTCTGCAGAGCCAGATGCTTCTGCATCCAACTCACCATGCTCTTGACTGCTGCTGGGCTGCTGCCGCTGCCGCTGCCAACTTGAGCCATACTGCCTGCCCACTTCCTCGGGAGCGTCGCTGTCACCATCGTCGCTGTCAGAGTTTTCAAATTTGCGCTTCATGCTGCTGTTGAACTGCGTACAACACAGTGGGGGTGGCACAGACCAGGCAGAGAAGAGGCTGCTGTTGAAGACCTTGTGAGTCGGCAGGTGCTTCCAGGGTACATAAAGATTCACGCAGTCTCGAGTCTTGACTTCACTCACTGGCATGCACTGTCTTCCATGTGCTGGTGTTGATATGACAAGCCCTTGTGATGACACAGCACCAACTGCAGGACGAGGTGCTCACAAGACGCATGACCTTTTCGTTGAAGTCGTCAATACGACACGTACAACACAACAAAATCAACAGACATCATGCTGCCCTCGGCCTCTGCTGCTGCTGCTGCCAGCATCCAATACTGCTCCCGCGTGGCATGTGCAGCCCTGCTGCGACAGCCAGTGGTTCCCGCAGCACCTTGGGCACCGCAAATATCTCAGCTGAAAATGTTGTTGACAACAAGCCAAACAGCATCAGGCAGCAACTGGCGGTGTTGCAGCAGCAGGAGCAGCAGCTCCACACATCACCAGCCCCACAACCATGAGCAGCAACACAACCAACAACAGTACCTAGACGAAACCAATTTCTATGAAGATGGTTCAGAGCAGCCCATGGACAAGCATCAAATGCTGCGGGAGCTGTTACGCAAAGCACATGTTGCAGAGGTGTGTGGCGTGGTGCAAAGGAGCTGCATCCAAACATTCAAGTGTTGAATCATCATGCATTGCGCAAATGCTGTGCAAACTGAGCCCTCAGAAAAAGCATGCTGCAGCATTGCAGTATGCATGCTGGCAAGTGTGTGCTTCACCAGCTGGCTCTGGTGCGCGTGATGCCATGTAGATCCACATGGCAGCTGGCCAGATCAAGTCACTTGACAGGCTGTCCGTACGCCATCTGGATCTCATTGTGCTACTGTCCAGCACACGTCTGTGCTGCTGCTGCTGCTGCTGCTGCTGCTGCTGCTGCAGGCTGCGATGGCCAACGTGCTTGCAGGACAACAGCTTGTGCTGCGCCACAGGCCTGACGCAGCCTTTTTTGCCGAGCAGGAAAGGGATGCACTGCACACAGTGCAGCAGCTGATGCCAAGGTGGGGAAGCAAAGTCAGGTCTGGCATGAGGTGCCAGCAGCAACAGCAGATGTTGGGGGGGGCAGGCGGGTAGCAAGATGCAGCAGCTGATGCGCTAAGACAGCTCGGCTCACAGCATGGTGGTGGTGTTGCACCAGCAACAGAAGCAAATGCAAAGCAGTGGCAGGCCGCACGGCACTGTGCCGCTGGCATGAAGGCCTTGTAGGTACAGGACTTGACGTCTGGTTGCAACAGCTCTCAATGGGATTTGCGGGAACAGCAAGAGCAGCTGTTTGGAACGGAGGGAACGGGAAGCAGGTCAATTGCTGGCTGGCCAAACACTGTGCTAGTGAACCGCTGTGCCTCGTAGTGTGCTTTGCTTTGCAGCAGCTGACACTGCCGCTGCTGCTACAGCATGCAGAGCAGGGCTGGGAGACACATAGGCCGTGAGTCGGCGCAGGTTGGACAGCTAGCTATGGCAGCCCTCAAACCAGGTGCATGTTAGACCTGCATTTCTGTCGCTTGCCGACTCCGCACGTCTCCTTATCATCTGCTGCTGCCGCCGCTGCCCAGGTACCGCGTGCGTCCGTCAGCGCTGCTGTCGGTGCTCCAGGGCGTCGGCCTGGCAGCGGGCGCTGCTGCTGCGCTGGCGCCCGCAGCAGCGCGCAATGCAGTGCTGGGCGCCCTGCAGGAGAGCCTCACGGGGCTGTACAACGACCAGCTGCGCGCGATGCGGGAGGCAGGCCTCAGCGATGAGGTGGGCGGGAGCGCGTGCATGCTTGCTGCACGTTGTCTCGCCAGCCGGTGATTGCAGCAGCGTGCGGCAGACCACGGCTGCCCGCATTATACGGCTCTGATTGGCCCTGCATCACATGTGCCTGGTTTCATTGCATGGGCCTGCCGACGGCAACAAGGGAGGCAGGCCTCAACGATGCGTCGAGCAGAAGTGGCAAAGGACACTTGTGCTGCTCGGCGCAACACAAGCGCATCGCCTGACGCTTGCTGCTGGGGGATACCAGGCAGGCGGGACTGATGATGGGTGGTGGTAGGAGCTGGACACACCGCCGGGCCTGTGTCGCAGCTGGAGGGTGTCTTGATGTTTGCATGCGTCTCAGCGGCAGCTCAAATGTGTCCACAGGCCACCTTTGCATGCATTGCTGCCAACACAGCTGCCGGCGTTGCGCTGTCGCCTGCGCTGCAAGAGTTGTCACTGCGCACCGTTGATGCGGCTGCTGCGGGCGGCAGGCGTACGGGCAGTTTATGTCCTGGGGCTCGCCCCACCTCAAGCTAGCCGCTGCAACCTGGCACACGCCACACGTGTACGACAGACTCCTTGTGGTTGGTCATGGTGCTGCTGCTGCAGGCACAGGATGTTCGTGCAGTCATGATCAAGCTGCGCAACCTGGACCGCGCTGACGAGGCCTCCCCGGCCCCGCCAGACATCGTGTCGCTCACACAGGCGCAGTCGCTGGCGGATGTGGGCGCCACAGGGGTGCTGGGGGCTGTGGTGAAGGCTGCTGCAGATGCAGCGGTGGCGGCATCTGGCAAGGTGTAGGCAGCGGCTCGGGAATGAGGTGTACACAGAGGCTGCTTAAGGTGTTTGCTGCCTGATCGGCGTGCTCACGTGTTGGCAGCATGCAAACTTTTTGGACGCGTCTGTTGGTGTGCAGCTGCTGCAGCTTCCGGCATGGTTGCGTTGTTGCATGGTTGCGTGTAGCCATAGTCAGGTAAGCTGGCTACGTGTCTCAGCCCCACCAGGTGCTGTGATGCTGCCAAGGCAGCCACAGCACTGACGGCTGTTGCCAACAGCCAGGTGCAATTGTGCATTTGCGCATTTGCTGCATTGTGCTCTGCAATACATGTATCCTTGCAACTCTTTACAAGTGCAATTGTGTTGGCGTCAGTGCAGTCTTGCACCGCCTCAAGGACCTGAGGCGGGTATATGGGTGCTGTGCCTGTTGGTGTGTCACGTGCCTCACGTTAACGGTGATAGGTGGATATCTTGTTGTTTCAACTCAGGACGAATGGGACAGAATATCAAATGGCGACGATCAGTCAAGGTTGAGTTCAAGGAAAGCTTAAGCGGCTGAATGCAGGTGGAACTAGAAACTAGCAAGGAGAAGCAGAGGTCCATGATGCCAGACAGTTCAGCCATGGTGGCGGGGGCCCCATTCTAGCTATGTGAGTGCTTCATCTGCTGCATTGTGCAGAGTAATGTGTCGTCTCTGCAACCTTTAACAAAGACGGCTCGCCCGCCACAGCCGACCCGGGATGAAGCATGCAACCGGGCCGGGAGGAGGTGCTTAGGCTTACACAAAGCCTTCGTCGCGGTTGCCGTAACTTACTGCTGGCACCTTCAATGTGCCGATATACACTGCGAAATTGCTCTGTTCTACTTATAAGTACGTGCATGAGTGCGCCGTGCACTAGACGACAGAGGAACAGCAGTGGTCAGCTGATCATGTGCCATGACAAGGAGTCTGCAGAGTTTACCAGTCACGTTCTTGTCAAAACCACATTGCAACCCCTTGCAAAACACGGACACGCATCTCCGACCCTGAGAGTTACAGGCACTGGCTGTGCAGGCATGCTGTTGTCTGCACAAGTGCTGTACCGCATGTGCACTGCAGGTTGCAAAAGTTGGCTCTGTTCAGTAGACCGCCATACCCGACACCACTGTCTGCTAGCAGACCGACAGGCTTCCATAAGTGTGGCATCAACAGCACACCCCTGCTAGCCCCCAGCCAGCAATCTGCTGAGGCTGCTCAGAACATGTACCAAACAAACTGTGTCGCAGCCCAGTCAGCACACCGTCAGCACACCGTCAGCAGCCTGCACGTCTCACTGCAAAGAAGTGACAATGATTTTCACACCATCATTGCTGCTGGGTTGGTATGTGGACTTTCTTAGCAGGCGGTGTGAATGCTGGTCATAGAACCAGCACTGTTGGTCCAAGCAGCACACAGTGCTGGCTCATCATCATCATATTATCCATTCAAGCCATAGCATCAACGCGGTCGACCCCGCGCCCCACCGGGATGGAAGGAGGAGGCAGCACTGCTCCATAATGGCATGGCACACAGTGATGGCTGCAGCTCCACATGCCCACAGTTCGTTTCTTGCAGTGACGGCAATCGCCACTTGCACACAAAGGATATGCTGGCCAATGCAATAAATGTGCCCCAAGTTCAGCCCAAAAGAACGGCCCTCACACTAGATGAAATCAGATATATTCTGTGGTCCCCCAGTGTTTCACTGGACACACCGTGCACAGAGTGCTGCCAGCTTCACTTGGCTGGCAGTAGTGCAGCAGAAACGTTTGGCTGGTTCGGCGACCAAAGCTGGAACGCACCCCAACAATGCAGATGCCCGGTGTCATCACGCTGCGCTGAATGAGGTTTTCAGACTGACTGACAAGCACCAGCACCCATGTACACAAAAGGAGCCCAACTGTGCTGGCGCAAGCCGCCTGCGGTGCTGCACTGCAAAGGTTGCACTCGCAGCAACGCCCAGCCGTGTCCTGGCGCTTAGATTACGATCACTCAACTGACGTGCCACTGCCTCGACGGCAGCATCCGCAACAAAAGAATTACGCAGCATTGCGTGTGGTACACGCTCAGCTACGACTGCTGCATGCAAGCACCAGCTGTGCTCATGATTCAATGTGCAGCGTCACATCAGCCAGGACCTTGGCTTGCAGCACTTGTACTCTGTGAATGCCAGGGATGGCACGCACTGGAAGCCCGGTGCACAATGCTCATCCTGCTCACAGAAGCACTCGCCCCTGAGCGCGCAGCCTTGTGACAGCGTGTTGGGCAGCTTGGCAGCCATGGCGGTGAACAGTGCAGGCTCAAAGATCATGCCTGGGTCGCTGCCCTGCCTGAAGGCCATCGCTTTGTCCCAGAAGGGCAGGTGGTCCACAGCGTGGCATGTGGGGTGCGTGAAGTCGCGCTGGTGGTTCTTGCCCCAGTGGAGCTTCGCCTTGTACCTGCATGGGTGAGGCAGTGCAGCAGCAGCCCGGCAGCAGTACAGCAGAACTCCGGTCAGGCGGGTTGGCCTGCTGCGCATGTGAGTCGTTCCTTGAAGCACAACGGCAGGCCCTTTCTCCAAAGCTGTTCGCCGCTGCTGTGCTGTTTCGACATAGCGTGCGTCAGCCTTACCGCAGCGGCAGGGCACCATAGCAACTGCAGTTCTGGCTTGAAGTGACAGCGGCCGCAGCATGCGGTCATCAGTCGTGAGCAGGCCCAAGAAAGAAACACCAACACCGCTGCTGATGCCTGCAGCCGATTTTCAGTGAACAAAGTGCCAGCAGCGTGTTGTCACATGACAACCTGTGACGTCTGATGACTCACTTGCACAGCGTGAATTGCTCAATGACCTCCAGGATCCAGCCAAACTTGTTTGGCTGCAGTGGGTTGATCATGCTCTTCATGAAGCTCATCTGAACGTGCACAGGTGCCGTCATGTTGCTGGTGTGACTCAGGAAGTCCTGCGAGCCGCTGCCAAAGCGCAGCCAAAAGTAGCCGGGCGACAAGTAGCGATGCTTCTTGGCGCCATGTTCGTGCAGGTCTGCGGCCACCAGTTTCTTTACGTTGGAGATCCAGTCCCCGAGCTGTTCAAGCTCTATGCTCATATGGATGTCATCCATGGCTATTTTGGCGCCCTGGTGCCAGAGACAGCTCTTACCGCACGAGGCAGCCTGCAAGCAGCGGCAGGACAACACCTTGCAGAGTGATGCGTGCGCCGGCGTAAGCACCAAAGCTGCTGATGCAATGTGTCGGTTCCGCAACTGTGACTTGGCCGCAGGCATCGGCTGATCTCAGACAGACACTCATGCAAGGCAGTACTTTCACGGTACATACGCAGTGCGCCAGAATCATGACCTGGCAGCTGCTGCTTGCCTCCGCTGCTGCACTACAAACAAGCGCCCCACTTGGCTTGGCTTGCACAGCGCACCATCTGCATGAACTTGGCACCTTCGTACCATCACAACATGTCATAACATGTCAGTGCTTCTATAGCCCTGCACACTCCTCATCACGCTGCAGTGACTGTTGTTTCCCATCTTCCGCTTGCACCGTGCCCATCCAGCTGCAATGCAGATGAGCTGGCTCTACCTGCCTGCTACGGCACGGCCTCAAGGCAGCCATCAACCCCCACTCCCCCCACCTGCATCATGTTGGTGTCCCCCACGCCTTCAAACATCCTGCGCTTGCTCTTGAGGTCGTTGGCCATGGCATGGCCCACAGACATCTCTTGGATGGCGGCCTTGACAGGCAGCGCTGCCAGCGGCAACAGGTCCTGCCAAACATGCACAGCAGGGCACAGCATCGGCGTCAGCTGCAGCAGCTGCACCCGGTGCCTGCATGTCCGATGCATGCACTGGCAGCCATCCAAAGTACTTGCAGCGGCGTGACCACACACAGTCAGAAACACACCAACACGTATCCCACAGCAACGACGCCAGTGCCTGACAGACAGGACATGTCACTCTTATGTTACTTCCTTGGAGTTTAAATACGGGTGAGACAGCTGGTGCCCGCGCTCACTCTGAGGTCTGCTTGCCAGGCGGCCAGGCTCAGCCCCAGCGCTTGCGTGGCCAGCTTGGGCAGGTCCAGGTTGATGATGCCGCCGGTGCTGGGCACGCTTGCGGCGACCTCCTTGGTGACATATGCGGTGTATTGGTGCAGGTCCGGCCGCCAAATGACCAACACGTGCGGGGACTCCTGCGGGGGACAGTTTTGAATCCAGCCCAGCAGCAAGGGGAGCAGGTGCGTGTGTGCCGCTTTTGTAGCCTGGCTGTAATCCAGTGTCTGTCACATTGGCAAGGGTGTTGAGGGTGCTGAGTCTAGGTGTGCAATCGCATGCTGGGCTGCAAAAGAGATCTGGAAGTTGCCCCACACAGCACGGCTGCCGCTGCTGCTGCTGCTGATGCTGCTGCTGCTGCTGCTGCTGCTGCTGCTGCAGCAGCAGCAACGTGTTTATATGCCAGTGCTTAGCAGCAACGTGTTTATATGCCAGAATGTGTGCTATCTGCGGCAGCTGCATGAGCGATGAAGCTGCTGTATCTGCTGGGGTTTTGAGGGATGCACAGTACCTGCTGCTGTTCTCTCAGCTACTACAGGCTGCTGCTGCTGCTGCTGCTGCTGCTGCTGCTGCTGCTGCTGCTGCTGCTGCTGCCTTTACTGCCAGCTGCTGCAACTAGTGATGATTTTGTCACTTGTGCTGTTGCTGCTGCTGCTCTTGCTGCTGCTGCAGTTGTTTAAAATTGCCGCTGCTGCTGCTGCTGCTGCTGCTGCTGCTGCTGCTGCTGCTGCTGCTGCTGCTGCTGCTGCTGCTCACCTTGAGCATCTCCTGCACAGCCTGCAGCAGCTGTGCGTCACTCTGCTTGAAGCGTGTCGAGAGCTGTGTATTGCTTGGCGGCTGCACCTGCAGCAGCATCTCTGTCACTACGCCAGCTATACCCAGGCCAGCTACCAGGGCTTTGCCAGCTGTGCTGCCGCGGTCACTGACATGGACCTTGCCCTGCCCATCCACCCATGTCAGCTCCAGCACAATGTCACCCTGCACGTTATATGACATGTTCAAGGCAGTTTCTACATGTCACATAGAGTCGGTGCACTACATGGTGACCATGTGCATCTGTACCTCTGACCATCTGCACTCATGAATCCTGCCGACTAAATGGCTTCAAGAGCGCACATGCTGTTAATCAAATCTAGGTATTTGAGTCCACATGTAACTGCTCGTGGTACAGGCGAAGCAAGCGTAGCAGCCTCACCAGGGAACCTGTTGCCAGGTGGCCTGACCCATGGGCGCCCGTCACCAGCACCCCACCAAGTGTCAGGTCCCCAAATGCTGGCACGGCCCCAAGCGGCAGACTCATGTTTGCCTTTGCGACTTCCTGCAGCAGCTGCGTGATCATCATGCCAGACTGCACCCTGATGCGGTGCTTCTGCGCGTTGACTTTCAGCACGCTTGTCATGTTGTCGAGCAGCAGCGTCACTGTTGTGGTGTTGGCAGGTGACTGTGTGCTGTCGGATGTTGGCAGCAGCGGGTGGCTGTCGGGGCCCTCTGGGTAGGCGCTGTACTTCCCACCAGGGCAAGGGAAGGAAGAGCTGCTGTGGAAAGCCCTGCAGCAGCAGCAGCAGCAGCAGCAGCAGCAGCAGTGATGGCAGCGGTCACCTGTACGTACTACAGAGCAACTGGTGGTTGTTTGACAGCACCCGCACCAAGCAACAGCCCAAGGGTGGCAGTGACAAGCTCTGTAAAAGACTAAACGGGCCGCTGCTGCCCTTCATGGATGGGTTCAAGGCTAGACAGCCTCAGCAGCCACTGCTCAAGGCTGCTGCTGCTGCTGCTGCTGCTGCTGCTGCTGCTGCTGCTGCTGCTGCTGCTGCTGCTGCTGCTGCTGCTACGTTGGCCGCACACACTTACGTCACGTGCTACCACTGCAACAGCTGCTAGGGACCAGCTCTCTGCTCTTGCATGTGCCATGACTTCTCCCCACAACCCACCCCCAGGCGTGACAAGCAGGTGGCGCGAAGCTGAAGCTTTTTACTCATCACTGTGGCAGGCACTGCAGGCATGCTGCAGACATTTATCGTGTTCTCACTTGTGCGAAGCTCGGATCTTCAGCTGCACTCCAGCCTGCTTTGCCGCTGCTACGTGTGTCGCAATCTGATCTGCCACTTCTGCTGTGGTTGTAGGGTAGGCGATGACATCAGACTTGCAGGTAACATCTTGAAATGCTGCTATGTATGTTTTGTCTTGCTCCTGCAAGGGCGAGGTTCGAGTCATTGCTGGTTCATCTCTACATGTGCCGCTGCCCATCGGGGTGTCTGCAGTGCTGCTGTTGGTGCAAATTGCTGCTGCTCACCACTGGCTCAAATGCTGAAGCTCCTGCTACTAGTGCTAATGCTATGAGGCTGCACAAGATCGTAGCAGAGGTCATTTCTAATGTTTTCCGGGTGCTGTCTGAAAGGCGGGAGTCAGAGGGCTAGGCAGATGAGACGCCGCGCATGACTGCGACGTGTTCAAGGCAACACAACCCTGTAAATTTACAACCATGCGTAAACAAGTCGTTGTAACTATAGTGGGAACAGCAAATGCCAGCGAAGGCCTGCTTGATGGGTAGGAGGATGCTGCGTGCGTGGATGCGCAACTGCTCAAAGGAAGATCAGAGGCTACGAGCAAACTTCAACCGACAGTTTATTAGATCATTGCTGGTGTTGTCGTTCTGTGCTGGCATCCAGGACTGGCAAGGCATGCTCTGCGCGAAAGGTTTCTTGTGTTGTTAAAATGCTTGCTAACAGAGGGGTCAAGCAGCAGCCATTAAGAAGGCAAAGGTTTCATCGATTCCTTGGGTATTTTGTGCCGTACGTGCCCTGGCTTGTACTGCCGAGACGTCGCCGTCGACGTGCTCATGCTGCTGGGTGCTGGTCGGCTGGGTGTGCATTACTGGGTCTTTTTCCAGAATCTGGACATCTAATACAGCATTAGAATGAGTGTTTACTTTGCGCAAACCAGGTGAAGTACACTCATAACCCTGGATCAACACCTGCCACACCAGCGTGGGTCGGGTCCATGGCTGGCCAGCATGGCTGCGGCTGCACTTGTTTGAGGAACCTTGTACGCATATTTGCTGCTGCCGAAAAACACTCTGTCGCAACCCACTGGCCACAAACAACACACATAACACTGCCGGATGATGTCGCAAGAGTTGTGCTGAGACTTAGCCTGCTAGCAAACAGCGGCCGCAGTTGCGATGCCGAGCCAATTGGCTCGCTTGCAAGTCCAGTAGCAGCAGCAGAAGCAGCCCAGCATGTAGAGCAATCAAAGGCAACGGTGTGGCCTGCAACATTAGTTATCCATACACTGGAAAAAAATGTCAGCGCCACTGCACATATGCATGGAGAAATAGCTGGATGCAATTCGTTGTCCATAGTTCAACACAGTGCTGTGAAACCGCGGCACCATGCCATGGCAGCACCACGGCTGCTTGAGCAAGGCTTAGGTCATTGTCGAAATGTACCTGCGCGTAACCATCAAGCCCCGCACATGCAAGAAGAGCTTCATGGTCATGTGACGAATCCTCCAACTACGCCGTCCACACTGGACGTGGAAGGGCTGGTGCCCCAGAAGCGGCTCCACGGGCCTTAACATGCTTCATGTTCATCAGTACAACCAGCGGTGCAGTACAGTGGGTGAAGCCAGTTTTGCTTACATGCGCAACCTCGCATGCAGGGATAGGGTGACACTGCTTGCTTGCTTGCTTGCCTTTGCTGCTGCGTTAGAGTGCTTCTTCTTCTTGACACTGCATGCATTGCTGCCTAGTCCATTTGACAAAATGGAAGGTGTCTCTGTGGCGCAGACTAGCAACCGGACTGGTGGTTGCATATTACAAATTAACCTGCCCAAACTGCTCAAGGGATGCAGCTGTGCATGTTACTGAAGCCTAGGCGCTGTTCATGCCCGCTCTTTCACATCACCATTTTGTTGCTGCATTTTGCTGCTGCAGAGTGCTTCTTCTTCTTGACATCATCATGTAAAAGAACGGATTTAACGGCTCCTGGGCTCCAGGTAAATGCAAAACTGCGCACCTCAAGCAATGCTGGACCAGGAGACCCTCATCATGTTATAGCTTGGCACCACCAGGCTGCAAGGTACATCGTTCCAGCAGGGCTTCCTGCTGCCAACTTGCTGTCTTTCGCACTTGTGAAGGTGCAAGCTATGCCACCACGCAGCAGCTCATATTCACAGAGCGCCTCACACATGTACAGTTATCGCACCTAAGCTCGTCGGGTTCCAGGGGGTAAACCCGTGCAACTTGATGTTTCTGCCACTTACCAGTTCACCCAAGCCTAAGGTCAAGCTCAAATGTTGTAGTTGTTATTGTGATGATGTTGTTCTGACCTTTGCTTGCTTGACTTCTATGGTGTTGACCTTCAATGCACATCCCAACAGTGTTGCTGCTTCTTCACATCCCAACAATAACATTGCTTGCTGCTGCTGTTTGACGCGCTTGCTGCTGATCATAATGCTTGCATGTTACAAGTGGCCACGCTGCAGGGGCTGACATTATATGTTCACCTGCCATCCCTGTACTGCTGTGTTTGTGCCTGTTTGCAGGATGGGACGCGAGTTGCACTTAGCCCCAGCGGGGAACACCATGTGTCCGCTTAAATGAAAAATCATGTTTCTGTAAATTGTCTGGTACACCAATTACCGTTATAGTTTTGTAATGTAATTACCTAGGAACCTAGCTTAGCTAATACCCTGACCCGCTCTTGCCTGAAAATTTGCTATGTGCGTTGATCGCACTATCTCTCCTGCAAATGCCATGTGTGCGTGTACCATCACCGTTCGGCACCGCTGCGCTGTTGCACAAACACAGGGGGGAGGGCTTCTGGTGGGGAGTACTGCTTGTTTACAGCTCTGCAATGTGCAGCAGCAGCAGCAGCAGCAGCAGCAGCAGCAGCAGCAGCAGCAGCAGCAGCAGCAGCAGCAGCAGCAGCAATGCTGGGGTGCGACAGTACGGTGTGCGTGCATGCACCTTTGCTTCCGAACGCCAGCTTGCTGGCAGCTTGTGTTGCTCTGCTCTGTATTAAATTTGCTGCTGGAGTTGCATATCAGGTATCGGACTGCAGACCTTTTTGAAACGGATCTGACATGCGAGGGTTCTGCGCATGTGACATTCTGGACCGGAGTACAAGACCAGCGGCAGGCTGAGGAGTGAGCTGGCACCGGCCCGCTCACACTCTGCCTGCTGCTGCATTCTTCGCTTGCTTCAGGTAACTTTTGGGGATGTTCAAGGGCGTGCGTGCGTAGCCTCTACCTTTGATTCCTGTACGCGGAAGGGTCGTTGCCCCGAAAGCAACTCTCTGGACTTGGATGCTTGCTGACGCTTGCTACGTGACCACTGATCAAAACCAAAAAAAACTTTTTTCTTCTTTTTCAGCCATGTAATTGCGCAGAAGCAACGATTGCCGCGAGGCGCGTGGGCGCTAGCGTGCGTTTGGTGGAGGGGCTTGGTTGGCAGCTGCAGCGCACACAGTAGCTTTGAATGTTAATTAGTCGCTGATTTCCCAAACCGCAGCGTGCAGGGGCCAGCAGACAGAGATAAGGTAGATGGAAGCCGCCGAAGCCCGCTGCTGCCCTGCAACGTGCTCCTCACCGCTGCTTTCGCCGCATCTGGATTCAGAGTTTTTATCAGCACCAAATGCAGGCGGTGCAGCTACACAGGCTGGCGGGCTGGACGCAGCCCACCATGCTGTGGCCACAGCAGCTTGGCAAGAAAAGCTGCGCTCAGACATATTGGAGATGGCAGCAGGCTTGCCCTGCTGGCCCCTTGCCGGACTTCAGCCCATTTCAGACCACGTTTTGGTTGATGCAAGTTGCAGCAGGGTCACCCTGCGGCACTGTTAGCAGCGGCAGCAGCAGCAGTGGGAGCAATAGTAGCAGCGGCAGCAGCAAGGGCAACGGCGAGGCAAGCAATGGCTTCAAAAGTGCGACAGTGCGCTTTCTTTGAAGATTGTCGTGTGATTTGATATGGCTAAGTCATGTTGCACCCGCATGCACGCTGCTGGTAGCGGGGTCGCCATCCCTTTTACATGCTGCTTTTTGGATTGCAGAGCTGGATTGTGATGATCGACTGCTGAACACTGCATGTGCAGCCATTCTGTTGGGCAGGTACAGCTGCATGGGTGCACCTACGCAGCATGCCTGGATTGGGGTTGATCTGAGCACATGTATGTGTATCAAGGCATATAGTCTGTCTGTCCTCTTTCCCCCCCGGTGGGGCGCGGGGCCGATGGCGCTGATGCTATGGCTTGAATGGGTAATATGATGATGATGATGATGATGATGATAGTCTGTCTGCAGTAGTGCGCCGACGCTTGTTGCTGCCCTGGCCAGTGTTACGTTTATGTGATGTCATAGCATCGTCGTCACAGCAATCATCTTGCCTTTGTGCTTGTAGTGCTGCGTTTGTCAGCGTTTTGAGTTCTTTGAGCTTTCACTAGTCTGCCACTTGAGACAAGGTTGCCTGTGGACCTTTTGGAATTTGCGCATAATGTTGCATTTTGCCATGCTGACGTAACATATCAGCGATTGACTGATAGGCGCCAAGGCTGACTGTAGCCCACACCAAACAATGCTTCCAAACCTTGTTACTGCCAAGTGAACCCAACATCCATATTTGTTTCTCGGTTGCGCTGTTGTTTGAGGAGTATGCTGCCCCCACAGAGGAGGGCCACAACCCCCATCCTGGTTTGTTGCGTGGTTCACCGTGCCACCTATGCTGCTACCAGATATTGTGCCCTTTCGCATGGATTTACCGCTAGGCCATACTGTTTCCTGGCTGCTTGTGTGTGCATGCTCTGCCTCCCTTTCCCCCCTTTGGTTGTGGAGAAACATTTTGGACCCCATGAGCCTTGTTTGGCTCCTTTCTGAGTTCTGAGCTCTCTGAGCTTGTTGAGGTTGCGGCTTTTTTCGGTTGATGGTCTTCTTTTGAATTTTGTGGACCCCATGAGCCTTGTTTGGCTCCTTTGCGGGTGGGCCAGTGGCCCTACTTTGGTAATTTGGTAATTCGGTGATCAGTACAACCAGCGGCGCAGTACAGTGGGTGGAGCCAGCTTTGCTTGCATGTGCAGCCTCGCATGCAGGGGTAGGGTAACACTGTGGGCTTGCCTTTTTATGCTAGAGTGCTGCTGCTGCTTCACATGTCTCCTTGTCTCCTTGACTGGGCAGTAGTTGTAAAGTGTGAGGCGCTTCACATCGGCGTGCATACAATTCGGTTGGCTCGAATTTGTTTTTTTTCTTTCTATAGGCTCGCTTGACAAGCGGGAATAGTCGAGCCAGCGTCCACTTGATGGTGGAGCAGCTTGCAACGTGTATGACCAAGCAGCAGCCGGCTATGACATGCGCGGTCAGACCGGAAGCCCAGGTCGAACCGTGAAGCATGGTACAAGCAACACTCATTTGCTTCAAACAGCATAATATGTGCTTGAAATTCTTGTGGATGCCGCACTGGGAGTAATTGTTTGGCGCTCAGAGTGCGTTCCACCTCGCTGGCGACGGGCGGCTTCAAAAGGCAGGAGCAAGCATTTTTAACCGTGTTGCTGCATCAAACAACCCACCATCAGGTAAGCATGTTCGCTTTGCAGGGGTCATGGTTGCCTTTGTGGCCGGTCTGCCTGGGTGATCGCATTCTCAGCAGCACACAAAGGTACAAACATGCACATCAATTGACATGTTGCTAATCAGCGAGCTTCTCTCCTCCTGCAGGCAGCCGAACCACCTGACTGGTGAAGCCGCGCCAATCGTTCGCGCCATGGCATGCGGGCAGCAACGAGCAGCGTTGGCTCTGCTGTTTGTCGCAGTGCTGCAGGTGAGAATTTCTGCAGCTCCTTCGTGCGCCTGCGGTGCTTGATGTGGGATCTACAGTCATGGGCATCAGCACCCTCAACAACAGCAGCAGCAGCAGCAGCAGTTCCTGCACAGCCGTACTCCAACTCTGCAACAACCTGGTCCAATGGCGGCTGTTGAGGGTGCTGCAAATAACCTCCATGCATTCGCATGCCATCTCCACCATTGCATGTGGCTAGCGTAAGATGCTTATGCCGCCCTCCTCGCAGGCCAGCTTATGCTCTCTGCAGCCTGCAGCAGCAGCACCAGTGCTGCCTCAGAGTGTTGGCACCAGCTACCAAGCAGCCTATCATTATGTGAAGTGTGAGGCTGATTATGTCATTGAGCCTGCCAGCACCCAAGAGCTGGCTGATGCCATCAAGGCTTACAAGCAGCTGGCAGAGGAGCAGGGAGCACAGCTCAAAGTCCGAGTGTCAAGGAGGTGAGGCAGCACAGATTGAGCCAAGGCAAGGCTGAAGCTTGGACGGTCAAGAACTGCATTCCTTGGTGCAGCACTTGGCCAAGGGAATGGGTTTGCATGCAGTATCCATTGGTAGCATCAGACTGTGTTCACATGCATGTCAAGCCAAACACATGGTGTAGCATGGTGAGCAATGGAGAGTGACAAGCCGCAGCTGCTGAGGTTGAAGCAAAGCTATAAAGACTGCCATGAACACTGCCAATGATGCGGCACTGATGGATGTCATCACAATCACCCCTGCTGTGGCTTCTGCCGCAACGCTCCGATCTGCAGGCTCTTCCACAGCACCACTTCATTCGTGTGCCCTGCACAGCTCAAGTCATACGCCGGCCCAGAAAGCAACCCGAAAGTCCTGTCAGTTGGTGTCATCCAAGATCGCATGAACTACACCATCAGCACCGACCCTGCAAAGTTCACAATGCGCATTGCAGCAGGCATGAAGCTCCGGGAGTTCACTGCTGAAGCAACGCGCGTTGGCATGAGCGTGCAGGTCGGGTCCCTGCCTGCATATGCAGGCCTGACAATGGCTGGCGTGATGTCAGCCTCAGGTCATGGCAGTGGCGACAATGCAACCAGCAACATCTGCGATACGCTGCTCAGCGTGACATGGGTCGATGCGAACGGCAATGTGCGCAGCAGCAGCAGGGACAGCGAGGAGGGCAAGTTGTTCTGCGGCGGCATGGGCCTCATTGGCATCATCACAGGTGGGCGGGGCACAAGTGGTGGATTAGGGTCATGGGTTCCATTGCAGATGTGCCTCGCTGTTTTGTTATTTTAATTAAATTCAGCAGCAGCAGTGCAGCAGCAGCAACAGCAGAAGGGACAGCGAAATTGAGAAGCGGTTGGTTGACTGGATGTGCCTCATTGTGACCGACACCGGTGAAGGCTGACGGCATGGGATTGGAAACATCAGCAACCACAGATGCAGCCACACTCCCCATGCAGCAGAAGATATAAGCAAACTGCTGCCCATTGCATAGCAGGCTCCAGCAGCAGCAGCAGTGCCAGCCAGTAATGCCCAACACCATGCAGCAAGCTATTGATGCCTGAGCTGGTTGCCGTTTGTGTCAGCAGTCAGGACTAGTGCAGATGTGATGTGCTGCAGCTTGTGCAGATGCTGTGTCAGCGTTGCTGACTGGGTGACACGTTCTGACTGTTGCGCATTTATTGTCTGCCTGCCTGCCTGTCCCCCTGGGCTGCATCAACCTTGCTGCGCTGTACTGCTTTTCTGCTGCTGACAGAGCTGGAGATCCAACTGACGCCTCCCTCACACACCAAGCTCATCACTCGCTACCTCGCAAACGACACAGACATTGTCGGCGACATTGCAAAGATGCTGAAGGTGTCTCCGCACATGCTTGTGTTCTGGCGCCCTGACATGAGGCTCTACAGCGCGTTCTTGCTGAAGCCAGTCTCCACTTCAGTGCCTGCTGGGGATGCCCACATGACACTGCTGCCGAGCTACAAGGGCCGCACAAACATGGCACATCTGTTCAGGGTGATTCAGGACGATATATTTGACGACACCATGCGATACAGTGGCATCCAGGTGGGTGCTTGGGCAGAGTCATGCCTACCCTGAGATTGCAGCTGCAACAGCTGCTAGAAGTGTGGCGGCCATGCGGCTCTGCCGGCTGACGCGATGCACCAGCGTCCAGCAATGTAAATCAGCAGGTCGACGGACTGCCACTGTCAGCTTACTGATCCAATATTAGTACTGACATGCCAACAGCACATGAACAGCCGATGTCACAGGCAGCATGGGCCACAGCCGCAGCCGCAGCACTGCAGACAGCATTGTCGCCAATGTGACATCCTGGAGGATCATTGTTGTGCGACTAGCAGTGCCATCACCAACATCTTCCGGCATGCCTCTGCCCTGGCAGGAGTCTGTGATGTGCCCCACAGTGGCTGCCAACTCTGTCGGCAAGACATGGGCCAGCGACAGCAAGGGCGAAGACGTCCTGTTTGCGGTCGGCAAAACAAACGACCTGGCAGCTAGCGAGTGCTGGGATGACTGTGCTTGGAACGGCCCCAGCTACAACGGCACAGCCGAAGATGTGCATCTGTCCATTGAGTGGGATGACCTCCAGGACTGGACAACGGACATCAAGAACATGTTCAAGTATGATCTGTGGGAGACTAAATTCGACCAGGGGCGCTGCTTGGGCCCCGGCTACATCTGGCTGAGGTTTGGGTGAGTGCTGTGGCTTGGCTGCGAGATGGGTGGATGCGGCATGTCACCCTTGAAAGCCTTCCCCGTGATGTTCAGCTTGTGCCTTGCCCTGCTCTGCTGGGATTCATCACGGTGTCCGCTGCTTTTGGGTGACTGGCATATGGTGTGCTTGATGCACTCATGAGATACAGGGGCCTATGATGGCAGTGTGCAGCTGCTCGCCCAGCAGCTCTGCTGCTTGCTTTGGCCCCTTGGAGCACCTCTCGTAGCCTTTGCGGCCCTGATAGCCTGTGCACGGTGCCTGCTGCTGCTCCGTCTCCCTCACGGTCATGGTTCTGCTGTTTACTACTGTCTGCAGCCACGGCAGTCCAGACTACCTGTCAATGAGCTACGACATGAAGCGCCCGGTGTACATACAGTCCACCTGGCTCAAGAGCAGGAGCAGCATGGACAAGTTTCCAATGCGCTACGGCTTCATCACTGACCTACTTGAGGAGGTGTCACTCTGCAAGTGAGTGACAGTTTGGGGTGCAGGCTGAAGGTTTTTGTCGGGTTCACAGCGCAGAGCGGGTTGTGGAGGAAGCCTCACACATGCACATGGGTGTCGGCCATGATGCTGCGCAGACTGTGCACGGGCGTTTCTCCTTTTTGTGTTTGAGTCAGTACAAGGATGAGCTCCTCATCTTATTTGGCCGTGCGCGGCACCGCTGGCTGACCTGTGAAAGAGGTGTCACCTTGTTCATGGCTGAACAGACTGATATTGGCCTCAAAAGGAACGCGCGGTTGTTGAATAAACACCAAGCAAGGGGATACATGTTCCGGCAGTGCCGTCCTGGCTGCTGGGGCCCTCTGTGCTGCCCAGCGCTGACAGCGTGCTGCACGTCATGCCTGATTCTTTTTGGCTGGTGACTCCCCGCAACCAATGTTGCTGCTTCTGCTGCTGCTGCTGCTGCTGCTGCTGCTGCTGCTGCTGCTGCTGCTGTCCGCCTCTGCAGGTACAAGGGCCGCCCTCATTGGTGAGCTACTGCAGCCGAGAACAACCCAGATGTTGCGCATTGTATGTGACGTGCGTTGTCTGCTGTACCTCTTCCCGTAGCCGCCAGCACTGACCTGGTTCTGACCAGCACATGTCCTGCTTCCTGTATGCATTCCGGTGCTGTGCGCTGACACAATGCACTTGCCTGACAGACACCACGTTGCTGCTGCTGCCCCGCCTGTCACTCTGGGCTCTGCAACCACGCACAGGGGCAAGAACTTTGCTCGCACTTTCACTCACCCTGAGTGCAGCATCAGGGACCGCTACCCCAGGTCTTTTGACAAGGTGCTCGCCCTGCAGGACAAGCACGATCCTCAGAGGATGTTTGAGCCAGAGCTGTGGCAGCACATCAGGCTGCAGGAACCGTTGAAGCCGTACCCAAGGTGGGTTTCAAGCTGGCTGAATCTTCTGCTGCTGCTTGGGGTGTGCTCCCAGTAGGAGCAGCACGTGATTAAGTCGGGCCTGTGGCAGCGCAGCAAGCAGCAGGGATACCAGCAGCAGACCAAGGCCATAGAATTGCAGCTGCAGCTGTTTACGGTGCAGAGACGCGCTGCTGCCAAAAGTCATCTGCTGCACTGTGCGCTGCTGGCCCTGGATGACCAATGAGTCCTGTCATTGTTTGATACGTTTCTGCTGCCTCTGACGACCCTGAAGGTGCATAAAGCATGTCATTGCTGCTGCTGCTGCTGCTGCTGTGTGCAGGTGTGCACTGGACAAGACCTGCTACTGTCAAGAGGACATCCACTGCCCTGAGCAGCACAGGTGCATTGCCAGCCTGGCACCTGGGCTTGAGAGCTACAAGGTGTGCAAGCCGGACTGGCGCCTGCAACCGCAGAGCGGCAGAGCATGAGCAGGGCCGCCCCCGGGCACACACCGCAGCAGTGCGTTCTAACCCTGTGTTGCCAGATCGAATCACAGTGAGGGTTTGATGGGGCATGCACTTTGTGCATTGAGGCAGTGAAACCTATTGGGTGGGACTGTGGTCCTACTTTGGTACTTGGTATCTGGTATTGAAGCACTGCACTGGAAGCATCGTGCTTAGAGTTGCCGGCATGCGCTGCGCACATCACCAGGATGGCGGTGCATGATAGCAGACTTGACATGTCTTGCGTGCGTCATTACCATCTATGATACGTTTCAAATCGTACCCATGATGTACAGTTGCCACCAGTATGCTTAAGGACAGCACTGCATGCATGCAAAGAATTGTGTGCTTAGGCGCTGAGAAAGCTGCACATGCGTACACAATGCACAGGCATGGGGGTGGGGATGCACTGCAGCAGTGTACACTGGATGATGCTGCAGGCGCTGATGCAACTACTGCTGAGAATGCAGATGTGCAGAGGGTTGCTGATGCAGCCAATTGGTGAGAGTTCTGGTTCAGGTTGCTGACAGTGATTGGCTGCATTCAACTTGGTGTGGAGCAAACATGTGGGTGACAGGACGCGGCATATGTGTGTACGGTACGGTATTTTCCAGCTTCTGTGCAAGGCTCATATTAGGGGTCTGCTGCACAGTTAGCAAGTGACGCATATCCAAGTGAATTCTATGGTCCAACAGGTCCTGAAGCTTCTCCATCTCCAGCATTTACTTTCCTTGTTCGTGACGAACTTCACTTCGCGGAAGAGGAAAGATTATGTGGTAAAACATTTTTGACTTCATGCGCCTTATTTGCCTCCTTGGTGGCTGAGTCGATGATTCTGTGATAAATGTAACACTGTTGTTATTATGTCTCATTCTCACTTGTCCGTTTACTGCACCACCATTTCTGCATCATACACAAATATTATCTTTTTATTGACCCCAGTTGGGTTAGGTTACATTGTTCCAATGCCATTCTGCCTTACTTCCCATTTCGTGCCATTTTCTTACCTTCTATACCAATTTGTGCACGTCAACAACGTTTACTATTCAATCATTCCTCATTGCATAACAGATCACAAGGACAGTGCTGGCCACCTGCTTGACCAAATTTCAATTTGCAGGTAACGCAATTTTTGCACCATTCTTCTGCCCATGCCACCTCTCACATCTGCCCATGCCACCTCTCACACAACTCACATACCCCATGATATGTCCTCACTTTGTCACATGCCTGTGCCAAACCCACATTTCGTGCCATGACCATATTACGTGCGCTGAATGAGCTCATGCTATGCATGGCATCCATGGCCAATGCTCAACTATCTGCATCCCTCCATTAATACCATTCCCTCTACTATACACTCTCCCACTCACACATGCCACCCTTTATATCAACACCCATTCACACGATAGTTCACCAGAGCATATTCCAGCTCCTTGCATACAAACCCACCCTCATAGATGCAAGCAATGATCCCATACCTATCAACCACCATCCATGTCATGAATATGCATTACCTGCTGTTCCCATGCAGTGAATAATCTCAACCCAACGGCTGCAGCAGTCTCAAACATCACACAAAATTATCCCCACCAGCTCGGCAATCAGGTCCTCTGCAGACCTGCTGACTGCTGCAGAGAACATTCCTCCGCCTGTGCTGCAACAGGCCAGTGCTTGTCCCAGACACCAACCGTCCATGCACCAACAGTCAACTGACGAAGCAGCCTGCTACTGCACCATACAAGTGTGGCAAATGTACAGTGTACATGTTGCTCATGCTCCCGGAACAACACCACCATCAGCCTGCTTAGAAGCCTGATGCAGCACCCAGCAGGCCTGACAGCTTCAGGTACATGATGATCTGCAGGATGATGCCTTTGCCTGTGGCTGCCTCAACCAGCACAGCAGCCAGGAAGCCCAGCATGGCATACCTGCATGAGCAAGTGATCATTGAGAGCAGCAGCAGCAGCAGAAGCAGCAAATGCATCATTTTGATGAAGGCAGACTGGAATGTGACTGCCGCCGATCTGCATGTCCAGGCAGGTGTTACCAAGCAATAAACAACACTGTAGTCCCACTTGCTGATGGGCATAAGGCGCAGATAACATTTGCAGCAATGTCCCCTCACGGCCGCTGTGTAATGCACACTCACGTGTCTTGTCGCATTGCACATACAGAACTATCACATGCCCCTTCCACACCACACCCACCAACCCTAAGCGCCTGCTGCAGCCGCACGCACCTGCCGTTGGTGAGCTCCACGCCCCGCGCATACGCCAACTCCGCCTTCTCGTTGAAATACACCTGCTCCACCACGTCGCTGCGGGCAGCGAGCGACATGGACGGGCCTGCAGGGGTGGTGGGGCTGGCCTTCATGTCGCTGGCTGCTGAGGCCACCTGGCGCGCTTCGTCCGCCTTGTTCAGCGTGAGCACGCTGCCGTCTGCTGCCTTCATCTCCCTGCAGGTGCGGGCAGGGGTGCAGTGGGCGGCACAGCAACAGTCAGGCATATACGGATGTAGGATGCAAAGAGACAACATGTAACAGAGAGACAACTGCACCACTACAGCATACTGGGTATAGGTGACAGATGCATTTGATTGCATTCTTGGGTTGAGTAGGCACACAAACCAGCAGACGTGCACAGCTGCACTCCCAGCACATGCACCCACCTGGCGGTTTGGTCAGCATCAGCAGCGTCGTTGAGGCCCAACACCTTGTCTGCGGCCATTCCCTGGCTACGAACTGCGTTGATGGCTGCAGCGTCACTGCCCAGGCTCGTGAAGTCCCCCTTCTTCTTCATCTCTGCTGCTGCTGCCATGAAGTCGTTGGGGTTGTCCAGGCCCAGGAAGTTCTTGTACCTGGATATGGGAGAATCAAAGTGAAAATCAGTGTATGAACAATGAAAGCATGGGCAACCTCAAAGTCATTGCAACTTCTAGTGATGCACATGTACATGTTGGCTGCTGTGAACCTTGAGTTGGTACTAAGGCGGAGCCGCCAGTGCTGCAGCGTCAGCGCTTGTGATGATGCCAAAAAAATGGCACATCAGGAACATGGTAAGATCCATGCTGATTCCCATAATTGCAGCAGCAGCAGCAGCTACGACTGCTGCAGCAAGTCCACAGCATCTACAAGAGCAATGCCTACCTGGCGATGTCCCGGGGGGTCATCTTGCGAGTGACCAGCTTGCGCACAGTGTCAGCTGTGCCAACCAGCGTGGCTGTGCCAAACACGGCGCACAGCAGCGCCAGGGTGGCAGGATTGGGAGTGTCGAAGCCAATCTGGGCCAGTGTACCCCGCCCTGTCATTGCCTCCTCGACAATGCTGACCACGAAGCCCATCATGGCCAGGCGACCACACCACTGCTCAGCAAAGGGGCGGAAGCCAAACAGGCCCTCTTCTGTTGGCAGACCAATGCTGTCGGCAAACTGTGAGGAGGACACATAGACGGAAGCAGAGGCGGAGAGGTAAGCAGCTGTGGGAAAAGGGTGGAGGTGCTTGAAGGAAGGGGTGTGCAAGTATGGCTCCTGATGATATGTCACCCAGCCAGCAGCGCTGTGTCTGCTGCATGCAAGTTTAGTGGGTGGGCCTGTGACCCTACTTAGGTATTTGGTTTGGTTTGGCAAGGATAGGGGGCTGCAGGAGCAGCAGACACCCTCGACGTTCATTCACTTCACATAAGAACGCGTTGCGTAAAGGCATGCAGGCGACTCAGGCTTGATGGGTGTGGCAGCATGTGTGCGGTGTGTGGTAGCTGTTCGGGTTGCCGGGGCCAGTTCCATAACACTGCTGAGCTTGGCAGCTGCAAGCAAGAACCAGGAACCTACCTTTGCCACCTCTGGCTTGTCTGTAGAGGCAACGGCAGACACACGCACGGTGCTGGCCCTGGACGCGCGAGGCGCTGCCAGCCTTGGTGCAATGCGTGCACCAGCCAGCTTAGCGCTGGACGTCTGCATCTTTGCTGCGATCATATTGATTTGCTGTTAGAGATGTGATGGAATGAAGCTGCCGAAGCAATTGACAGACAGAAAGCTGTGTTCGTAAAGTGAGCGTGCAAAAGCTGTGTCGTGCTGGAATGCTGGTGCACATGAGCAGGAACAGACGGCTATATATAGACAAGTGCTTAGCGCTCCTGCGGCACCTGTCAGTAACATGGGTGACTTCTTCTTAGTCCACAAGTACGGTGCAGCCACCGGTTGTGGCCCAACATCCACATGGAAGCCGTCTAATTCACAGCAAACCAACACCTAACCTTTCTACCGATGTATCGGCTGGCCGCGCGCTGTTTCGTAGGCGAATGTTGCAGGAGGGCTGACGGTGAACGTGTGGCTCCAGCAGCATCCCTGTGGCCATTAGCAGGACGTGCACCCGTTGCCTCATCCTTGTGGACATTTCTATACCAACATAGCAGCTGCGGCAACAGTAATTGCAACACTGTACAAAGTGGCCTTCGGAGCAGACAAGTACACAATCAGGCAGGAGTGTACTGCCCGTCAAGGGCCAGCAATTCTGGCTGACGACACTGATCTTGTACTTGCTGTTGTAGCATGCAAGGCCTGGTGCACACATTAGGCGTATGTTCAATTGATTGTTGGGTCTGTTCAACATGCGCAACGGCTGTGCTTTGCACACCCAGGCTGCAAACAGTTTGGATGTTACACGACGGGTTCAACAATACCTGTACATGGACCACACATTTTGAGAAGATGCTGGCTCAGGTGCAACGTGTGAAGGGTGCGCTCATGCCAATTTGGAAGAGCCGCAGCATCAGTGTGGAGGTTAAACGCATACTGTTGCTGACGTGTGTCCGTCCCATCGTTGAATATGGCAGTGAGGTTTGGTTTCCGTCCACAGCTAGGCAACTGCAGCTGAATGACAAAGTGCAGACAGACATCATCAAATGCGCAATGCGCTGTGGCAAGGAGCGCCCATGCTCTTCAGCTCTCTTGGCAGAATGGGGTGTGAAACCGTTACATATGTGGCTTCATCATCATCATCATCATCATCATATTACATATGTGGCTTCATCAGAGGGCTTTGGAGTACTACTACAGGATTCAGCGTATGCAGGGCGTTCGGCTGCCAAATCAAGTGTTTACAGCTGAATGGAGGCGTCCTAGTGGTGCTGTGGCGGTGACACCGTGGCACAAGTATGTGCAGAGCCTGCTGTGCAAGTATGATGTGAATGTTGTGACCGCGGAAGGCAGAGCCAGTGCGTGCAAGAGCCATGTCAACAAGCAGGTCAGGACACTACATGCTGAAAGGATTGCATGTGAAACGTTGGAACACTCCACTCTGAGTCAATATGTGGCTCATGTGCATCCCACTCATGTTGATGCTATGGGTTTCAGGAGGCCTAGGCCGTATTTGCGTTCAGTGGCAATTCCACGTGGTATCGCATTGCTTTTGCGTGTTCGTATGGGTCGTTTGTGTGTACATGAGCGTACTAGTCAGTTTGGCGGTCGCAGAGCTGACTCCACTTCAGGATGTCCTTGTTGTGGTGCAGAAGTTGAGTCTTTGTCACACTTCATGTTTGATTGCCCTGCTACTTCTGCTCAGAGGGATAGTATGTTTGCTGAGATCAGATCCCTGCCTGGTTGCGCTGAAAAGTTGCGCAGCGTTTTGTCCATGGCTGATTCGTCAATCAAGGTGTTGCGTTTTGTATCTGATGATATTTGGGGCAGTTCTGGAAGATGTCGGATGGTGTCACCGTGTATTGCTGCGATTCTTGTCAAGTCTTGGGATGTGCGCATTGCATGCAAACATTCTGGAGCAGTGCTCCCTTCTCTTTCCGCTCCAGTGGGGCGCGGGGCCGATGGCGCTGATGCTATGGCTTGAATGGGTAATATGATGATGATGACGACGGGAACAAGCTTGAGTACAGACATAGCGCTTCAGTGCGTAGAGCCAGCATTGCTTCCCAATGCCAATGCAGCTCTGCATAAGGAACGCTCTGCGGCTGGATTCTGCTGCTGCTTATTACCAAATACCAAATACCAAAGCAAGCCCTGACAGAAGTTGTGTTAACACCTCGATGGCCTAGCTGTACCGCACCACCTGGCATTGCTCTTACTGTGTCACATGAAACAAATGCATCCTGCGATGGACAACTCCCGACGCCACGGAAGCACTGACTGTACATACACCACAGCAAATCAACACGGGGCGTGTGCTTCACACACAAAGCCAGCTGTCCTTGCTGTGCTTCATGCAAGCTAACAGTGCTGCTACTCATTTTCAGCCAGCCATACTGCATCAACAGTTCCTGAAAAAAATCATGCACAGTAATATTTGCACTCTAGTCACGCTCACAACATGCAGAGGTGGCCGCAAGCCCACGTTGATGCGATGGTGCTGCTGGAAGGCATTGGACAACAGCCCACGTTCCACAACCCGAAGCTCAGCTGCAGCAGGAAAAACCAAGCCAGCGCCTCAATTCTGGTTGACGCAGCACCAATCAAACCCCAGCCGCATGTTGCTGTTGCTGCTGCTGCTGCTGCTGCTGCTGCTGCTGCTGCTGGTTCCATCCACTGCCCATGCTTACGGGCTGCAGCTCAGGGGCAGCAAAGGAAGCAGCGGTCTGGCCAGCCGGTGGCCTGCCATACAGCGTGGTGCGCTGGTAGGGCCTCCTGCCTGCTGCTGCGATGACCTGCTGCATCTGCTGCGGGGGCAGCTCCTGGCCATACGCCGCACCTGGCAGCCGGCACGCACGGCAGCACAACCAGCAGCACCAACAGCGGCGCGTGTGACAATGCGGTGCTTGTAATGATCTGTTTCACTGCCTCACAGAGAACTGTTCATCTTCAACACAACGGTGGAACGGCAGCAAGTAAAGATAATATTGTGTATGTGCCGCATGATGCAAATGCATGGTTTCAGGCCTGCACATATCAGCGCACCTGCGGCCCGTGTGATGCTCTCGTTCATGATGCTGCCCCCCATGTCATTGCAGCCAGCAGCCAGCAGCTGTGCCGCCTGCTGTGGACCCATCTTCACCCTGCAGCAGCATCAGCATCGGCAGCATCAGGAGCAACAGCAACAGCAACAAAAGCACCACAGTGTAAGGACACGGCAGGACAACAAGTGTCTGGCCCGAGGCCTTTTACTGCAGGCAGCACAATGCATCAGCAATGACCCGTTGTCCAACAGCACAGCACCCACAGCCACAACACCACAACCACCACAACCACCACAACAACAACAACCACAACCACCACATCCTCGCTCCAAGAGGATGTGTCAGGTGCTGCTAATCAGCTGGCCTGAAAGGGTCTTGTCACCAGGGGTGCAGCACCAGCCGCGCCACAGCCTGCAGCAGCACACACAGCCCCACCCCATCCCCAGCACCTCCCCCCCTGACCACAGCCCCCACAGCACTGGGAACTCATCCAACCCATCACTTGGAGAAAGTACAGCACCAACCAGCTAGCCTGGATGTTGGTGATGAGCGGGTGCAGCACGAGCCGGGCCACGGCATGCAGCAGCACGCACTCCCGCAGCGTGGGGCCCCGCCGCGCCGCGCCGGCCAGGTAGATAGGCGACTCCATGTGCACAAACGGCAGCGGCACAAACTCGGTGATGCCTCCCGTGCAAGCCTGCGGCAGCGGCAGCAGCCAGGTAAATGCTGACCTTTGTGCAGTATCACCTGCAGCAAAACCTGATTGTTGCTCCAATGACCTTCAATGCGCCTGTCCCAACACAGAGCAGCAGCAGCAGCAGCAGCAGCAGCCAGACATATCCCCATCTGTGTGCACAAAGGGCAGCGGAACGCGGTCAAGCTTGCCTCTCAAGTTCTGCCACACAGCAGCGCGCCAGCAGCGGCGGCGGCGCCGCCAACAGCTGCCTTCAGCGGCTGTTGCTGGGCGCCCACGGTGCATCAATTGCGGCTACCAACAAGAGGCTAGTCATGAATGGCTAGCAGAGCAAAGGCCACCACATGTCCCCCCCACATCAGGACAAGACCAGCTCAGGCTAGGTGACGAAACAGCAGGGACTTAGGTGTCACCAGAGTTGAGTAAAAGCAGCCTGAGGTCATGCACGCACGCAAGCGCACACACCACCCCCCGATCCACCTGCAGGTCCCTCAGCTGTAGCGAATGGCTGGCAGAGGTGACTTCACCGACAGACTCTAAAGCATGCAGCCTAAGGGGTCCATGCCCCGCGCTCTCACAGCCAAGTCCTCACCTGCAGGTCCCTCAGCTGGAGCAGGTGGCTGGCCCAGTGCCGTGCGCTGTCCACGTGCCCAAACATGAGCGTGCTGCTGGTGGCCAGCCCCGCGCTGTGAGCCGCAGCCACCACCGCCAGCCACTGCTGCGCGCTCAGCTTGTCGGGGCACAGCACGGCCCGCACAGCTGGGTCCAGCACCTCCGCTGCCGTGCCTGGCAGGCTGCCCAGGCCCGCCGCCTTGAGTTGGGTGAGGAAGTCTGCCAGGGAGATGCCCAGGCTGGAGGCACCCTGCAGCAGCAGCAGCAGCAACAGCAGGAGGAGAACCAAGTGTGAGGCGAGGTGCTACGCAAGGTGCTGCATGCGCTGTGCGCAAGAGGCTGCCCTGAGCCAGCTGCTTTGCATTGGGTGAAGAAACGTTCTGTGACAGACACATGGCTGTGGCAGCATCCAAAAGGGGCAGCAGCAGCAGCAGCAGCAGCAGGAGCAGCAGACGGTGTGGGAGGAGGCGTTGCATGAGACGCAGTCTGTTGGGCGCCGCGCGTGTGTGCTGCACCATGTGCCAGTCACCGGGGTGCGCGGCCGTGTGAGGTGCACGCTGTGGTGTCAGCACGACATGCGTGTGAGCTGCTGCTGCTGCTTGAGCAGTGCGTGCCAGCACTGCTTGGTGGGTGGGCTTGTGGCCCTGCTTCGCTAATGGTGGTTGATTGCGACCAACCAACAGCCGCATCGGCGACGCCAGCAGTGTCTGAGCTGTGACAGGCTGAACACAGCTGCGCTGCTCAAACATCATACTGTTCACAATGTAAAAACGGGCTGCTGCCCTGACTGTGATGCTGGCAGGACGCGCACGCATCGGCCCATGTGGACTGGTTGCATGTTGAAGCATGGAGACCAAATCAAGCGCTGTCAAGCGCAGCATAACCCTGCAGCCCCAGCACACCACCGGCAATCGCCACATGACGAGGCAACCTCCAGCAGGCGCACCATACGTGCAAGGTGCTCTGTGCCTAGTGCCCAGAACCAGCACTCTCCTCAACACGAAGCATTCCAGCACTGCTGCGCACTGCATGTCGCATGCATCCCAGTGTCGGGGTGCGCCGCTCACGTGCATGACCTCAAGGGGGCTGAATGCGTGCACGTGGATGCCGGGTGCCGCCGCCCTGCATGCCGCCAGAATGTCCAGGTACGTCTGGCCAGTGAAGTCGGGGTGGATGCCCCTGCAGCAGCAGCAGCAGCAGCAGTGGTGGCTGACGTTGGAGCTGATGATTAAAGTACTGAATGCACACACAGTTAGCACATTCAGCAGCACAGCAGCCCTATCCTGCTGCTGATGCTGCCGCTGAACCTGCTGCTGCTGCTGCTGCTGCTGCTGCTGGTGCACGGCAGCGCATTACGTAATGCGCCACGCACCCCTGCAGGCAGACCTCCGTTGCCCCCCTGGCCCATGCCTCCGCCGTCCTGCGGCTGATCTCCTCCAGTGGCAGCAGGTAGGGGGAGCCACGCAGCTCCTGTGACGCCTTGCCCTGCAGGGTGCGTGCGGCAAGCATGGAGGATTGCGTGAGCTCAAGCAGCTGCAGCGGGTGGAGCTGCCTGTGAGGGGAGAAGGCGCGGACCTCCGCAGGCGCTGCCTTGCAGAACACCAAGAGGGTGCTTTGGCACTGACCGCTGCAGTGATGGCAGACAGGGCCTGCTGCACAGCAGGCAGCAAGCAGGCAGCAGCACAGCGCTGCAGCCCCACACTCGACAGCACTCGTCGGAGGAGGCACATGCATCTGTGCATCGCACCGCACCACAGCCACCTCGCGCCTGCTGGTGGACAATCCTGCAGCAGACCATGTCTGAGAGTCTGGCTCACTTCCGCTCAAGTTCATACGATCAACTTTCTTTGCGCAAACATGCGTTCAACTGGTGTGGTGCACGCCATCTGAGATGGCGAACTGCCCACGCGTAACTCCATCCCTCCCGGATCACAGCGGCTCGCAAGCAGACAGCGCAATGCTCCTTTGGCCGCAGCGCCAGCAACCTGCCCCACCACAAAAGATCAGGCCGTCGCCGTCTCACCTTGCTGAACGCGCAGAACCTGCAGCCGTACGTGCACACGTTGGTGTAGTTGATGTTGCGGTTGACGACATACGACACGTCATCGCCGCACACGGCGGCGCGCAGCGCATCCGCTGCTGCCACCACCGCCGCCATGTCAGCTCCCCTGGACGACAGCAGCAGCTCTACCTCTGACAGGGTCCACTGCCTGCCGCTGCCGCTGCTGCTGCTGCTGCTGCCGCTGCTGCTGCCGCTGCTGCTGCTGCTGGGAGGTGTTCCCGGGCCTTCACCACTGCTAGCCCCCAGGTGAGACTGCCGCGTCGCGCCCGGTGTATCTGCTGCTACTGAACTGCTGGCCGCTGCCCTGCTGTATTCTGCACTGCTTGCCGCTCGTCCAGACTGCTGCAGGGCACCTGGCACCGCTGCTGCCGCTGCTGCTGCTGCTGAGCCGAGCACTTCCTGCAGCAGCTGCTGCACCTCGGGCGAGGCCTGCCGTGGCTGCGGCATGCCTGCCAACACACCAAGCGGGGTCACTGATATCTCCCACAGCCGAGATGCGCGCCTACGCGGCAGCGGGATGGATGCACGCTGCTGCTGCTGCTGCTGTAAGCTGCTGCTCAGCTCCTGCTGCACTGCCTCCGCAGGCTGCTGCAGCTGCTGTATCGACGCCTGCTCCCGCGGAACCTCCTGCTGCTGCTCCTGCTGTAGTGTGCCGCAATGCTCTGCCTCCCCAGCAGGTTGCATAAATGGATCCCCACCTGCTGCTGCTGCTGCTGCGGCCGGCTGCTCCTGCTGCTCCTGGGGCTTGCCGGCGACCCAGCTGCTCCCCCTCAGCAGCCCGCTGCCATCGCTGGCCCTCAGCACCGCTGCTGCCACACTGCTGGCCCCACCAGCACGACTCAGCCAGGGCTCCACACTGCTGCTGCTGCTGCTGCCGACATGGCTGAGGTCCAGGATGTAGTGGGGGTACACGGGCAGGCGCGGCAGCAGCAGCTTGCCGCTTGCTGCTGTCACTGCTGCCAGTGCTTCCAGGTGGGGCCAGCTCTTCTCTGGGTTGACGTAATCCCTGGTGATGGGAGAGATGCCTCCTGTGGTAGATTCATAAGAGCCATACAGAAGTTTATTGATCTTGAATTGTTGGTGACTTGTTATTGATGACAGTATGTTCGTGATGACTGGCAAAGGTGCAGCAGCACACAATGCAACACAAAGTGTGCGCTGACATGGCATCTGAATGTACACGGCACAGATGCCCAGAATGTTATGACCATGAAAACAACCAGGAACTAACAACCAACGAACTCACCCCAGTCATTGATGCCAGCATCCAGCAGCGCCCTCCAGCTCGCATCAATCTCAGCGCTGCTGCTGCTGCTGCTGCTTGCCCCCACAGCAGCAGCAGCTGCCGCACTTGCCGGTGTGAGGTTGGGCGGTGCCTGGATGTCCATGTCCGGCCCAAACATGAGCCGTGCTGCTGCCACCGTCCACAGCAGCTCCTCCAGCAGCGGCTCCGCGTGGTGCTGCATTGCGGTGTTCGGCTTGGCCCTGCGCGCAATTGATCAACAAGCGGTGTTGAACAGCAACGCCAGCAGGCGATGCTCGGCAGCGCAAATAGTGCTACCAGGCAGGTGCGGGTGGAGGCAAGGAAGCGACAGCACGAGACCAAGGACACACGCACGCACGCACCCCCACCCCCCACCCCCCCACCCACCCCCACACCCACCACACCCCCACACACCCCCACACACCCACACACCCACACACCCACCCACACCCACCACACCCCCACACACACCCACACACACCACACCCCCACACACACCCACACACCCACACCCACACCCACACCCACACCCACACACACCCACACACACCCACACCACACACACCCACACACACACCACACACACACCCACAACACACCACACACACACACACACACACCCACACACACCCATACACACCCACACACACACACACACACACCCACACACACACACCCACACCCACACACACACCCACACACACCCACACACACACCCACACCCACAACCACACACACACACCCACACCCACACCCACACCCACACACACCCACACCCCCACACCCGCACACACACACACACAGTTGTGCAGCTGAGTTGAGCTCGTCCCTGCAGGTGAACTTGCATGACAAAGCAATCCTCCAGCTGGGAGAGGGGTGAGCATGTGCCACTGCCACGTGTGTGGCGCGCGTGTGCTGCTGCCACTGCGCGCAGCAGCTCGTTCAGGGGCAGCGCTGCATGGCGTTCAGCGCTGCATGGCTCGTGGCGAGGCAGCTGTGCAGAGGCAGCTGTGCATGGCGGCAGCAGCCGAAGCACAGGCAGCGCTGAGCGGCGGTGCGCCTCCTGCAGCCGGCGCGGCTTGGTGCCTGCGCAAGCAAAACACAGACGCCGCCCACCTGGCAGTGTGTGTCCGACTGATCTGCATGCAGGTTGTGGCGATGCACAGCGGTGCTGCTGAGTGAACCGCACGGCCGGCTGACGACCGCCAGACCAGCATGGGTGCCCAGAGCAGGCCGCACCTGAAGTTCTGGATGATGACCTCCATGATGTGGCCGTGGCGCTGGTGCAGCTGCCGCAACTGGTCCAGCGCCAGCAGCCGGTCCTGCTTGCTCTCGCCGATGCCAATCAGGATGCCTGTGGCGCGGCCGGACATGGTGGTTGCAAGCAGGGTGACGGTGGCGGCAGCGGCAGCGGCAGCAGCAGCAGCAGCAGCAGCAGGAGTATCAGCACAGCTGTGCACCACAAGGGATCCTCCCGAGAGTGAAAACAGCAAGCTCACAGCAAGATGGCGGCGGTGCGTCACACAATTTGCGACACCCAAGACACGCGCCGCGTGTAGCTGCGGCAGAGCAAGGATGAGCAGGAGTGTGCAGTCACAGCTGTTGCAGTGCCGGCAGCTGGTGCGGCCTGCTCTCACCCATCCCAACCAATCAGGAGGCAGCACGCTTGAGAAAGCTGGGCCTGCACCACGCAGAATTATGTAGGCACAATCCACGCATGCGCCAAGCTGCCCTTGCCCATCACGCAGTGATGTGCCTGGGCAGCCGGCTGAGCCTCCACGAACGCGCGCACCTGATGTGAAGGGCACGCGCGCCTTGCCTGCCGCTTCGATGGTGGCCAGCCGCGCGGCTGGCTGCTTGTCGGGGCAGCCCCAGTGGGGGCCCCCGGGGGCGGCCAGCGCTGGGGAGACGCCCTCCAGCATCAGGCCCTGGCTGGCAGACACTGCCTTCAACCTGGCAGCAGCGGCAGCAGCAGCAGCAAGCAGAGGTTGGTTTCCACACAAGCTGCTGCTGTGGCTGAGCATGGCGTCACTTGTGGTGTGCATGAGAAAAGCTTTTGTTGGTGCCGCTGGTGCTGGCCGTCTTGGGGTGGAAGAGTGTGCTGCTGTTGCTGCTGCTGCTTGAGGGAACATTGCACCTTGACCTACCGCTCAATGTCTTGCTGCCCCATCACGCCTGCATTGACATGTGGCATCAGCCCTGTCTCTGCCAGCACTGCCGCTGCTGCAGCTGCCACGTAATCCAGCGTGCTGCTGTAGCCCATGGCTGCCAGCTCAGCAGCAGCCTCAGGGTACAGCAGCTCAGGCTTGTCACCTGTAGCAGTTACAGTGTGGCAATGACATGACACACGACGTGGCACAACTTCAACTGAAGCAAGTACACTGATACAGCAACATGACACACGACACGGTACAACTTGGGCTAGGTAAGACACCTGGCAATCACGTACCAACCAGCGAGCTGCACCTGACTGCTGTACTGATGCCGCTGCCACTGCCGAGGCCATGGCAGCCGTGCATGTGAACACACTGACATGGTTGCTGCTGACGCGGCAATCACCAATGGTGCTGCTGCTGCTCTGACCATAAGGCCTCAAACCAAGCCTGTGCCGAATTTGGCACTTCATGCTCGGCAGTGCATAGCGCCCTTGTGTGTTGCTGAGCGACAGCACCACCTGCCAGGGCTGTGGTTCGCTCCTGCTGTCCAGCTGGCGCTCATGCACCCCTGCTGCTGCTGCTGCGGCTGCTGCTGTCAGTGTGCTGCTGCTGTGGTCATTGCTGCTGCTGCTGCTGCTGTTTTGCTGCTGTTGGACTGGTTGCGCGGCGCGCTCACCGAGTGTGAGCAGCGCCTCCGTGCAGCCCTGCGTGGCCCCCAGCCGCGCGACCGCCAGCACCTCGTCCAGCATCATGTACGCGCGCCTGCCCGGCTGCGGCGGCTGCGCAAAGGTGCAGTAGCCGCACGAGTCGCGGCACAGGCGCGTGATGGGCAGGAACACCTGGCGGGCCGGCGCGGCAAAGAAGTGCGCAGCGCGGCCGCGTCACACACAGCGAGCAGAGGCCCTGCTGCGCTTGCGGATCTGATGCCAGCAGAGCGACGGTGAGCATTGCATAGCGGGCGAGCACGCAGTGCGTCTGCCGGTCTGTTACAGTGAGCGGCAGCAAGGTTGTGTGTGCCGTCCCATGCGCCACCGCCGCGTGCATGCCGCCACAAGCAACAACATGATCGCACTGCTTGCACCGTAATCCGTGCTTGCTGATGTCTAAAGCCAGCACCTGCTGCGCTGATATGACAACAGCAGACTTGAAGTTTGGCACCTGCTGCTGCTGCTGCTGCTGCTGCTGTTGCTGGTGTTGTTGCTCATTCATGAGGAATACCCCGCGGCGTGCATTGCTTCCCCTGTTGCTGCACTCACCTTGGGTGAAAAGGTTATGCGCCTGTGGCCCTGGTCACGCACTGCAGCTGCCTCAGCCATAAGCTGTTCAAGCGACGTATCCAGCAGCTTCTTGAACTCCTGCTGCAGCTCTGGCAGCAGCTGCATGTGCATGGTGCTGCTGCTGAGTGGCTGGCCTGAGCCTGTCCCAACAGCCACATGTGCTGCTCTGGCAACATGCACTAATGCTCTGCTCCTGCAAGGCCTGCACCTTGCCAAGCGTTTGTTTGTTACTGTAAGTGCGCCTCTGTATGCCGTGTGCGCATATAGATAACCCTGTGATGATGGCATCGCAAGTAGCCTAACGCTACTGCTGCTGCTGACTCGAGTACCCCCCAAGGAAGTGTGCGAGCACTGCATGCTTGGCATCGATTAAACAAACAGTAGATAGGCGAAAGTCATGAGGTGCAAGGTCCCAACGTACACGTGAAAGACATACACGGATTTAAATGCGCGGCCTTTGCCGTGATCTCAAACATGCAACAATTACAAGCCAGTTTGTAACACAGCCATTTTGGTTTTTGGAGGACATTGTGTTGTAGCTGTACTTCTATCAACATGGCATGTCACCTGGGTGTCAACCGGTTTTTTCACGGTCACTCTGTTGGCCCCTGCCATAACCCCTGCCATATGAACGCGCCTGTCCAATATTTTGATAGCAACTATTTGCGGGTTTTTTTGCCATCAGAAGGCAGCCGAAAGTCGAGCAGTACATACTGTACACTTCTTGTGTGCTTGAAGACAACTCTGCCATCATGCGGTATCAGACGCATCATCAGTCTTTGACAGTGTTTCTAATGGTATTGTGTTGTGGCTTGGAGGCGTACGCAGGTTTGTCCGCGAGCTTACCAGACCAGAAACGCACAGCTTGACAAGTGACCGATCTATCAGTCTGGTGCATGCATCCTCACTACATCACTGCTAACCACTGTTCACTTACGTTATTCATCTGTTCTGCAGACGCAGGTGGCAGTACCGCACAGGATGTGCCAAGTCTGGCCAGCATGACTTGCCTGACCAGCCCAAACCTTCAACCACCATCCCAGAACCCACTGTCCGGCGAGCAGACATTGGTGCAGCAACCTGTATCAAATGACCTCCTTTGCGCCACCTTTTTTGCGCGCTGCGTGTCTGGTGGCTCCTGCAATGAAGCTGAGGTTGAAGCTGGCAAGTGGAAGTGGGTGTACGGCAGCCTCACTGACTTTGAGTGCAAGGAGCTGCAGGCTGAAGACATGGTTGAAGACTTCAAGTATGTTACGTGCTGCTCAGGCAGCAACTGTAACATGCCAGACACTGACTTGGACGTAGAGTCACATGTGGGTGCTGACCTCAAGCTGGAGAGGGCAGATGTTGAGCCACAGCAGCAGCAGGCTGGCAGTGCTGCTGCTGGCGCTAGCAGTGATGCTATTGCCAGCAGCATCAGCACGGCTGCCACAGCTACTGTCAGCACTAGCAGCACTGCTGCTGCTGCCAGCAACACCACAGATGCAAGTGGCAGCAGCAGTGGCAGCAACACCAACACCACCGCCAGGACAGCTGTCAGCAGTGCCGACCCCAAAAGCTACCACCTCATCAACACTGGAAGCGACGCACGCAACCCCACTGCACTGGCTCATACAGCACCTGCTGATGGCAAGTATGCTGCTTCTGAAGACCCATCCAAGCGCAACATTCCTGGCAGCAGCAGCAGCAGCAGCAGCAAGGCTGACCAGCCAAGTTCTGCTCCACATAATCCCAAGGGCAGCACCAACAGCAGCGGTACAACCCCCAATACTAAAGCTGCACCACGTCCTGCTGCCCCCAAGCCTGCTGCTGGTCACCCGCATGGCCGCAAGCCTGCCCTGCGCAAGCCGCCAGCAGCAGGCCAGCGCACCAGGCCCGCTGCCGACAACAAGCCAAAGCAGAAGCCAGCGCAGCAGGCACAGCAGCGGCTGACCCCGCAGCAAAGGCAGCGCCTGCAGCAGCAGCAGAAGCAGCAGCAGCTGCAGAAGCAGCGCCAGCAGCAAACTCAGCAGCAGAGGCAGCGCCAGGCGCAGCAGATCCAAAAGCAGCGCCAGCAGCAGCAGCAGCAACGCTTCAAGCCGAAGCACGTTGCGCATGGCTCAGGTGTCCCTACCCTCGCCTGCCTTCGCTCCGTGCCCCGCAGCCGTGACCTGCCGCCCGCCGTGACACCTAAGGCCTACCGCAAGGTCGATGGGGCTGACATGTGTGGCCGCTACAAGTTCCGCTGTGCGGATGACGACAAGACCTGCACCGCGGCTGAGGCCAGGGCTAGGGCGTGGAAGTGGGCCTACATGCCCCTGAGCTCCAGCACCTGCCTGGAGCTGAGGGAGTATGCCAGGGAGCATGATGCGGGGGTCAAGCACGTCTTGTGCTGCTCGTCAACCAACTGCAACAGGCCAAGCCCTGCACTTGACCCACACACCAAGGTGAGTTGTGTTGTGTGGTTGCAGCTGTGCTGCTGTGTGGAGAGTGACTGTGCACCTGCTGGTTGGAATGGTTTAACCTATGCAGCAGGCTAATGCTGACCGAATGTGTCAGGGCTGTTCAGCCAGCACTTGGTATTGTGCTGGCGGTGTGTGGGTGTGGGTCTGTGTTTATCAGGGAGCAACTTCATCCTACATCATCTGCAGTGTTCACACAAGTTGCAGACATGCTCCACCAACTGGCGTCTGAATTGCAGCCTGCCAGTATGTACTGAGTCTCTGCTGATCAACTTCTTCCTCTACTGGCGGATGTGACATCTGCGTGCTGCCTTTGTCAAACGGAAGGCTTCTCTTGCAGCACATTTGGTGCGTCACTGAGCTCACTGCAACCTGCTTGCCTATTGAATTGCACTCTGCAGGTGATCACCAGAGCTGCAGCAGCAGCTAGCCTGGCGAAGGTGCTGGCAGCCAAGGCAGGCAATGCAGCAGCTGCCAGGCCAGGCACGGGGGCAGCAGCAGCCGGGGGCAACAAGAGCGGCCAGGGCAGCGGCAGCAACCGCCACCGCAACTGGCCTGGCAGTGTTGCAGGTGGCAGGATCCAGCAGGCGCACTGGCGCAGGGAGTCTGGCGCCGTTGCACATCTTGAGGCGACACCTGTAGCTGCCGCATCGACAACCGCCAACATCACAACCGCTGTGGGCAATGCAGCAGAGGTAAACAAGCCAGCAGCAGCAGCAGCAGCAGCAGCAGCAAAGGATAACATAACTAAGCTGACCGACGCACCCAAGGCCAACACTACTGCTGCACCATCAAGCCCCACAGCTGCACCGTCCAACACAACAGCAGCCCAGCAGCCAGCCACACCCAAGGCCAGGGTCCACCGCATGTCGTGCTTCACCAGCATGCCTCGTACGAGCAGCAGCAGGAAGCCGGTGTCAGTGATGCAGCGCATGTACCGCCGAAGCAGCGGCGGGATCGAGATGTGCGGCAGCTACCAGCTGCGCTGCTCAGCCACCCGCAAGGGGGCCTGCACAGACGACGAAATCAGGTCTGGAGCGTGGATCTGGGTCTACCGGCCACTGACTGCTGCTGTGTGCAGGGAGATGAAGGCAGTTGCAGCTTTGGGTGCTGGTTCAGGGTTCAAGAATGTGCTGTGCTGCAAGGGTAGCAGCTGCAATGAGCCAGATCGTGCAGTTGACCGGTTTACTAAGGTGATGCAGCGGCCACTGCGTGCATCGCATGCGCGTCCAGCCAGCAGTGGCGCGGGAGCTAGCGCTACTGCATCAGCACCTGCCACTGTTGCCGCACCTGCTGCTGCGCTGGTCAGCAGCAGCGCAAGTGCTTGATTTGGGGCACGGCCAGGGGTGCTGTCTCCGCAGGAGCAGGTATTGATCTTTTGCTTCTTGAGCACGAGCAATTGCCACAACATATCTGTATTTGATGCCCTTTTTTGCAACCGTTTTGTAGCGCACTGCCCAATTTCTTGTATGTGAACACCAGCTGATACAGAGTGAGCAGGTGTTATGTGTGATCATGAGTGTTGTGCTCAAAAAGAACACTAGAAGCGCTGCATCTGCTGTCATGGCATGAGTGCATGCACTGCATCGTGGCAGGGTAATCTGGTATGTCTTCCCTTCAGCACTGAAACAGTATGCAGGTCACCCCAACGGGACAGGTGCGCCCTGCCCAAAGCTGAGTTGCATTACATTGTTGCCGCACGGTCGTTGCTGGGCTGATTAGGTTTAGCATGGCTTGTAGCTTGATGATCAGGTTGACCAGCAGCCTTGTACCACAGTAGCACTTGTTAGGAAATATGTTGCAGCACTGCTGACATGCAGTGTTTTTGGTGCTGCAAATGACTAGAAATGGAGTTGTGGGTGTGGGTATGTGGGTATGTGGGTGTGTGGTTGGCAAACACCCAGCCGTCGTGCCACTGCCGGAGTGACCAGGCAGCAGCAGCCCCTTGGGAGGGCGTAGCTTGTACTTGCGGCAGCAGCTGACACAGCAGCAGCAGCAGCAGCAGCAGCCACAGAGTGCAAAACACCCGCAACCTGCTGGCACTGCCATGCGACGGTACTGTCCTGCACTGCACTGAACTCCATGCCATATTTCAGTACTAGTACTGTCCTGCACTGTCCTAATGCAGCCTGGTTGACACCAGCTTGCACCTGTACGCAGCAGCGGCAAGAACAGCCACACTGCGCAAGCTTAAGTGACAGTTTTGTGTTTCTCTTGTTGAGAGAATGGGAGGATGAGCTGTCGTTGTGTTTGTTTTTGCAGCTCTGAACACAGACAGCTGGCACTACAGATGTCTGCATGTGTGGTCAGCAGCAGCTAGGTGTTGGGCTGCCAGCTATCTGTGAATTTACTAGCTGCAACATGCTATGACGTAACCTGCTGCTGGCCAGGCATCCGATGCTGAGTCAGCATCAGGCAGGTGCCGCATGCCAGCAGCTCATCAGACGTCCGCTGCAGCCGCTGCTGCTCCCAGGGCAAGCTGCACAGGTGCTTGAATAGCATCTGTGCTTGAAGGACACCTGTTCAGTTCGGCACCCCGGCAGCATCAGGCCCAGGACACGGCTACTCAGTGGCTGCTGCACCAGAGCCAGCAGCGCGGCTGCCACATCTCAGTACAAGTGTTGCTCTGCACTACGACAAACTTTGTATAAGAACGGATTAACGGCTCCTGGGCTCCAGGTAAATGCAAAACGTCATACCTTCAAAGCTATGCTTGACCAGGAGCGCTTTGTGCTTAAAGCACCCAAGACCCAAGACCAGTCTGTACATCACATTACATAACAATACATCGCATTACAAGCTCCACCGAACAAAGGAGTGGGAACCCCAAACAGGAGCCAACACAGACTCTTAGGGTCACAACTGGAGCGAAGGCAACTGGCCGATTCCCGGCTAAGAAATTGAAGGTTGATGGAATAGGTGGTTGCCCAATGAGCCTGTCATTGGCTGGAAAACGGGCGATGTTCCCGACGTGTAACATCCAAACTCTGAAATTGTGGAGAGGCTGGCATGCCCAGGACCGACATGCTGAGTCACCACAACCACATCAAGTCACAGTTCCTGGTCCTGTAGCATCGCTCTCCTATAGCTGACGGTAATTGCAAACACGCCAGTTGCCAGCACATAAAGACAACCGTGAGGCACGCGGCGCTAGCCTAGGAACCTGTTGATGGCCGCGCAAGGCAGTACCGGCCATATTTTGTGGCTTCAAAAGCAAGTGGCCGCAGGGTTTGATAGAGCTGCAGCCACTTCTCAACCACCTGCTGCTGGCCAGGCATCGGCATCAGGCAGGCGCCGCCTGCCGCCAGCTCATCAGACGTCCACCGCAGCCACTGCTGCTCCCATGGCGAACCCTACAGGTGCTGAAAGAAGGGCACCTGTGCAGTGCAGCACTCCAGCAGCAGCAAGCCCAGGCAGTAGATGTCATAGGGCGTGCGATGTGGCTCGCCCCCGCACCAGCTCAGGTGGCCAGGATGGAGGCATGCCGTATGGCTTGGACTGCACACGACCCAGGTGCCCCTTCCGCTTGACACCGCCCATGTCTGCGAGCATGTACTTGCAGCAGCAGAAGCAGCAGCAAGAGAAAGGAGGGGTACAATGAGCTAAATGATCATGAGTTCTTGGACATTCCAGTATGGCAGTCTTCAGTCCAGCCATGCTGCTGTTTGCAAGGAAGCCCCTGCCATGCAACACCTGTGCATAATCTTTGTTGTGCAAGCACATCTATGGCACTCCCGCCAACTAGCCTCCGCATGTGAATATCTCAACAGCTCTTGTGCACGCCGCTGACAAGTTGCTGGCAGTTGTTTGCAGGCAGTACTGAATCTAGGTGTGTGATGGATTCCAAATAGCACGCTGCATGTTATTAGGAATATGCAAGCCAGCAGGCAACATTTAGTGAGTGTCAAACAACACGGTCCAACCTGATGACACAGCGCTCGACGTAAGAGCGGTTAGTGACCGCCCGCACTCTGGTTTTCTGTTAAAGCTGTAGAGCGGGGTGTGCCGTGTCTCCGCATCCATGGCGCAAACGATGGGGTTCTTTGTATCGGGCGGTCAGCTGTTTCTGACAGCTGGGGTAACATACACATCAATGATGCAGCAGCACACGCCAGCCTGGCGATGCTGCTGCTGGCTGTGACTGCTGCTTCACCTGGTACGCCTGTTGTGTTGATGCGCCACATGTTGTCGGTCTTGATGTCGTGCTGGATGGAGGCTGCTGCATGCAGCGCACCACCCGCCATGCACTTCTCAATGACAGAGGTGCTGGCTCGCCGTGCTGGTGTGCACCAAGTCCCACACCGAGCCGCCATCAGCAACCTCCAGCAATGCGCAGGGGAGTGTTGTGTCCGCTGCTGCTGCTGGCTCTGCTGCCTGCTCATGCGGCAGTAGCTGCACTCCCAGTGTCTGCAAGATCGCCTGATGCTGCTGCCACACGCCCTAAATGGAAGGCATTGACGCTGGAGTCGCATGTGGACATGTCCCGCAGCGCAAGCCCTTTATCATGCAGCCACATGGAAGGGGCCCTGAGGTGGACTGCAGACGAGGCAACGCGGCTGGTCTGCATATTCTGGGTGAGCATCTATAGTTTGATAACTCTCTTCTCTGCCATCCAGGTAGCTCAGAGCCTAGATTCTTGCTCAGAAGATGCAGACCAGCGCGTGCCTCGCCTGCAGTCTGGCTGCTGCTGCTGCAGATCATTCTGACAGCCGCCCAGCATCGGTGGCAGGCAGCCGCCGCTGCAGCAGCTTGACTTAATCCACATCTGCGTTGCCGCCACGTGCTGTGAACTGCTCACCTGCAGCGGCAGCTGTTTGCCGGCCGCTTCGCCGGCCGCTTCGCCAGGACTAGGCAACACCATCGTCTGCATGCTGTGATGGACGCACAATGCCTGTCATTGAAGCAAGGCAGTACTTACCATTGAAGCACTTGCTCCTGCTGTGGCTGCTGTGCTGGTGGTGGTTCTGGCTTGTGCTGCTGCTGCCCGCGGCCTTGGTGCTGTTGCTCTTGCAAATTGCTCTGGCTGCTGCTGTGACCGCATCTCCTGCTTGCGCAGCTGCTGTTGCGTCTCCTGCCCTGGCTGCTGCTGCTGCCGTTCATGTACCAGCCCCGGTGCTGAAGTTGCAGCAACGCAACGCAAGCCTGCTGGAGCTGCTGCACATGCGCCTACCATGCCAACGGGTTGAAGAGCTGTTGATGCTGCCATGTATGCTTGCCGTACTCAGCAGGATAATAGGGGATCGGCTGCTTGTCTTGTAAGAAAACTGATGTTGTGCGCTGTTGGGGGTGCAAGTGAGAGGACACGGCACTAGCATGCACTGGCAGTACACTGGCAGCCCACCCAACCCCCTGCATGAAAGCGAATGACTGCTGCTGCTCAATGCAAGTAACTAGTGAGCCAGCCGCATTTGGTAATGATCAGACCATGTTCTCAAGAGTGGCTCCACAGCTGCAGCCTGGTACTGGTTGCACCTCGTCAAGCAAAGCGGCAGCAACATCTTGCAAGGCGAACCTGGTGTGGCTGTACATGTTGCAATCCTTATCAATGTAGCAGTTGATCTGCTGCTGACAGCTGCAGCAGCAGCACATCCACGGCTGCACTGCAGCAGCTTGCGTGGCAAGCAAGCTTTCCTTTATCTGCGAATACCCCGATATGACTTTTTTTTACACAAAAACGGATGAGTGGTATAAAACTGCACGACCCATAATGCAACCGTTGCATCGGATGTTACAACGGATGGTTAACGGCTTGCGCAACTGTGGCCTCATATCTGTGCCAATCAGTGCTTGTAGAGGACCGTGTGCGCACTCACGATTATTCACAGGCTTGCAATCATATAAATTTGGCAAGGTACAGACGAGACGCGTTGATCAATTGCCGAGGTGCGGACGCGGAAAAACATGCGCCCAAGCTCGGACCAGCTGCGGTTTCCTGCCGGGCGCGCCCATCACTTTGTTGACCAACACATGTGTTTTCAGATCAGTCTTTGCTGACTATCTCTGCGCATGCCACTACTGCTCCTGCTGCTGTTACCCGCCACTCAGGAGTTGCAGTCACCAGACACGCAAGCTGGCAGACCTTGAGCCATGTCTCACCACCACCTTCCCTGGGTTGAGGGGAAAAGCGCTTCAGATTGCATCTATGTTGATGCCTGTGAACCTGACGGTGCATCCCTGGACTGCAGCACCTGCTGCTGCTGCTGCTGCGCCTGCGCACGCATCAGCAGCCTGGAGCAACAGGTCAAGCAGCTGACACCCAGCACAGGCAGCAAGCACAGCAAGCAGCTTGACGACCAGACAGCTGCCGCAGAGCTGCACCCCGCCTTCCAGGGCAAATGGCTGGCGCGCAACAGAGGGGCGGTGCACGGCATCACCATTGGCGAGTCCACAGTGACATTCACCTGGCAGGGCAGCGGCCCTGAGCACCTGATCGAGCGGCTGGCGCCGTATGCATTTCACCTGCAGCATGACACTGGGCGCTCGCTCTTTGTGCTGCTGCCGTGCCTGAACCAAGTGGAGGAGGTGAACTATGAGGAGGGGCTGCGTCTGCTGTGGGTGAAGAAGTGAATGCGCCATGCCAGCTGACATGCTAGCAAACATGCACTGCAGCATGTTGCGTGTAGTATGCATGTATGTGCTATGAATGCTGTGTGGTGGCGCAGCATTGGGTGATGGTGCCGTCGCGGCTAATGGTCCATCCATTTGGTTGCTGCGCGGTGCACCTGGCGCCATGAATGGGTGGCGCCGCGTTGGTGCAGGCGCTAAGCAAAGGTTGGCGATCGCCCTGATGTTGCAAGGCCAAGAGCGTGCAGGCTCATGGGTCACGTGCAGCACGTGCACCGGCGTCTACGCAGCTCATGCTTGCAGCCTGAAGTGTATTGCCTGTGGGGCGTGTGCAACCTGATGCCATCCAGGCTGCAGACTATGGACTGCAGGTCTGTCACCTGCTGACAGCAGTGTACTATGCCTGGTAGATCAAGTTGACAGATTGAATCCTAAGGTGTGGCTTCATACCGCAACCTGTTGCGGCATCCATGCTGAGATCAACCTGCTGTGGACAAGCAGTTGAAGGTCATGACCACCGTTGTCACAAATGGCCTCGGGCTGCACAATACTATTCTAGGAAGTAGCAGATCTGTAAGCTACTCGGGTGTGTCTTGGCGTCAGCTCCTTGAAGAAATGATCAATGAAACAGCAAATGAGTTGCAGCAGCTAGTACAGCAGAGTTTGGCACATGGCCTGCCTTTGTAGGGATGTTTAACTTGAAGATTTGAAATCCAAAGCTGGATGGCAACTTGAAGATTGAAATGCAAAGCTGGCTGTTACATTGTCCTGAACGTGCAGATGTTATGATGCTGCACTTGTACAACCAACACCTTGAACCTGCCGTTTGCACGCTGCCAAGTCTGAGGCCACGAAGTAAGCTGCCAGCCAGCACCAACCAGTAATCGCTGCCAGCACTGAAACCTCCACTCCTCTGCATCTTGCGGTAGGCGCATGCACGGTACAAGTGGCCAGTCGGTGCGCAAGAAGTTGCGCCTGCAGCTGCATACCACCGCGGTGTACAACCGCCGTGCTTTCAGGGTTTCGCACCATTTGCCAGCACATTTTCAGTGCAGAACTGGTGCAGGTCCCCATGCAGCGCCTGCCACTGCTGCGCAACCTGCCGGGACTCCTGCAGCTGCTGCTGCAACTGCTGCACCTGCTGCTGCAGCTGCGCCACATCCTGCTGCTGCTGCTGCTGCTGCTGCTGACTCAGCAACCCCACAGCAGCAGCACCAGCAACAGGGACGAGCTGTTCTTGCTGCTGCTGCTGCTGCTGCAGCAGATCCCAGGGGTTGGCAAGAGGCTCTGGCAGGAGTCCTGCTATTGCTGCTGCTGTCAATGCAGTCCTGCTGCTGCTGCTGCTGCTGCACAGGCTGCCATCTAGTATGGTTGCGGCGCCCTCCCAAGGCCTGCCTGGGCCTGCAGCACCTGCGGCACAGCCGCGGCGCAGTGCAGTGCATGCGCGCTATGGTTGGGGGATGCATTGACTTGTGCTGTGACAGAAGTAGCTGGTGCCCTCAAGCAATTGAGAATGCAGCAACTTGCCACTGCCAGGGATGCTGCTGTCTTATGCGGACCAGACAGCTCAGTGCAGTGCTGGCCTACTTGCTGCCTGCCTGCCTGCCTGCCTGCAAGACAGGCATGGCACTGTCGTCATGCGCGAGTGCCTCTCGGCCTGCATCCGCCTGACGCCTTAACCACGACTCAGCTGCCGGTGGCCAGTGTGTGATCCCACCCGCGCACCTGCAAACTTTGCCAGTGCAGCCAGCGGCTGCATGCGCCTGGGGCCCTGCCTGCCTGCAGACCCTGCAGCGCCCAGGTGTGCCGGCCAGGTCAGCAGCAGCGCGGCGCTGACCGGGGCCTTGCTGGGGCTGCTGATGCTGCGCAGGCACTGCCGGCTGCGCAATCCCAGATGCGCGCCGTGCCATCCTCCGAACCTGCAGGTGGCCGCGGCACACGCGCTTGCGGCTAGGGCAGAGTGACCTGTGAGGTACATGGAGACACCTACCGAGACAGCATGCAATCCCCACTTAAAAATGACACACAGCACAGCAAAGGCTGCTGCTTAGGGATCAGCATATCAGCATCGAGCTATCACACAGTGCAGTGTGAACCCCACCTGACACCAGCTGCTCTCCATCAGGGGTGATCGCCAGGCTGCTGATCGCCTTGCTGTGCCCCTCGTAGCAGCAGCTCCCAGGACCACCAACCACGCCAGCAGCTGCCGCAGCATCACTGGCGGCAGCGGCAGCACCACTGCCAGCAGCAGCAGGTGCTGCCAGCGGCTGTCCTGCAAGTGGCGCCTCCCAGATGCTGCCATCCACGCATCCTGCAAGCAGCACATGCTCTCCAGCATCCAGTGTCACTGACGCTACGCCGGCCGGCAGTGTTATTGTGCGCAGCAGCTGCCCCGTGGCGAGGGACCAGAGCTTGACGCATCTGTCCAGGGAAGCGGTGGCCAGCAGGGCACTGCCTTCGCCACAGCCCAGGTGGATGCACGTGACTGGCAACGTGTGCTCGGACCTGCAGCAGCAGCAGCAGCAGCAGCAGCAGCAGCAGCAGCAACCCAACGAACCAGGCGTCACTGAAGCCGCGTGTTGTACAGCATGGGTGTACAGCTAGCGCACTAAAGGTGCACCGTGGCAGCAGATGGAGGCTTCTGGTGCCGCAAGCAGCGCCTGCTCCTGGCCCTTGGCGATGCACGGCACGCAACATTCAGTGACTGTGTCACTGTACTGACTAGGCGCAGTGTGGGTGGATGAAGGAGGGATGCGGCCACCCAGGCCCTGGCTCACCATGTGTGCAGAGGCTCCACGCGGGCCATGCCCACTGCTGCTGCTGCTGCTGCCGCTGCCGGGCCGTCGCGCTGCTCGTCCAGCACCTCGGCCAGCAGCCAAGCCGCCACAAGCGTGTCTTCGCCGGCTGACACCAGCAGGCCGCCAGAGTCGGAGAAGGCCAGGCAGCTCACGGCCTGCAGGTGCAGCACGGGCGGACACAGCGGGTGCCGCTTTGCGTGAGCGCGCATCAGGGCAAAGGAGCAACCGGGGTGTCTTCTGTTGCTGAAAGGCAGCAGCGCACAGTTTCAAAAGCACGCCAAGCAGCTTCCAGCCTGTAAACCTGAGAGAGTAGGCGGATCAAAGATAGCTGGAAGTAGCAGAACAAGTACGTCGTGTCACCGTGCTTCCAGTCGCCAACAAGCAGGGATCGCCATGCAACCCGAGACCGCCAGGGCAACACGGGAATCAATCAATCAATCCGTTACACGTTTTTTCTACCAAGAGTGAACACCCAAAAAGGGGAGTTGCTCCCAAACCAGTTTGCTGGTTCCTGCACACGGGAAGCAGTGAACAGCTGCCGGTGCAGGCTCACCTTGTAGTGTGCCGGCCAGCTGCGCAGGAGCCTGCCCGTGGCCGTCTCCCAGCAGTAGAGGCTGCCGCTGCTGCCGCCGCCCACCAGGTAGCAGCCGTTGGGGCTGGCGGCCAGCGCCGTCATGGGCTCCTGCGTGAAGCAGCGCTGCAGCACCTGGTCCTGCAGCAGCAGGGCAGGCGCACATGGCATGGGGTGAGCCGGCTACGTGAGTGAGATGGTAGAGACGACGGCGTTTGTGTGTGTGTCCTGCAAAGCTCGCGAGAGGCGTGGTACCTCCTGTGTGACAGCACTGCAGAACTTCATTTTCACACTGCTGTTGTACCACAACATGGTTACACCACGGTGCTACGCATGCGAGCCAACCGTCACTCTGTACATTGCCGTGCTGGTGTTTCTTGTGGGACTTGGTCTGCCGTTGTAACAGACACCGTTGTGTTGCTGTATGCCCAGATGTGCAAGGCGTCCCTGCTGTTCAGTGCTGACACCAGACACCCATCCACACCTCCATCGCCGACTCTGTGGCCGCCGCCCAGCCGCCTACCTTGTGCCATGCCCAGAAGTGTATCGCATCCTTGCTGTTCTGTGCTGCTGCCAAGTAGTCACTGCCCAGCCTGCACACCCGACCCCTGCCACTGGCGTTGCCCTTGAACTGCGTGAGTTGCGTGGCGGTGGCCAAATCCCTGAACAGCAGCGAACAGGTTTTGGTTGGCGAGAGCTGCTGAGGCCGAATCATCTTTTGAACGTGCAGCATGCAGTCTGCTGAGTGCCTCATACAGGTGCTCAGGAGTGAGGCATCTGCTGTGTCACCAGCTGGCAGCCAGCCACGGCTGAAGGGCATGCGTGACCTCAACGACTGCTGAGCTGACACGATACCATACTAACCATGCGGTGATGTTTGACTCAGTGCTGCACGCAAGCAGCACGGCCTGCTGCTGCATCTGTGCTGCTCCTGCTGCTGCTGCTGCCGCTACTGCTGCTGCTGCTACTGCTGCTGCTGCTACTGCTGCCGCTGATGTCCCGCCTCTGTTGCGGTGATACGCCTGAACTAACTATGAGTATAGAAGATATGCAGTGATGTCTGTATGTGCAGAAAACAGAGACAGCTGAGTGAGGCCACCGCAGCCTGGATGCCGGCAAGAACCACTCCGGCAACGAGGGATGCCCAAACAGGAAGAAGGTGCTAATGCGGATGAAACAACGGGACACGCCAAGTTTTGTTCATGTGTGCTTGAAAAACCCTTGTTCTTGGGCTTGTTCTACTGACCTGTCAGGCTGTGGAAAGGTTGCTTTGCTGAGTCGCTGCCCAATTCACGCAACACGTTGTGTCTGGATTGGTGTCAAGTGTTCTTGTAAGAAGCAACGTGTAAGCTGGGAACAGTTCGAGTCTGCGTTTTCATCTGGGTACTTTGGTTGTGGACACGCTGTTGTGCTTCTGAGCTGAACGGTGTTTTGTGTACCAAACCTCTCTGTAGCAGTTACTCCACTTCCGTGCTGGACTGGCAGACACAGGACAGTGAACAGCACAGCAAGCTGGAGGATGCCGAGGCTTCAGCATCAGCAGCAGCAGTGCTGAGGCAAAGCAGCAGCACGGCAGCATGCTAGGCAGGGTAGCCGCCTTGGCGGCTTTGGGCGGTTTCCTTTTTGGGTAAGCCAGACAATAGAGCCTGGCGCTGCTGCCAACCACAGCTTGCAACAGCCTATAACCTGCTCAACCACCCAGCAGCTTTGGTAGGCACGTGACAGCAGCAGTTAGCAAACGCAAGAGATTATGCTCACACTCCCCATGATTGTGTTGAGGTACAGCCGACGGGGTTGTTGAGGAATGTGCACAGTCATTCTTCATCCCACAGTATCTTTGCACATCTGCTGTCCTGCAAGCAGTCTCTCCACTGCCATTGATGGCCGCTATGGGTGCAGCTGAGTGTGGCAGCTGCAGCACATGCGCCTGTAAGTATGTTCGCTATGCTATGCTGGCCATGCTATGCTAGGCACATCGCATGTATCCCCAGGTAATGTTGTGAAAGCAATATGGACACTGCTGCTTGTGGATCTCCTGTGATCAACACTCCACCCTTCGTGCAACACCTCGCTGCCTGTGCTGCCTCCTAAACACTCGCGCCGCCCCCAGCTACGACCTGGGGTTGATAGGTGGGGCTATGCTTGGCATCTCCCAAGCCTTCAACATCACCAGCGTTCGCACCAAAGAGGCCATCGTGGGGGCAGCAAAGCTCGGGGCGTGCTTCGGCACCTTCCTGGGCGGCGCGCTCATGCTGCGCTACGGACGTCGGCGTGCGATCGCAGCACAGAGCGTGTTCTTCGTGGCGGGGCCGCTGGTGATGGCAGCAGCGACGGGACCCGGGTGAGCAGCGCGCTGGTGCGCCCATGCCCATGTAGTCCATGCGTGGTGGTGATGCTGCTGGGGGCGCTGGAGCGGTAAAGCAGCGCTGCGCACAGCGTGCGACATACCGTACGTGCAGCGGCAGCGTCATGGAGCTGGCGATGCGGTTGCTGTGCGGCGGGGGTGGGCAGCGACCTCCCGCTGCTGCGACGGCAGGCATGGCCGAGCGGGTGCCGTTGTCACTGGCGGGCCGTGGCGTGGCGCGCCCCGCGGCGCTGCCTGCGCAGCTGCCTCGCAGCGCACCGCCACACGTGCTCGTCACCTGCGGCCGCACAGCACCGCAGTGGGCTGGTGGCCTGGGTTGTTGTCTGCCGGCAAACCCACCCCGCGTACGGCCACGACGTGCTGCACTGGGCCGGCTGCCGGCTGTGCCGCGCTGCAGGGCGCTGGTGGCGGGCCGCTTCCTGGTGGGCCTGGGCATCGGCGCGTCGGCCATCGTGGTGCCCGCCTACCTGGCCGAGATCGCGCCCGCGGCCAAGCGAGGCGGGGTCGTGCAGACGTACGAGGTGCGGCTGCCCCGCACCAGCCGCCCCTGCCCAGGCCTGCCAGGGCCGGCCGGCTCCTGAGGCCGCCCTTGGTCTCCTGCACCTGTTTGCGCAGTGTGATCAGCGCCGCGCCCCACACATGCTGCATTGTGGACGCAGCGCAGGCCAGGCGCCTGCACATGCCCCTTGGTCTTGGTCAGCACCTAGTGCACAGTCTGTTCAGTGCACAGTGTGTCCAGCGCCGTGCAACCACATGCTGCGTTTTGGACGCAGCGCAGGCCAGGCGCCTGCACAGGGCCGGCCGGTTCCTGGGGCCGCTCCCCCGTCGCCACAGCGGCAGCAACAGCCGCAGCAACGCCAGCACTGCCCCGTGTGCACCATGCGCTCAGCGCCGCATCACCACATGCCGTGTCATGGATGTGCTGCACCCTCCAGGTCTTGGTCACTCCCGCTGCTGCTGCTGCTGCTGCTGCTGCTGCTGCTGCTGTCCAGGTGATGTTGACGCTGGGCATGCTGTCAGCCGGCGTGGTCAACTGGCTGCTGAGCACAAAGGCCGGGCCCGCAGCCTGGCGCTGGATGGTGGGGCTGCCTGCAGCACCAGGTGCGCGGCGACACAGCACGACGCGGCAGCCTGCCACGCCAGCACAGGGCATGGCACCCGCTGCCACAAGGCTGGTGGTGGCACAAGAGTTGGCACAAGAGCCAACTTGGTGTCGCTGTCTGGGTGGCAGCGCAGCCACGTGCCTGTACCCACAGTTTTGCAAGCACGTCACTGCGTGTGCAGCCTCAGCCTGCGGTCCAGTGCAGCCTGCTTACTGTCTTGCTGGTCCGCTGCAACTGCTGGGCTGCAACCACAGGGGCGCTGCTGCTGGTGTCGCTGCTGCTGCTGCCGGAGTCTCCGCGCTGGTTGGTGCTGAGAGGGCAGCTTGATTCGGCGCTGGCCACACTGCACAATATTGTCCAAGCCAGTGGCAGCCACGCCAGCGGCAGCAGCGGCCGCACTGGCAGCCCCTTGGATGGAGGCAGCAGCAGCGAGGAGCAGGTGGGGGCATTGCTCCCAGCATCACACATCACATGTTGCCATACCCGGTGCCCGAGCATGCAAGCAGTGTGGAACAGCTTTGCGCATCACGGTAGCAACCGCGCCTGTGTTTGGCATCCTGGGCAGCATCCTGTCAGCCCTGGGCATTGTACGCTGGGGTATCTATGCCAACTGATGCCATGTGCTGCTGCTGCTGCTGCTGCTGCTGCTGCTGCTGGCGCTGGTGCTGATGCTTCATCCCATGTCTGCATGCAGGCACTGGCCAAGGCAGAGGATGAGCTGCTGCTGCTCTGGAGCAGCGTGCAAAAAGAGCAAGCAGCAGGCCTAGAGCTAAGGCAGCAGCACCAGCAGCAGCAGCAGCAGCAGCAGCAGCAGCATACAGCTGTTGGTGGTGCAGGAGCTCATGCTGCAGGCAGGCACAGCCCTGTGCTGCATGCTGGCCATGCGCACAGCCCAGGGCAACACAACGGCAGCAGCCACGGCAGCGGCCTACAGATCAATCATGAGGCAGCAGCAGCAGCAGCAGCAGCAGCAGCGCCGCGCCGGGGTTTGCTCCTGCCCCAGCCGCAGGTGATCTGTTCACCATCGAGGATGACAACGGGGATCAGCACCCGCAGCACACGGGCGGAGAGGCTGCAGCAGCAGCAGCAGCAGCAGCAGCAACCCCAGCACAGGCGCACGCGAACCAGGCACTTGCGCAGACGCCAAACGTTGGTCAGCGAGCGCCCGATGGCGCGCCTGCATCCAGACGCCAGACGCTCAGCTCCATTGATGAGGATGAGGAGCAGCAGAAGCAGCAGCAGCAGCAGCAGTGGCCGCCTGCGGACGATAGCCAGTCGGAGCAGCTGCTGAGCAGGTACTACCAGCGCAGCACGGTGGAGGGCGAAGGCATGCCGCCATCAGGGTCCGGCAGCAGCAGCGGAACAGGGCACTTGTACGGCAGGGCCACGGACCCGGTGCGCAGCTGGCTACTGCGGCCGTCACGGCAGCAGGGCTTCGCCGGCGCACCGCAGCAGCAGCAGCAGCAGTGGCAGCAGTGTGAGCCGGGGCGGGAGGCGCACTTCCTGGCAACGTTGGCGGCAATGCTCGCTGACGTGGCTGCCGTGGTGCGGGGGCCGGAGCGCGCCGCCTTTGCCATCGCTGCCTCACTGGCTGTGCTGAACCAGGTGCGCTGCGGTGCTGTGGCGGCCTGGCGTGCGTGTGTGTTGGTGTGCAGCGCAGCACATAGCAACGCACCGCAATGCGTGGGCGGCTGTGCAGGCCTGGTCGGCATGCCGACAGCACAGCCATGTTCCGACCAGGACGCGCCTGCCGTCGCGCTCAGCCGTCACCTCAGCACCCCTCCCTGCACTTGCGGGTGCGCATCCGAGGCCCCCATGCACATGCGTGTCACCGCCAGCGCTGCCCAGCAATGCTTCGAGTCGGCGCATGTGTCATTGGTGACGTGTGTGCCCCTCCTGCTCACTGGCGCATGTGTCACTGGTGACGTGTGCCCCCCTCCTGCTCACTGGCGCATGTGTCACTGGTGACGTGTGTGCCCCTCCTGCTCACTGGCGCATGTGTCACTGGTGACGTGTGTGCCCCTCCTGCTCACTGGCGCATGTGTCACTGGTGACGTGTGTGCCCCTCCCGCTCACTGCGCATGTGTCATTGGTGACGTGTGTGCCCTCCGCTCACTGGCGCATGTGTCACTGGTGACGTGTGCCCCCTCCTGCTCACTGGCGCATGTGTCACTGGTGACGTGTGTGCCCCTCCTGCTCACTGGCGCATGTGTCACTGGTGACGTGTGCCCTCCTGCTCACTGGCGCATGTGTCACTGGTGACGTGTGTGCCCCTCCCGCTCACTGGCGCATGTGTCATTGGTGACGTGTGCCCCCTCCTGCTCACTGGCGCATGTGTCACTGGTGACGTGTGTGCCCCTCCTGCTCACTGGCGCATGTGTCACTGGTGACGTGTGCCCCTCCTGCTCACTGGCGCATGTGTCACTGGTGACGTGTGTGCCCCTCCCGCTCACTGGCGCATGTGTCATTGGTGACGTGTGCCCCCCTCCCGCTCACTGGCGCATGCCCTTCCTGACGCCTCCTGCCCGCCCCACGCAGGCCACCGCCAGCACCGCCATCATCAACTATGCGCCCGAGCTGCTGCAGTCGCTGCTGGGCGTCACGCAGCCAGGCGCGGCGGTGCGCTACGCGGCATTCATATCGCTGACAAAGGTCCTGGGCGTGTGTGCTGCGGTGCTGCTGGTGGACGCCTGGGGGCGGCGGCCGCTGCTGGCGTGGGGTGGCATCGGCTGCGGCGCGTCGCTGTTTGCGGCAGGCGCGGCGCTTACCCTGCGCAGCGTGCCGCTGTTCGTGCTGTCGCTGTGCCTGTTCATGTTTGCGTTCAGCATCTCCTGGGCTGGGCTGTACTGGGTGGTGGTGAGTGAGCTGTTCTCGATGGGCGCAAAGTCTTCTGCGAGCTCAGCCGCCACGTCGCTGTTGTTCCTGACCGGGGCCGTCATCAACTTTGTGTTCCTGGGTCTCGTGCACTGGCTGGGTCCGCCGGCATTTTTGCTGTTTGGTGCCGTCGGCTTTGCCAGCGCGTGGTACGTGCTGCGAGCGGTGCCGGAGACCAAGGGGCGGACCCTGGTGGAGGTCCAGGCCCTGCTAGCGGCACCTGCCAACAGCAGCGCCGCTGTTACTGATACAAATGGCGATGTGCGGTATGGGCGCTGGAGGGGTTGGGACTGGGGCCGCAGCACGGCACCAGCGACTGCTGCAGCTGCAGCAGCTGCGCGCAGCAGCAGCGGCGGTGCCACTCCTGCTGCCGCTGCTGCTGCTGGTGGTGGTGAAAGCGAAGGGGCGATGCAGAGCGGCGGCCAGCAGCCGCAGCCTGGTGATGGGGACAGCGCGGGTGCTGGTGCTGCTGGTGGTGGCAGGGTGCAGCCTGGCGACAGCAGCGACCACCACGCGGCGCCGGGCGATGCCGACGCTGCTGCCGGCGGGCAGTTCTGGCAGCACTGGCTGCAGCGGCAGCAGCAGCGGCAGGCGGGGGCGGCAGACGTGGGCATGGCGCTGCCGCTGGGCCTGGAGCTGATGGCTGTTGGGGGCGGCAGCAGGCGGCAGCAGCAGCAGCAGCAGCAGCAGCAGGTGCCGCAGAGAGGGGCGGAGCATGCACGGCTGGTGGAAGGCCGGCAATGACCTGCAGGCGTGGCAGTGCTTGTCTGGTGGTCGTAGTGCGTGTGCTGGCCACTCACCATCCTAATGTCACCCAATCAAGCCATAGCATCCACGCGGTCGGCCCCGCACCCCACAGGCGTGGAAGGGGCCCACTGTGCTGGTCGCTGTGAGCTTGTACTTGTGTGTGTGTGGTGAAACCCGCTTTGGGTGCGGGGCTTTGCCTCTCACGTACACACAGCTAATGCCACAGTGCCCCCCAAAACGTGGGCTACAATGGCGGGGGCATTTGCTGCGCTTGCCATGCCTGCTTCAGTGCTGTGGGTTGTTACAAATTGTTCATACACTGTCACGGTTACGTCACAGTGGTATGTTTGTTAAGTGGCTCCAACTGATATGTTGACGCAGCAACGTTGAAAAAGCCGTTGTGCATGCTTGCAGAGTAACGTTGTCAGCAGGGTCGCGGTGCAACCCTTCACACGGTGCTTGGAAGTACCCACTGCTTGAGCTTGAGTGAGGTGCTGGACCACATCTCATTTTCGTGTAAACGCACCAGTTGCATGCTGCCATGACTGTCCTGTCGATATACAAGTAGTAAACGGTTTAGTACTCCGTGACCGCTTGAAGGAGCACACACCCTCTTGTCGCGCACCTTGCTGCCATGGACCTGCTGGAAGTGCTCGGTATCTCACCGCCTGCAGCGGACAGCGCACTGTGCTTGGAGATATATGATGACAGATATATGCAAGGTAAAGTATCAAGCGATACATATGTCGCCAACGTGTGCAGCATGTCACCACCAGCAGCAGCAGCAGCAGCAGCATGCACCGGGCGTTTGCTGGCATGACTTGATGGTTATGAACATTCATGCGTGCTTGCAGGAGCTCCAAGTGAAGCGTTGGAGGCTTTGTGCGAGCAGTGCATGCAGCTGCTGTCTCCCCACATGGCTGGGTACATCTGGCAGCATGAGCCGCTCAGGCTGCAGAGCAGCAGCAGGCAGCTGCCACCATGGCTGCTGAAGAAGAGAGGTGAGGTTAGGCCAACACGCAGTGGTGGTTCAAAAGGCTGACTGTTTCACTGGAGGGCTAAGTGTAGGTTGTTCAGCGACAGTCCCAACACACCTGCCAGCTCAGGCAGGACACCTGCACCCTCGCCTTGTGCGAGCAGACAGCAGCCCAGCAGCAGCTGATGCATGCTCAGGTACACTACACAATTCCTTGTGCAATTGCATGATGGCCAGTTGCTGCACATGCTTGGGCAGCATTGAGCAGCAGCGAAGCCTTGCAGTAACATATGCATGGTTCTGGCACCAGCCACTGGTGCCTGCCGCAACCAGCCACTGGTGCCTGCCGCAACCAGCCATTGGTGCCTGCGGCAACCAGCTTGTGGGCATCAACCTGTCGGGGAAGGTGGCTGCAGCGTCGGCATGTCACTCACTGCTCCCCAACCAATGATATGTCACACCTTAATGTTGTCATGTCCGCGCCCTGTTCCGCACGACCATTGACAGGCAAACGCTCCAACCAACAGCAGCAGCAGCAGCAGCATCCGCCGTTCCTGTGGGGTGTGCTGCGCTACGAGGACAATGTGGAGGACGAGTGGTGGGCCGTGTGGCTGCTGCTGCAGCTCAGCAGGCAGCTGGCCCACCTCTGCATCCGCCTGTGGGACGACGACGGCGAGTTCCTGCTCATAGAGGTGGGCGGCAGGGTTTAGGGTTCAGGGTTCAGGGGCTGTGCTGGGGCTGCACTCGGGACTGTTGGGATGTGGCAGGCTGTTGGGATGTGGCAGGCTGGCAGACGTCGTGTGCGGCTGTGCCGGCTGTGTGCCTGCTGCTGCGGCTGCAGCTGCCACACCTGTGCGTGCAGCTGCAGGGCGGCGGTGGCGACCTTGCTGATGGTTGTCAGCGGTTACGCTGCTGCGTCCCGCTCACAGCAGACCTGTCATGGCGCTGGTTGAATGCATTCAGATGTCGCCTGGCAGAGTTGGTCCTCGTAGCGGTGAAGGCAGGGTGCTGGGAGCTGAGCAAGGCCGGCTGTAGCCACGCTGCGGCCATGCAGCTGGACGCCAGCACGCAGCCCATGCTGCTGCGCTCCACACGCAGCCCGTGCTCGTGCTCGTGCCAGCTGCTGGGGACGCTGCACGCTGCCCGCATCGACTGGCTCCACACTACCCGTCATCACACGCGCTGGCTGTACGCTGGCTGTGCTCCTGCGTCCTGCAGGCCGCGTATGCGCTGCCGCGCTGGCTCAAGCCGGAGACGGCGCCGCACCGCGTGTGGCTGCGCGGCGGGCGGCTGCACCTCATCCCGCCACCCAGCAGGGGCGCGCCGCTGCTGCCGCCGGCGCCCAGCATCACGGATGCCGTCGGGGTCCTGAGCTGCGGCAGCTACGAGACGCACAACGCCCGGTGAGCTGGGCGGGCGGTGCTGGCGGAGATGTGCAGTCAGACGCTTACCAGGTGCCAGGTGCCTGAACTTGTGCCTAAACCTTCTGCCTGACTCCCTTCCAGAGGCAGGGCAGCGCGGTGCTGGCGCTAGCCAGCTGGCTGGATCGCAACCAAACTCGACGCAGGCCATCAACAGCAGCAGCAACTCGTTGCTGCAGGTTAATGAGCTTGGTGGGTAGGTTCCCCGGCGTCACCTTGCTCGCCTTACCCAAACACCCAACGTCTCCTGCACCTGCTGCTGCTGCCTACGCTGTGGCGGTCCCGACACTGTGCAGGGTGGAGGCGCCCATCCTGGCCAGGCTGGCCGGCTACCCGCAGCGAGCCGCTCAGCAGCAGCAGCGCGTCACAGCCTGGCTGCCGCAACGGGTGGGGCTGCTGCTGCAGGCAGACCCCCAGCTGGTGTCGGCGGCAGTGGAGGCGTTTGTGGGCAGGTGGGTGTCTTTTTTCTACGTGAATCCCCCTGCTGACACAAGCGTGTTGTGTGGGGGTTGGTGGATTGTGGATCCAGTCAGCATCTCAGGATGAGCGTGATGTCAGCACTTGACGGAATGGAGATAAGCACACAATGCAATGCAGCGCATACTATTTCACCCTGCTGACGCAAGTGTGTTGCGTGAGGTTGAGTGGTTGTGGATCCAGTCAGCACCTCAGGTGTGTGGCGCATCCCAGGATGAGGGTGGTGTCAGCGCGTGACAGAAGGGAGACACCCGCACAATATAACGCATCACACATCGGGTTGCAATCGTGTTCGGCCTGCCATGCTTACTGCATGCTGCTGCTGGGAGTGCTTCTAGGGCGTTGTTGCATGCTTGCGCATCTGTTTAGTTGCTTCGGCCTCTTCTGCATGCACACTTGGAAGGTGCACTTATCACAACGGCCCTCCCCGTGGCTGCTGCACCATGTGCCCTGCGTCGCACCCGCAGGCAGCGAGAAGACGTGCAGGCAGCGGCCAAGCTCGCTAACTTCCCGCCCAGCGACATGACGACCGCGCTCGTCACGCTCAACCGCTGCATGTATGCCCAGCTCATGGGCGCCGACTTTGCTCCCCCAGGGCCTACCCTGCCGCTCCCGGCGGCGCCTGGCTGGGGGCGGCGCCGCCAGGCAGGCCAAGGCGCACGCCATGGGGCTCAAGCTGGCGACAGGCATGGAGATCATGGCCCTGCGCCTGGGACTGGACGGGGCCAGCAGCAGCAGCAGCAGCAGCAGTGCAGCTGGGGTAGAAGGCACTGGCAGGACACTAGGTGCAGATTCACCTGGAGTTCCAGCAGCTCAGTTGGGGCAACAGCAGCAGCAGCAGGCGGCAGTCCCTGCACCCCCGCTGACGGCCCACCCAGCTTGGCGGCAGTACCTGGCCAGCCTCACGCGCTCGGGCTACTTTGGCGGCGAGCTGGAGGGCTCCGCCAGGCACAGGCAGCTGGTGGCGGCGGCGACAGCAGCGTTCACGGCGAGCCCCGCGTACGAGGCTGGCTGCGCTGCTGCCGCTGCACCTGCCAGACACCTGCAGCTGCTGCTGGCAAGCATAGATGCGCAGCAGCAGCAGCAGCAACAAGGGACATCACAAGGTGTTGCTGCTGCTGCTGCTGCTGCTGCTGTGTTGGATGCTGAGGGTCTGGAGGAGGACTGTGACGGCTGGCTGGCGTTGGAGCCCGAGAGGGCCCAGCAGCAGCTGGAGGCTGTTGAGGCGCAGATGGCGGCACGTGAGACGCTGAAGCAGCAGAAGCGCAAGGCGGCAGCAGCAGCAGCAGCAGCGATGGGCACAGGTGGCACCGCAGCAGCAGCAGCACCTGTTGCTGAAGTTGATGCAGAGCAGCTGGTGGCAGGGTTCAAGGGCTTTGTGCAGCACCTGGGGAGCCTTGACGGAGCTGAAGTGCCAGCAGCAGCAGCAGCAGCAGCAGCAGCAGCAGCAGCAGCAGCAGGTGGCAGCAGCAGCAAGCACACTGCAGCAGGGGCAGTTTCTAGCAAGCAGAAGCAGCAGCAGTGGCATGGAGAAGCCACTGCTGGTGCTGCTGTCAACTTCAATGCAGATGCTTTCCTGCAGGAGCTCATGGGTGTTGTGGGAGCAGCAGCAGCTGCAACGCCGGCTCATGTCAGCAGCAGCAGCAGCAAGGCCCAGCAGCAACAGCAGCAGGTGCCGGAGGCGGGTGCTCTGCTTGCGCAGCTGCAATCTCTGCAGCAGCCGCTGGCGCAGTGTGTTGAAGCCGATGACTCTGGAGGTGCTGCTGCTGGCGCTGCTGCTGCCTTGCGGAGTTTGCAGACCCAACTTGGAGGAGCAGCAGCTGCAGGCGGTTGCGATTTTGGAGATGACTACGAAAGCAGTTCATCTGAGGGTTCAGGTTTTTACGGCTCAGATGACGTGGATGATGATGATGAGGAGGGTTCGGAGGGTGATGGTAACGGCCTCATTCAGCAAGGTCTAGGGTTTGAGCAGTTGCATGTACCACCTCCATCGTCCGCACCCAAGCAGCAGCAGCAGCAGCAGCAGGCGCAGTGGCAGCTGCCACCCAGTTTTCAGGCTGCTGCTCGTCCTGCAGGAAAGAGTCTGAAGGGAAGTTGGGAAGTTGAGACAGCAACTGACAGTGATGACGTAGATACAGATGCGACAGAGGAGGATGCACTGTCCATGGGAGGCCACGACGCGGTTTCAGCAGGCAGTGACAGCGAAGATGACAGCAGCAGTGGCAGTGACAGAGTTGCAGCAGCAGCAGCAGCAGGTGGAAGCAGCAGCGACACCGGGCTGCAGGGCAATGCAGCAGCTGGCAGTGCTGGCAGCAGGAGGAAGGCAGGGTTCCTTGGGGCCTACACCACTGCACTGGATGCTGAGCTGGCAGCGACGACCATGGCACAGAGCTTTGAGCGGGTGCAGGTGCAGGATGGGCAGCAACAGCAGCAGGGTGTGGGTGTCGGCGGTGGCCAGGCTGGCGGCAGCAGTGCGGCTGGTGCTGCTGCAGCAACTGCGGGTGCGGCAACAGGTGCCGGGGCAGGCGGTAGGCTACGAGCTGCTGAGCTTGCTCCGCTAGATGTGGACATGAACTTGATCAAGAGCTTGGTTGCATCATACACTGCGCAAGGTGGCATGCCTGGTCCTGCCAGCAACCTGGCTGGCCTGCTTGGGCTGCAACTGCCCACAGAGGTCGTGGAAGAGCAATAAATTGCATCACTTGTCTTGGAGGTGCGATGGTGCTTGCTCACTAATGCTTGCTGATACTTGGGGTTACTGTAGCCCAGGGGTGTGCCATTTTCAGTTTTCAGCTCCTCTTGAAAGTAATTACATGAAATCTGAAATGAAATGAAAATTGAAACGCGTCACTTGAAATAGTGAAAGATGTCTGAGCAGCAGCAACAGCAAGCGGGCGGGCAAGTTCAAACTGCAGGCCCTGCCCGGATCGGGCTCGCGCGATCACGGCACGCACTCGGCAACGATGATGAAACGTCTAGCAATAAGCATAAGGGGCCAGCTCCCAGCTTCGCCCGCGACTCGATCAAGGTAGACAATGGCAAGCACAGGTGCACCCACTGCAACAGCAGTGTGTCTTCCAACATCACGCGCGCCAAGCTCCACCTGCTGATTTGTCCCAAGTTCCTTGAGAGCGAACCAGCACAGGCAGCGGCGGACAGCAACGAGGAGGTTAGCAAGGCGATACAGGAGCACAACAGCAGAAGGTGAGACTCAGCAGCAGATGCAACAGCAGCAGCAGCAGCAGCAGCAAATGTTTCTGCTCAGACTCCAAATTTCCTTGCAGGCGTGCCAAGCAGGCGACACTCACTGGCCTGCTACCTGGTGGCAGCAGCAGAGGCGCTGGCAGCAGCGTTGGCAGCGGCAAGGGCAGCAGCAGCGGCAGTGGGGATGGTGGTGCCCTGCCCTTCGTCAAGAAGTGGCCCAAGTTCTCCAAAAAGGACTTTGACGAGGCCAACACCCTCCTGCCCACAGCCATCTACCGCTGCAACCTGCCCATGACCATCGTTGAGCACCCGGACTTCCAGGAGTTCATCTACGGGGTAGCACCCTGGATGCGACAGCAGGGGTAGCGCAGCATGCTAGCTCAATCACGGCACAATATGGCTTTGGTTTTGTTAGATGTGTGCTTAATTGCGTTGAGCAGCGATTTCTGCAGTTATTGTAGGGCAGGAGTGCTCTCCTGCCATGTGGGAGGTGATGCAGCATGCTGCAGCCCCTTGCAGTTCACTGCAGTAGGTTGCTGTGCATGGGTCCCAGGGCATTTGCCATGCTGTAACCCCTCAAAAGTGATATATTAATGCTACTCAAAGGGTTCTGGTAGAGCCTTGCGCAACCTAACGCGTTCCTCGCTCGCCAAACGCCCATTTCGCTGTCATTTCACTTTCCGCAGTGGGGCTCAGATCGAGTTAAATTTGCAATGAAATGAAAGAAATTGTAAAGTGAAATTTGTAATGGCACACCCCTGGCTGCAGGCCCGGCTACAGTTAGTGGTGCAGATATTTCCACCAGAACCCTGGTCTTTCTTATGGTAACCGTGTAGCAAGGCGCTCAGATCACGCAGGCAAGCTTGCGAATGCCATCGCATTGTTCAAGTGTAACTGCGTTGTCGCCATACTGTCTTTCAACCCCTGTGTCACCGCCACAACCCAGCCACCACTCACCTCTGCTATTCGGCGAGACTGCTTGATCGACGGACCGTTTACACCAGTTTGTTTTTCTGCTGAATAAGGTCACCATGCAGGGTTTGGCGCCGCTTATAAAGGCGGGTCTCGGCTTCGGCCCAGCAGCAGCAGGCCTTGCCTTCCCAGCAGCAGCAACAGCAGCCCTGCCGGTCCTGCAGCGACTGTTTTCCTCCGCGTCGACGAAGCGGCTGTATGTTGGCAACCTTAACTTTCAAACGAAAGCAGAGCAGCTGGCGCAACACTTTGGGGCTTTTGGCAGTGTGCAGGATGTTGTCATTCCGCTGGACAACATGGGCCGCTCCAGGGGTTACGCATTTGTGGAAATGGACATGGAAGGCGCTGAGTCAGGTGAGCATGGTAGCAAGCACATCAGGTCACCTCGTGCATGAGGCCAGGACGGATGCAGGCGTGTGTTCCTGGCAGTGCCTCTGTGTGTTGTGCAGCGCCTGCAGCCGCTGGCCCTGCACCATATGCATGGTGGAGCTGTGCGGCTGGCGGGGAGCGGCAAGCTGCTCGTGGGACCCGGTTGATTCGTCGTAGCTCGCCGCAGCTCTATGTAGCTTGCGTCCTGCCCCGGCTCTCCAGCGGCTGCCTTGCCTGCCCAGCAACGTTTGGCCCATGCGCTCGCTGTTGAATGTGGCCCTGCTGTGGCTTGCTGCAGCTGTGAGGGACATGAGCGTCAAGCTATGGGGCATGCCAGACTCTTGATTGGCATACACTCTCCATTGGTTCAATTGCTGCTGCTGCTGCTGCTGCTGCTGCTGCTGTGTTGTGCAGCCGTGGGCGGGCTGGACAAGAGCGACTTCATGGGCCGCACCATCCATGTGAACGAGGCGCGGCCCAGGGAGGAGCGGCCACCCAGGCAGCGCAGCTTCGGCGGCGGCGGCGGCGGCGGCTGGGGCGGCAGCAGGCAGCGGCAGCAGAACGACGACTGGGAGCAGCAGTAGGCAGCAGTTGGTAGGAGTGTGGCACCGTGCCGGCGATCAGGCAGCTGCTTACAGTGCGCTCAACTGCAATCGGGGGCGCTGCACTGCAGCAGCTGCAGCCTTTGAAATCGGGTTGAGGCTGCAGCAGGGCGCGGGGGGGGGGGGGGGGGGCGGCTGCGCTGGCAGCAGCGCCTGCATGTCGCAGCTGTCTTGGTGGGAGTGAGGGCATGCATACTCACGCTTCACCGATGTGTGTTATGTGTTGTTTGTTGGCGTTTTGGCGTGCTGGTGTGGATGCATCAGATCCGCATCATAGAACCTTCATGGGATGGCTGTGGCGCTCGGCTGTCGCCCGTCTTGTGGTGTGGCGCGCGTGGTGTGTCAGCTGACGGTCACCCTGTGTGTTGGCTGGCGGGAGACGCTTCTGCCTGCTACTTTGCTCTCTGGTTCAATGCTGGGATCACTGGCAACGCTTGCTGCTCGCTGCTTCTGGATTGATGACGGTGATATCGTGTTGCATGTCGAGCCGTTATGTTGTGCCGCTGGCTCCCAGGTCAGGGCTGTCGTCTGATCCAGGTACAATGCGGCATCAACAGCTAAGCAGGGCGGTGATGCTATGGCTTGAATGGGTAATATGATGATGATGATGATGAGCAGGGCGGCGATGTATTGCACAGCGGAAGACGCATGAAGTAAGTTTGTGCGTGATTTGCACACGCGCCGGCTCATCAACTGTGTCTGCTGCAGCTGGCTGGCCATGGTTTCTGCAGCCTGTTGGACGTTGGTTGTGCCGCTGGCCGCTAGCATTCCTAGCTCAGGGTTGTTGTCAGATCCAGGTACAATGCGGCATGTAAGCAGGTTGGTGGTTCAGCGTACAGCAGAAGAAAGATGTGGTATGTTGTTGAGTAGGTTGCACAAATGCCCTCTAACTAACTTTGTCTGCTGCAGCTGCCTCAAGCACATATGCTCGCGGCCTGCCCATGGTTCATGCAGCCCGGCTGTTGAAGGTTGTGCTGTGGTTGGGCCACCTTAGATGTTGTCGTGATGGCAGGGAGTCCAGGGTATCCATTGGCGCCCCACTGCAGCGCGGTGCTGGCTGCAGGGCCTTGTGTGAGAACGTTACATGCTGAAAGTTGCAAAGGCAAGAAATGCGCAAAGCAGGGCCTTAAGGTTTGTCATCCATGTAATCAACACAGCAAAGTGACCACTGCAATCACAACTGGTGATCACCAGTTTTGGGCTGGAGGTTCTGCTGGCTCGGTAATTACAAGCCTCGTGATGTCAACGTATAACGGGGTTGCAGCAAAGCACACGCACCACACGTTCAGCCTCATGACGCACTTTGCAAGGTGGCAATACAATAATGTTGCCAGCAATGCAGCACTCCAAGTATGTGTACACCACCACAACTGCTTGTTGGGTCATGCACTTATGAAGATGTCAACATCATTAGACTGATGGACCAAATCTGACATAAATGTTGGGCAGAGGTGAAGTGAGTAGCAGCCTGCCATCAAGTGCACCGCCTGTCTGTCACACCCCCTCACAGTGGTAGGCAAATTTGTATGTCACTTTAGACGGTATACATACATGCCATGTGTATACACAATGTTTACCGGCAGCTGCTTATGGGCTGCACATGAACAATGCGGTTGTGCACTTCCCGATGCACGTGTTGGCATGCCCTGCACGTGCGTCGCCGCAATGCAATCATACGACTCAGCAGGTTGCAGCAACCTTCACACCCACGCCTACAACATGCTGCCTACTCCAGTGGGTGACGCTGCTGCTGCTGCTGCTGTTGCTGCTGCTGCTGCTGCTGTTGCTGCTGCTGCTGCTGTGGGCCATCTGGCACTGGGCTGTTTGACCTGCTGCCCAGCCTCCAATCGCTGCTGCTGCTGCCGCCCATTGCTGCTGCTGCTGCTGCCTCCTCCTCTTCAGTTACAGGCAGTCCCCACTCATCAACTGCTACTGAGTGCCGCCGCCTCCAGGAGCCAGGCGCTAGCCCTGATGCGGCACCGCTGAGTGCCCTGCCCTGTTGCAGCTGCTGCTGCTGCTGCAGCTGCTGTGTCAGTGATGCTCGATGTGGTGAACTGCTCCTGCTGCTGCTCCTGCTTGCAGGTGGTTGGCTGTCTGGGCTGTTTGCTCCGGAGGACGGAGTTGCTGCCGCAATGCTGGCTCGCAGAGCCTCACCTGCTGCTGCTGCAGGTTTAGGGCTGGCAGCAGCAGCAGCAGCAGCAGCAGCAGCTGGCTGTGCATCATCCAATTCATCCTCCCCAAAGTCGTTGATGTCATACTCGTCATCACCGTAGTCGTCACCTGCTGCAGCAGCTGTTGCAGGGGTTGCACTGCTGCTACCCGCTGCTGCTGCTGTTGGTGGGCTGCTGGTGCCTGCAGGACGGCTGGCACCTGCTGCTGCTGCTGCTGCTGCTGCAGACCCTGCTTCCACAACAGCAGCAGCCAGCGCAGCTTGCAGTGCATCATCCACTCCCGTCATGCCGTCAGCAGCTGCATTCATGCCAGCAAATGGATCTGCCAGTGCTGCTGCATCACCCGGATCAAGCGCTGCTGCTGCAGCTGCTTCTGCTCCAGCCTCTCCTGCTGCTGCTGCTGTGCCTGCAAGCGCCAACCCCGCAGCACCATGGCTGTCAAGAGACTTGTCAGCAGTTCCCCTCTTGCGCTGCAACTGCTTTTCCTGACGATCATCAGGGCATCTGCCGGTCGAGCTGAGCAGGCTGCCGGCAGGCACCAATAGGACGCCGATGACATTGGCAGCAGCCGACAGGTCGGCTCGCAGCCGCGTCAGCCGCTGCCGAGTGCTGCTGCTGTTGTTCAGCGCAAGTGCAATGGCATCGCCGATTGTCGCGCCAGCGGCACGCTTGCCGCCGCCGCCGCTGCTGCTCTTCTTCCCTGCAGTGACATCAGCCGCTGCTGCTGCTGGTGACGCCGCGTCGTCGTCATATGACGCCCACAGCTCAGCCAAGCTCGCAGGCACCTGCAGGTTCTGCAGTGCTTTCAGGTCCGCCTTAAGACCTTCCAGCAGCCTCGGACTAGCAGCCTCTGCCCTGCCAGCCCAACTGCTGCTGCTCCTGCTGCTGCTGCTGCTGCTGGCACCAAATGGACTGGGGCTCCCGCTGGGGCTTGTGGTAGCGCTGCTGGCTCTGCTGTCCTTGGTGCTACCGCTGCCGTCCTCGCCTCCTTTGCCTGGCTGCTGCTTCAGCAGGCGCGAGGGCTGCAGGCTGCGTGCTGCGCTGTTGATGCTCCCCGCCAGCTCCTGCACCTCCAGCGCTGCACCCTCCACTGCTGCCATGGTGCCGGGCACCTGCTGCATGCTGGCCTGCAGCATCTGGGAGGTGGCCTCAACCTGCACAGCAGCAAGGCAGCACGAGCAAGGGCAACCACTTCAGCCCTGACACAGTGAAATCATCATGGACTGCAGGCTGGCCTGCAGCATGCAAGAGGTGTGTGGCATCAGCCGCACACAGCCTGCACACAGAACAGCGCAGCACAGGACGGAACAGAACAGCACAGCACAGCCCGGCACAGCATGGTACCGGGCACAGCAGGAGCAATACCTAGCCCTGATCACACGCATTATTGTCAAGCAGCTGATGCATTGCAAGCAGAGCAGCACAGCACACCAAAAGGCATGTGCTAGGGGTGTCAGCATGCACTGTGGAGCAGCTGTGCTTGAGCGCCTGCTGCTGTGCCAGGCGTGTAGTGAAGCGGCAGTACACCAGACCGCTGGCTGACAACCGCTGCGAGTGTCCAACACATCGCTGCCCAGTTGCGCCTGGCTGTGCAGTCATCCGCACCAGCTGCTGCGGTGCACGCTCGTCATGCAGGTGCTGGTGTTGCGCTCGGCTGGTGCGGCTGCGCACCTGTTCTGCTGCCACCTGCATGTCCCTGGCCGCCACCTCCATCTCAGCCAGCGTGATGCTCATGGCCTGCAGGACGGCACGCCCCACAACGCCGTACATTCGTAAGAGTCACAGCTCAGTCAGGTGAGTGCATGGGGCTTGCATCAGATGGTATGCCTGCAGGGTTACACACACCTACCCAAACTGTTGTGCGCAAGCTGCTTCCTGTGAGTGGGTGTGGCCCAGGGCTGTGCTCTTGAGCATCATCACAGCGCTGTGTCTGGGCAAAAATCACCAGAGGGCCAGTGTCTGCTGCTCAACTAACTCGCCTATCAAAGTCACTGCACGGTGCAACGTCACTGCACTGATGAAGAGTCGCTTCAATATGCAAGTCAAGTTCAACATGCACTCAAGCATATTCGCTGCTCAACCGTCCTAGACACCCGCAGGCGTGCCCTGCAAAGGTTAGCCAGCAAGAAACCTGCACGTTCCTTACCAGCCGCAGCTGCACCTGCTGCTGGTGTAGCTGCTGCCACTGCTGCCGGCGCTCTGCTCACCTGCAGGACTGGCCGCACATACACCATAAACAAGGAGGCTGCAACACCCAGCAGCGCAGCAGCTGCCAGCCCCAATCCACCCAGCAGGCCCGGCCATGTGGCACCCAAGCCCTGTTGCTGCTGCTGCTGCTGCTGCTGCTGCTGCTGCTGCTGCTGCTGCTGCTGCTGCTGCTGCTGCTGCTGCTGCTGCTGCTGCAGCTGGTTGCTGTGCTGGCGTGTTTGACCCGAGCTGAGCTGTTGGGGTGTTGGGTTGACAAGCCGCACTGTTGTACCGTCAGCTAAGCGCACGATGGTGCCGATGCTGCTGCTGGTGACTGTCGTGGACGCGGCTGACGCCTGCGCTTCTGGCACCGCACCAGCAGCTGCAGCTGCAGCTGTGCACAAGCTGTGGAGGTGCCTCCCGCCGTGCGGCGTTACTGCTATGTTTGCAATGCATCTTCTCCAAGTGCTGCTGCTGTTGTTGACCCTGCTGCTGCTGTTGCTGCTGAGCCTGCAGCGCATGCGTAGGATGTGCAGCACAACGTCCCAGTCGTGCAAGCAAATGGTGTTGCAGCATGCGTCAAGCAAGGATACTACCAAGGCAGATTTTGTGCGGCATGGAGGCACAACTGCTGACAGATAGTGGTTCAAAAGAGACTCACGTCCATTGACGGCCGAGAGCTGGCAGCAAAGGCTGTGCAAAGGACATGCACTTTTGCGCCAAGCAGCAGCACCGCTGATCAGCAGCACACCATCACCTGGCCTGCTCACCTCGTGCTGCCCAGCTGCTGCCTTGCAGTTAATTTTGCGCCCTCCATACAGCAGGTGCGTTTCAATTATGCGCCGCGGTGCATGTTCACTGCTTCGCACCCGAAACAACCCTCCTACCGCACTGCTGCAAGTGCAAGTGATGATGAGGGTCGCACAACCATACAATTGCTAGCTTTCAAGATAATGGCGTATCTACCGCATAATCCCGACATCCCCTCCAATGCATTGTCACACGCACCGGGCCTGTTCTGAACCTGGCTTCGACAATAGGGAGCACCACACCACATAATGTTCTTAATAGTCGAGACATAATATAGTTCCTGAGCATTTTATTTCGTCTTCCACATGGCAGCAGCAGCAGCAGCGCTCTTCAGAGGTACGAGTTGGGGTGGAATTCATCCAGCTGCCCTGTATTGCCTGAGCATGCTGGCTTGCTACGACTGCTGTGGCCACCGACAGATAGAGCGCAGCGCATAGAGGCGACGTAGTCACCCTAGCCTGCTTTCCACCGTGTATGTGCATGTTGTGGTGGGTGGGATTGATAATCTTGGCTTTGCATGCATCACAAGCTACCTGCATGCACACTGGTAACCGGGGAGAGACCATCACCATCACCTTGCTGTTTGCTTATGCACATGCAGGGGCCTGGACCAGCAAGCAGATCAAAGCTGGCCACAGGCTGGAAGACCTGCAGTCTGGGCAGGTCAACATTGTGCACGTCATACGGCGGCAACCAGCAGTGCAGGACGTACCTGCAGCGCAGCTGCTCACAAATCAGCAGGGCAGGCAGGTGGGCGAACAGTGGCTGGGGCTGTCGGCAGGGACAGGCTGCTGGCAGGCACCTGCAGCGCTGCGCGTGAAGACATGCACGCCCGCATGCAGGGAAACGATGGAAGCATATGGCGCCACTGTTGCTGCGAGACTTTGCGCAGCAGCAGCTGTGATGCCATGGCACGTTGTAGGCATGTGCTGGCGTCAGGCAATGAGCAGCCTGCTGCCAACTTGTAGGGAAGTGTCGAGTGGGCACTGCTTGCGGGAACGGGTGGGACTGCGGCGAGCAGTCTGTTGCAGGCTGGGTAGTAGCAGAGCTGCTGTACAGGCCCTTTGTAGGTGCCATGATGTTGCAGCATCCTGTGGTGCACACAGTGACGTATGCGTGCGACTGCATTCAACAACCATTGCAGGCTGTGATAGACCTTCGCAGAGACCCAGAAGCAGCAGTGGCTTATCTACTGGAGTCGGTGCAGCATACACAGCTGCAGCAGCAGTTACAAGCAGACCTGCTGCAAGCAGCGCAGTGTATCAGCAGCTTGCGGCAAGTGGACCATGTGCGAGCAAAGCTGGAGTGTATAACCAAGCAGAGCTGTCCGCAGTGGCATGCGGACACTGTGGGTGTGCGCATGCTGTGCACGTATGCCGGGCCAGGCACGTGGTATGTAGAGAACAAGTGAGTCTGTGCTGTGCTGAGTCGGCAGCCAGGCCGGTAGGCCTGCCAGCTGGCGGCTACTGGCAGTGTGCAGGCAGTTTCAGCAGCTTCAGCAATGCACCACATGCCCAAGTGCAGCGTGCTCAACACAGCTCATCGGCCCGGTGTGCAGCTGCGCTGCACCTCTGAGTGTCCTCCAGATGCCCCGCAGTGGCGTACCGCCAGCTGTGTTCATCTACATCGCCATGTGTTTGCACGCCCGAGCATGCCATGGTCAGAACTGGGCGGTTTCAAGCTCCACATGGAGGTGTCGTGGTCGGCGCGGCGGGATATTTGCAGCGTCCATCTGCCGTGCGCGCCTGCCTGTGCAGGCATGTGACGCGCCACCTCAGCCCTTGGACTGGCTCGGCCTCCATCGCAGCTGTGGACGAGCGGTGTGCGGCACAAGCAGGGCCGGGCGACCTGCTGTTCCTCAAGGGCAACCTGAGCAGGGGCATGGCGGGTGAGCGCACAGTCGGCATCTGCATACGCTTTCCAGTCAAGACGTGACGCGGTTGCTCGCCCACACTGACGTCTTACCAAAAGGCATGTTGAGTCAAGACAATGCAGGCGAGGGGACAGCCGGCATGCTGATGTGTCGCACAGCCCCACATGGAGATGCGTCGGAGCACAATGCAGCAGCACCCTGCCAGGCACAGCTGCCTTGCAAAGGCAACCACCGTGCCAGGGCCTGGCAGGTGACGGCTCCGCATTGTGGCTGCTGCCTCTGCAGTGTCTGTTTGGGGGTCATGACCACTGCCGCCCCTGGTCGTGCAGGCTCAGGCTGTCAACTATGTTGCATGCGCCAGGAGTCCGTGCCGCCTGCTTGCCATGGCCGTGTGTGGCCCGCGGGCCGCGTGCGAGGGCAGCACCTTTTGCAGTTCAGCAGCTGCAGAGCGGTCGCAGGAATTGCCTGGCACGCCTGACAGCGGCTGTATGTGTGCTGACCGATGGCAGCGCCGCATTTAGACGCGCTGAGCAGGCTCCGCAACGGAGCGCCGCTAGCGCTGCACTGAAGACTGGCTGCTGTGTTTCTCGTCGCATCGGCTGCTGCTGCAGGCGCTGGTGCTGTGCACAAGTCTCCTGGTGTGGCTGGCGAGTGTGACGCCAGGCTGCTGCTGACCGTGGATGACGCGTGCTGCTCAGGCTGATGACGGCCGCGCTGCAGCAGCACGGCTGCACAACAGCAGGGCGTGCTGCAGCGCAGGACTTGACGCATGCGGCTGCATGGCTGCCACCTGGGCTACATTGATGCTTCACCTGAGCTTGAACAGAAAACTGTACATAACAGAGGCGTCTGCTGTGCTTGCCAGGCTAACTCGCTGCAGTGCTGCGCTGTGGTACAGCAGTGTGTTTCAAGACAGCTGTCATGGCATTGCAATGGATAGAGCCAGCATTGCTTACAGATGCCAGTGCAGCTTTGCATGAGGGAGGATGGCTCTGCTTTGCTTTCAGCTGGGTTAGTGCTGCTGCTGTTTACAGCACTGCCATGAACCTCGCTGTCAGCACACCTCCAGCCACAACGTGTGTGTGGCATTGCGCTTCATGAACTTGAAGTTCAACCAGGTGGTGTGGCTTACATCATGTCACCCAGACCTGATTCAAATTCCATCAATATGATGCCTTGGACGATGTATGACATGTGTCCTGTGATGCAACAGGCAACACTGTCGAGGCTGCATGATGTAGGTCTGCTGTAATGGTTCAGCTCTGTACTACTGTATTGCATTGTATTGTATTGTAACCATCAAGCAACAGCCTTGGCAATGCTGCCTTTGCAAATGCATATCTTCCAGGCTCAGGGGAAATGCACAGAGCTGCAACCAGACGAGACAGCAGCAACAGCAGCAGCTTGGGCGTGTTACAGGACAGCAGCAGCCAGTCACTGGAGTGTCCGGCAGCGTACCCAGACGTGGCAGCAACTGCTTCCATGACAGCATCACAGGGATGATGGTCCCAACATTCGTGTTCCTCCAACAACAGCAGCAACTACAGCAGCAGCAGCAGCAGCAGCAGCAGAACAGTTGTGATGAACAGCAGCATTTCAACATGTGTTATGCTAGTGCAGCAGTGGGGAGCACCTGGCTAGCCATGCAGAGTGCCCGCTGCGTATCCACAGTCGCATTTGTTGTTGCTTACTTCAACCATCAACCTCTGAGTGTGTGTATGTGCTGCTGCTGTGTTTGCTGCGAGTGTTACTGTCATGACGGGCTGTGACATGGGGTCTACTGGGAACTAAAGGCAGTGTGCAGGTGTCACGGGTGCCGCCCCGCACGGGGTGTGCACTTGTTGACACTTCTGCCCTGCACTTCTCTGCGCTACAGGTATGTTTGGATGTTGAGGCCTTGCTGCAGGAATGCGTGCCTGCATGGCAGCCTACTCGCAGCACCAGCAGAACCGTACTGTCCAAGGCTTGGCGGGGGTTTCCTGGTCCAGCATTGCTTGAACTTCGCAGCTGTGCATTTACCTGGAGCCCAGAAGCCGTTTTATTACACACTTGTGTTTGGCGCCCTCTGTTGAAGTTTAAAACCGCCGCCGGCCGTCTTGGCACACAGCACTTCATCACAATCGTGGTCAACTACCCTGCATTACCCCTCAAGTTGCATCCCCAGTGCATAACAACTGCTCTAACACTAATACCAAGATGGCGTCATTGCCATTGCCTCATGCAGAGCTGCCACGCTGTCAAGCATTGCAATTGTGCTTTGGATCGGTGTTGCCCGCAACTCTGCACAACCAGACATTGCTGGTGCTGGAATGCAAGGACGGGTGCCAATGTGCGGCACAGTCGGCCATGCAGCATGCAGCCGGCCGCTCACACTGTGCTTGTTCTGGCAGAACAAGCCACCCGCTGGAGAACCGGGTCAGGGCCATCTCACTGCTTGCACGTTATCAACATGTTGCCCTATTGGCGTCTGTCTCGTGGAGTGTAAGCGGGCAGTAAATCCCAAACAACACTACGTCCAAGCGTCACTACAAAACAAACAACCGTGCATTCACCCGCTTGAACACTACACTGCTGGAGCGGGAATGTGTGCAGGAAATGACGACAACATGTGTGCAGAGCGAGGCCTGAGCTAGACCTCACCCCAGCGTCAGCATGTATGCCATGACTGACATTGCTATGCCGTGCCAAGCTGCCGCCAGGCCAACAGCCAAGGTTGGGCCATACACAGTGGGTTCTACTGACCACCTGCCAGTGTCTGCTTGCATTCAAAGGCCTGTGGCACGTCGCCCTGCAAAACAGGTCAAGCTGCGCCTCAATGCACAGCCGAATGATTTCAAAATGCGCAATGGGGAGCAATCGGCCGAACTTGAGGCGTACCAGGAGGCCCTGGCACAGCTGGGCGCTGCTTATACGTCCACTATTACCGTGCTACAACAGCAGGTTTCTGCAGCTCAACTTACGGCCAATGCTGCAGTACAACAAGCACATGCGCAGCTGCTGGGAGCGCTTCGTCAGGCGGTCAATGCCAGTTTTGGGTTTAAAAGGGTCTGGGTTGGCAAGTCCTTCCCGTGGTGGACACAGGAGCTGACAAATGCTGTGCAGGCCAGGGTGCAGGCCTTTACACAGTACAGGGAGTCTGGCCTTGTTGCAGACTGGGATGCATTTGATCAGCAGCGCAAGGCTACTGCACAGCTTATCAAAGCAGCTGAGAAGCAGCACAAACAGCGATGCGAGCATGCAATCACTGCAGCGTACAGAGACCGCTTAAGTGATGACAGCACGCTTGGGGAGAAGGATATGTGGCAGCTTGTGCGTCGCCTGTGCCCTAAGCATGTCAGCGAGGCCGTGTACAGTGTCATGCAGCACCCCTCAGGACAGACGGCTTCAACCCCTGCAGAAAAAGCAGATGCATTCAAATGCCACTATCAGCGTGTTGGTAGCCATGCAGCGTTTGCCGCCGCAAACCCCCAGTTCGACCCAGCGCACATGACACAGGTTGCCGCCAATGTACAGCAGTACCTTCATGACTCAACCGCACCTCATGCTGCCCCACCCTGCCCGCTGGACTTGCCCATCACTGCCGCCGAGGTTTCTGCATGCTTGCAGCGTCTACGCACAGGCAAAGCTGGCAACCCTGCAGAGGAAGGCATTGTCAACGAGCTTTTGAAGTACGGAGGCAACACAGTTGCAGACATGCTGCTGCAGTACTGCAGCCTCATGTGGCAGCTTGAGCAGGTACATCAGGTGCCGGGGACAGTCGTCAGCATGCCTAAGAAGGGCGATCTGACAGACCCAGGCAACTACCGCGGCATCACCCTGCTCAGCGTGCTCTATAAGTTCTACACCAGCGTCCTCAATCAGCGCCTTATCAAGTTTGCAGAGGGCGAGCAGCAGGAGCAGCAGCAGCAAACACAAGCACAGCAGCAGCAGCAGCAGCAGCAAGGCCAGCATTCAGCACAACAGCAGCAGCAGCAGCAGCAGCAGCAGCCACGCGCAACTGCTGCTACAGCAGCAGCGGCGCCGCTGCTGCACGAGAGTCAGAACGGATTCCGCCCCAAGCGCAGTTGTGCTGACCATCAAAGCGTGCTCAGCGAGGTCCTTAATGGCAGGAAAGCTGAGGGAAAGGAGTCATATGTGTTGTTTGTTGACACCTTCAAGGCATTCCCTACGGTCTGGCTTGATGGCTTGTTCCAGAAGCTGTGGGATAAGGGTGTGCGTGGCAAGATGTTCCGTGTCTTGTACAACTTGTATCAGGGCGCGCAGCGTGTGGTGTCTCATGAGGGTTGCACCACGGATAGGTTCACCTGCGACCTTGGCCTGCATGAGGGTGATGTTATTTCGCCCACACTGTACCTGTTGTTTATCGACGACTTGCTGCGTGACGTGCATGCAAAGCACCCTGGCGTTACCCTCATGGGCCCTCGTGACGAACCTGCAGGCCAAGTTGTGGCAGCCATGCAGGCTGATGACTTTGTTGCTGTCTGCGGGTCTCTGTCTGAAGTTCAGGCTGTGGCTGCAACTGTTTACAATTACAGTTGCCAGTGGCGCTTCAAGCTCCACAGCTTGAAGTCTGCCGTCATGCATGTGCTGCCAGCAAGACAGACCAGCCAGCTGGTCGACTCCGGCATTGTTTGGAACAATGTCCCTGTGCCTGTTGTATCGGAATACTGCTATCTTGGCCTGTGGTTCAACAATACCTGTACATGGACCACACATTTTGAGAAGATGCTGGCTAAGGTGCAACGTGTGAAGGGTGCGCTCATGCCAATTTGGAAGAGCCGCAGCATCAGTGTGGAGGTTAAACGCATACTGTTGCTGACGTGTGTCCGTCCCATTGTCGAATATGGCAGTGAGGTTTGGTTTCCGTCCACAGCTAGGCAACTGCAGCTGATTGACAAAGTGCAGACAGACATCATCAAATGCGCAATGCGCTGTGGCAAGGAGCGCCCATGCTCTTCAGCTCTCTTGGCAGAATGGGGTGTGAAACCGTTGCATATGTGGCTTCATCAGAGGGCTTTGGAGTACTACTACAGGATTCAGCGTATGCAGGGCGTTCGGCTGCCAAATCAAGTGTTTACAGCTGAATGGAGGCGTCCTGGTGGTGCTGTGGCGGTGACATCGTGGCACAAGTATGTGCAGAGCCTGCTGTGCAAGTATGGTGTGAATGTTGTGACCGCGGAAGGCAGAGCCAGTGCGTGCAAGAGCCATGTCAACAAGCAGGTCAAGACACTACATGCTGAAAGGATTGCATGTGAAACGTTGGAACACTCCACTCTGAGTCGGTATGTGGCTCATGTGCATCCCTCTCATGTTGATGCTATGGGTTTCAGGAGGCCTAGGCCGTACTTGCGTTCAGTGGCAATTCCACGTGGTATTGAATTGCTGTTGCGTGTTCGTATGGGTTGTCTGTGTGTACATGAGCGTACTAGTCAGTTTGGCGGTCGCAGAGCTAACTCCACTTCAGGATGTCCTTGTTGTGGTGCAGAAGTTGAGTCTTTGTCACACTTCATGTTTGATTGCCCTGCTACTTCTGCTCAGAGGGATGATATGTTTGCTGAGATCAGATCCCTGCCTGGTTGCGCTGAAAAGTTGCGCAGTGTTTTGTCCATGGCTGATTCGTCAATCAAGGTGTTGCGTTTTGTATCTGATGATATTTGGGGCAGTTCTGGAAGATGTCTGATGGTGTCACCGTGTATTGCTGCTTTTCTTGTCAAGTCTTGGGATGTGCGCAATGCATGCAAACATTCTGGAGCAGTGCTCCCTCCTCTTTCCGCCCCGGTGGGGCGCGGGGCCGATGGCGCTGATGCTATGGCTTGAATGGGTAATATGATGATGATGAGCATGTATGCCATGTTGCAACATGCTTGTGGTACCCTGCCGGTGCCACGCACAGGCACATTTGCTAAGATTTCACCAGGCGGTGCATGCTGATGCTTACAGCAGCCACAACTCCGCAGGCTGATTTATGCTTCCTCGGCGAAACTAGCCCTGGTCAGCTACATCAAGTGCATTGCGCAATCCACAGATGCCAGGGCAACCAGTGGCGTGCACGCATGCGCCACTCTCCAGTCGTTCTGTTGCGTGCTTCATTCAAGACGACACGCCGTGCAGAGCACACCATGCTATGCCTAAGCAGCCCTGCCTATGCATGCCCCCGAGCATGCAGCCCCTTCCTCATTGATTGCGTTGCTGCTTGCGTGCCAGCGCTGGCTGACACGCAGCAAGTCTCCCGCCATCGCCAAACAACGCCAAACACTCAGCACGCCAGGCACAAGGCACGCAGCGCAGCGTGGCGCCATGCCTGCCCTGCATGCGCACAGCCTGTGCAGCTCCACGCCTGTACAGCAGTGCCGCCCCCCTCCCCCGCCCCCCACCTGCCCCTGCGTCACAGCTCCTCGTCCTCCTCATCCTCCGCCATGCAGACCTTGTCTATGGCCGCCTTGATGGCCGCCCTGTCTGCTGCCGCAGGCTTCAGGTCCAGCGCGGTGTTGAAGCAGGCCAGCGCCCGGTCGGGCTGCCCCAGGCGCTTGTGCAGCCGGCCCATCATGAAGTGCACGGACGACTCGCGCGGCACAATCTCCTGCAAGCAGACAATCGCAGAGCACACGCATGTACCAAGGTTGACGGGTTGATAGTCGTACACCTTTTTTCTGTCACGCTTTGACACCGTGCTCATTGGGGGTGGCTCATACCATCTAAGATGGTGACTGGACCCACGTGTAACTACTCTCTCTCATACAGGAGGCAGCGCAATGGCTGCCAGGGCTGCTCCAGGTGGTTGATCGTGTGGACAGCCAAACCAGCCGCAAGGTACATGCAGCTTGCTCTCCTGCAAGCAGTGCAGCGTGCGTGGCCTGGCCTCACCTGCAGCGCCTGCAGCTCTGCGAGTGCCTCTTGGTGCCTGTCCATGGCAGCCAGCACGCCGGCGGCCTCGAAGCGCGCGAGGGGGTTGCGGCCGTCAATGGCTATGGCACACTGCCAACAGGGCGGCCAAGCACGGCAGCGCAGCATCAGAGGTCCGGCTCGAATGCACGATGTCCAGTTGGTGTGGTGAAGGCACGTGCACAGGCACTGCAGGCTGTGCAGCATCAGCATGTGCCTTCCCTGACACTGATCGACAAGAGCCTGCAGCTGGTGCAGGGCCCCCTGCAGGTGTTATAACGCCCATGCCGCCCCCCTCTCCTGCTCAACTCACGCATCGATTGGCTCGCTGGGCTAGTGCGTGAGGCAGGTTCAGTCCTGAACGTACTACTGTAGTGTATTGTATCATATCAGATGTGTACAGTCATTTGTGGCGCCATTAAGCGCCACATACATGGCATGGCGCCAGACCTCTGCCAGGTGAGACAGCTGGGGGTGAGGCGTTGCGTGCACGGCCACTCGGTCGTCGCTCGCCACACATGCCTGCTGCGCTTCCTGTTTCCCACCTTGAGCTGCCGCAGAGCCTCCGCCAGGTGGTTCATCTTGCGCAGGGCGCTGCCGCAGCAGCAGCGCAGCACGCTGCTGCCCGGGTTGATGCGTGCCGCCTGCTGGTAGTATGCAAGTGCCTCGGCTGCCTTCTCCTGCTTCAGGCAGATCTGGCCCAGCCCGTAGCTGTGGCAGCAGCGTGTGCAGGCACAGCAGCACTGCGTCAGCATGTGGGTGGCACGTGCACTGATGTCAGCGCAGATGAGCACCAGGGACGCTGCTCAACCCGAACAAGGGCCACCGGAACGAGATGAGTGCACATGATTCTGCTGCCACAAGCCTTTTGGGCGACTCACAGGGCGTTGTAGTGGCGCGGGTCGCAGCGCAGCGCGTGCTGGTATGCTGTTGCTGCTGCTGCCAGGTCCTCCCCAGCCAGGTGCTCGTGGCCCAGCAGCGTGGCTGCGTAGGCCATGTGGGGCGCCAGCTGCAGCGCCCGCTGGAACAGGCGCACGGCAGACTCGTGCTCGCGCTGCAAGCTGAAGCAGTTGCCGGCGATGCACCTGCAGCCGGGCCAGGCAGGGGCGGCGCGCAGCACAAGTTCAGGCGGCGCTGCGCCGGTGCTGTGATGTGAGGGGCCGGTGCATGCTGCGGCACGTGGGCCTGTGTTGCATTGCTGGCCGCATGCGCCGAGTCAGGCACCGCTCAGCACACACAGCTGCACAGCCCAGCTTTTTGCCAAGTCATGCAGCGAACTGCCCAGCAGCCTCTGCAACCTCTGCAGCTGCCATGCCAGTTTCTTTCGCAGGACAGGCTCGGCGGCCGCCCAGGGACCCAGCCCCAGGGTCTCACCACGCCTCTGGCGCCATCCTGTCCACTGCCAGGGCGTGCTGCGCCAGGTGAGCCAGCTCCACGTCGCGCTTCAGGTGCCACAGCACGGTGCTGTACAGCTCCATGCCCTGCAGAACAGACAAGGAGGAGGGAAGACACGCACTGATGCTCGAGGGCAATGAGCAGATGGCTCATGGCGCGCACTACTCACAAGCTGCCTGTTCTTGTGGTTGGTTGGTTGGTTGACACAAGGGAGACTGGACTGTGACAATTTCTGTACCGCGTGTGACTGGCTGTGGGCATCGTGTCCAGCCGTAGCACATGCAGGCACAAGCTCCTCAGCAGCTTCCCCAAGAACTGATCAGCCAACATGCTCAAGGTGGCAGAGCAGCCGCGTCATTTGACGGCTGACTGGCCTGCTCCTACACACTCCAGCACCAGCTGCCGACAAGCCTCGCTCGACCGACCAGCAGCAGCAGCAGCGCAGCGCGCACCTCAAGGTTGAACGGGTCAGCAGCGCGCGCTGCCTCAAACGCCTCAGCCGCACGAGCGTAGTCGACCAGCTCACACTGGCAGCGGCCTATCAGCAGCAGCACACCCGCGCTGCCCAGCTGCGCAGGAGGCAGCTGTGCCAGTGCACCCAGCGCCTCCCGCGCCTTGTACTGCGACAGCAGGTGCAGCGCACGGCGCAGGGGCAGCAGCAGCGACGCCAGCTGCGGGCACAGCCAGCAGACACACCCGCTGACGTCAGTCGTGTGCACAGCGGGCGCTGCTGTCCAAGCTCAGCAAGAAGCAAGAGCAGCCACACCACTGTTATTCTGCCTGCATCTGCGGAAGTACAAAGGGCTGTGAACGCGAGGCATTGAGTTTGTTCTGTGAAGGCTCGCCTGCTCCAGCTGCTCGTCTCAAAGCTGGGGGGTCAGCCGCAGAGTTTGCCTGCATACCTGCTCCTGCTGCTGATGCGACTTGAGCGGGACCGCCTGCTCCTGCTGCCAAGCATGGCCGCCCTGCCCAGCAGTAGCACTGTCAGCGCTAGGGGTGTTCTCGCCCCCATCACGTGCTGCTGCTCTCGGCGTCCCCCCGGCACTGCTTGCACGCTGCTGGTGCCGCTGGCGCGGGGCGGCTGCTGCTGGGCTGTGCTGCATTTGGTTGGGGTCCTGCCGCCCCAGGGGCGTGGGGGTGCTGCTGCTGCTGGCACCCGGCGTTGCATCCCCATGCGAGGCTGCCAGCCTTGCACTGCGCCTGCACGCAGCAGCAGCAGCAGCAGCGTGATGCACAGCCAACACCGTGTTAGTGCAGGCTTGCAAGTCCATGGACGTGTGCCTAAAGCGGCAGCATGCAGCAGCTTATAAGCACGTCATGTTCGCTGCTGCATGAATGCCCATCAGATGCAAGGTCACCGTGCAAACCACGTGCTGCAACTACTGTGCACAGCAGCTCCACAGCTGCGCCGTCAGCCCTGCACGCATCATTGAGACTTGCGCCCTGTGCACCTGCCCCGTACCTGGGGGTGGCGCCGGCCCCTGCTGTTGCTGTCTGTTCAATCGCAAACAGCCGTCCTGCCTTGGCAGTCTTGCGGCCCCTGCCACCAGCACCACCACCAGCAGCAGCACCCGCTGCTGCAGCTGTGCCGCCCGCTGGGACTTTCCTGCCTAGCGTGGGTGTGCGGCTGCCTGCTGGCGGATCCGGGAAACCCGGGAACAGGCCACCTGAAGCAGCAGCAGCAGCAGCAATGCAACCTAGCCCACAAATCCATGAGCCCAGACGCTCTGCACTACCGGGCAATCAGCACAGCAGCTGGCTACCAACCGGGAGGACGTCGGCCACATTCAGCAAGTTGCGAGCGCTGCACGCATCTGGTGGTGCAGCTGTATGTGCTGTTACCGTCATGTTGTGTTGTGTGATGTGCCCCACCTTTGTGTGGCTTGGCTGGCGCTGCTGCTGGTGCGCCCAATGGCGACGGCGTCACAAACGTGAGCATGTGGGGGGTGTGCCCCGCCGCCAATGCGCTGGGCCCTGATGGCGGGGCGTCAGTCCTGTGGGCACACAGCAGCACCCAGGCTTGAGGTGTGTGTGTGTGTGTGTGTGTGTGTGTGTGTGTGTGTGTGTGTGTGTGTGTGTGTGTGTGTGTGAGATGCAGGGCAAGAGGCCACGCTATATAACATGAGCGCTGTGCCTGCACCGCACTGCAGATGCTGTTGAAAGCTAAGCAACTGCATGCCTGGCATCAGCACAACCGCTGACCGGCTGAGTTGTACTCACCGGCTGCCGGGTGATGGTGTGGGTGAGGCGCCCTCGGCACCGTCCACGTTCATGGAGTGCAGCGCAGGACTCCCATTGGAGGCAGAAGGTGTCTGCTGCTGGTGCTGCTGCTGCCAGTGCTGCTGCTGCTGCTGCTGCTTAACAGGCTGCTGCTGCTGCTGCTGCTGCTGCTGCTGCTGCTGCTCAGGCTGCTTTTCTGGCTGCTGCTGCTGCTGCTGCTGCTGCTGCTGCACCACCACTGGCAAGCAACCAGCTGTACAGAACTCTGCTGTCAAGTTGGGTTGTCCTGCAGCATGACAGGCATGTGGACCATGTGAGCCTGCAGTGACACTGCAGTGTAGTGCATGCCTGCGCTGTCCTGTTGCTCACGAAAGGTGAATAGAACCAAACAGCAAGGCGGGGTTGCTGCAGCCAAGCGTGCAGCACCGACACCTGATCTGATGAAAACCATACCAACAGCACTGTGGTGTTGGTCGTTGCCGTGCACTTGACCCAGCGCTCACCCAGCATGCACAGCTCCGCAAACGCCACCCACAGCATGGGCTCCAGGCGAAGTGCGCGCACATAACACTCCGCTGCGCGGCTGGTGGCGCCTGTCAGCCTGCTGATGCGGCCCAGCAGGTACCACCCAGCACCCCCAGCAGGCACCTGTGCCACACGTGCAGACGAGCAGGGTGCCGTCATGGAGGGGGTACACCAGGGGTACGCCAGGCGTGGCTGGTGCCACCAGCACGGCACGCAGCCATGCCCCCGCCCACTGTATGCGTGATGTGTGTTTGCACCAGTGATCCACCACAGCTGCTCAGCGCTTTGTCCACGGCCCAAGCGTCATACCACTGCTGCCACAGCCCAGCCCTGGGCTGTGCTCTGCTTTGCGGCGTATTGGCACTGCATGTTGCTGTTGGCTGAGCCCACCGCGCTGCGGCTGCCACCGCACCTGCGACTCCCCTTGCTGCAGCAGCAGCTGCTCTGCCTCCTTGAGCTGGCGCAGGTCGAGGCAGCACAGCGCTGCCAGGTAGCGGCAGTGCTGGCTGCTGCTGCCTTGCAGGAGGGGCACCGCACGGAAGCCCTGGTTGCAGTGCCTGTAGCATGTCGCTAGCAGGTACTTGTTTTGCTGCAGGTCAAGGGCAGGCACACACAGAGAGACGATGCAATGCTGGTATGTGATGTTGCTGCTTGCTGCAAGGCGCTTGCCATGTGAAGGCTGTGCAGTGCTGGTGTGGAGGTTACGGCCATGAGGGGTGCATGGCGCAGTCGGCTGATTGGTGCCTGCTGCAGCTGCTGCACAACATCCATTGCCGGTGCATATTGCAGGTTGTAGTTCACGTCAGCAGCTGCACATGCAGCTGCTCACCTCACTGGCGCACGCCGCCACCAAGCGCTCGCCCAAGAACCTGGCGTTCTCATACAAGCCTAGCGACAGGCTGCTGCGGATGCAGCCAGCCAAATACTCCTCCATACACCCTCCCTGCCAGCGCCGCAGGGGCTGGCTACTCTACTCGCCTCCCTCCCTTGCGATTGTGCAGGTTGTCTGTGCTACTGCAGCAGTAGGGGGTCCAGAGAATGGCAGGCCTGATGCGACTGCTTTGGCTGGAGAACCAGCCTAGCAAAGGATCCGCAAACTATCAAGCCGAGTTGCTCAGTAATGTTGCTGACTCAATCAGGGGCACGTTCGCTCGGAACACTAGCAAGTGAAACACAACCATGTTCAAAGCTGGGCTCCGATTATTTGCCACAGTCCTCAAACACCACAGCCGGGAAATCGTGCAGAATGCGAACTTAATCAGGATCATGCAATCCAAGACAAACTAAACTTGTGTACGCATTGTTACTTCGACTGGACAGCTGAGACCTGTGCTTGGCTCAGCGATCCACGGCCTTGGTGCCATTGTATGTTGATCCTGTTGCTTGTGTTCAACCGAAGACTGCTTATATCGTATGCAACTGCTGTTCAACCGCTGCTTCTGTTTCGTTGCACAGCTGGTTGGTTAGGGATTGGACAGGCGCACAGCCGGCCCAGCCAGGCTCGCATTAGTCGGAATAAGCATCATGGCATGCAGATCGCTTGCTTTGCTGCTGGTGGCGGGCCTCGCGCTGGCTGGTAGGCAGGCCGGGCTTGGAAGCGGTGCTGCTGCTGATTGCTGGTCAGCAGCTGATGGGCTGACTGTTCACATATGATTACTTACAGGGGTGATGGGTCAGCCTAGCGAGCTGCTGAACCAGCTGGGCGCTGCTACGCCGGGCAGCCTGACCACGGCCATCTACTTCCCGGAGCACCCAACCAAGCAGTTCCCTGCCGGGGATGTGGTGAGTAGGCAGCAGCTAGTCTGGTCCATTGATTAGACACCACCGCGAAACCGTGTAGCTGACGCTGTGACTTTCTGCTGATGCAACAACTGCAGATTACTGCCGTGATCAGTGCCCACAACGATGCAAGCAAGGCGTACAACTTGACCGCCGTTGTGGCCTCTTTGAACAGCCCCATGGACTTTAACATGTACATTCAGAACTTCACCCACCAGGTATGGGACACTCACAGTGTCAATGGCAAAAAAATAGTGATGTGCAAAGAAGCAGCGCACGGCAGTTGCTGCTCTGATCATTTTTTCAAGCAGATCAGTGCATGGCATCGCTTGCACTTACATGCACACTTGCACACACCATGCTGAGTCACATGCGGATGCGGCACACTGCAGTGTGGGGTGGCGTAACATTGCCTGTGGGGCGGTTAGGTGGTTGGGCGGTACAGCGGTTTTGTTAGCAGCTACGGGCTTAGCAGGATCGATCCTTTACAAGGCAGCTGCACCAGCAATACCGCAGCGCACTGCAGTGGGTGGCCTGTCACTTGCACATGGAAGCCTGCCTTTCACTGCGTCCCACGCTCACAAAGTATTTTCTTGTGTCAGGCAGTATGTCCGTTGTGTGTCTTGCAAGACAATTGGTGCCTTGCTCACCACAACACATGTGCGTGTATGCTCACCGCCCTCTCCAATTCTACATGCGCTTCCTGCTTCAGGTGTTCTTCAAGGAGCTGCCTGCCGGCCAGGAAGTGTCCCTCGAGTACAAGTTCAGGATTGCACCTCAGGTGCCCACCCGCGACTTCAGCGTTGCAGTGCACCTGGTGTACGAAGATGTGGGCAACCCCAGCTTCTTCAGCAGCACCGTGTTCAACGGCACTGTTGAGATCGTGGAGAAGCCGCGCCTGGTGGACACTGAGGGCATCTTCATGGGCATCATGATTGCGGGCACCGTGGGCCTCATCAGTGAGTGCTGACCGTGCCATCGCCTGGCGGGCGCTGCCGTCACAACGGGGAGAAGACCTGCAGTTTGCCCTGGGTGTCTGGTGCTCAGCTTGTCAAAGCAACAGGCTGCAGTGTCACAGACTGCAGGTGTTTGGGGGCTTGTGCTGGGAGTATCAGTTGATTGCGTTCGTTGATGGTGCTGTGAAGGGTTGCACATGTGCACGATGCTGTTAAGGACTGACCAGTGCATGGTGTGGCCTGCTGACTCACCCACTCGCTCGTGTTTGCTGCGTCCATGCAGGCTACTGGGCGTTCAGCAATGCTGGCGACAAGTTTGGCATGAAGAAGGCAGCGAGCAAGAAGAAGGTCAGGTCGGAGGCGGTGGCCTTTGACGAGGACGAGTGGGTGAAGGGCACGCCCTACGACGTGGACAGGCGCAGGAGGGCGGCAGCAGCCACCAAGAGCACCAAGCAGTAGCTAGCGCGTCCCCGTGCTTCTGCAGTGGCGATGCCTGCAGCGTTGCATGCGGTACAGCAGGGTGCTGCAGCTTACGTGTGTCGGCGGCGCTGTGCAGTTTGATCTGGGGCGTGGGGGCGTCAGCCAGCTGGTGTGCTGCCGGCATAAGCAGTACAGCTGGGCTGTGTTGGGGTGGGGGAGGGGCGGGAGGGGGGGTGGTGTGAAGCGTAGCAACTGCAGCAGCAGCAGCAGCACAGTGTCCCTCACATCCGGTCTGTGTGGCACGCCGCACGCGTGCATGGCTGCAGGCTGGCAGCAATGGCAGGGCAGTGCAGCTGCAGCTGACATCTTTTTTCTGTGAGCCAGCCAAATAGCCTGCTGGAGCTACAGGTGTTCTGTTGTGTGGTGAGGTCTGGGCCTGTGGGGTAGCGTTGCTCAACTTTGCCCTTGACAGCAAGCGCCTGCTGTGCGGTTCTATGGCGACGGTGCAGCTGCAGCTAGGGCATTTGTAGTCCAATGCCGTCAGTGTACTAGCAGATATAGCATGTGTGTTGTATTTTGGCAGCTGTGTTCGTGATTTTGTTGCTCGGCCATCACAATTGATGTTTCAGCAGCCTTGCCTGCAATGAAGCTGCGTGAAAGTTTGGGTCTGGTGTGGTTCGTTGTTCATTACGGTAACTCAAAGACACACACAGCAGTCAAATCAGCTATATTGGCTCCTGATGATCACAGCATGCTGCGCAGTGCGCATGTGCATACAGCTACAGAGTTCCGCAGTGGGTGAATCCAGCTTTGCTTGCATGAAGGGTTAGGGGGCTCTGCTGTTCATTCAATGATCCGTTCAAAACCATGTGTGTTTCCCCTGCTAGCCCAAGTTAGAGTGCTGTTGCTTGTCACACAGCAGTGCTTGACAATGCTACACCTTGCTCCGGAATTTGCGCAGGAAGCGGCTGTTACAAATGGGGGCACAGCAGACTGCTGTCAGCGGTCTGATGCAAGCCGCTTCAGCCATCATGATGGTGACGACGGCCCCGTTCTAGCCATGTGAGTGCTGCATTCTGTTATTTTTTAACACCCATACTTCCCTGCAAATCTGTACACAGTGATCAAGCGGCGTGCTCAGTCAAGGTGCTTATGTGGACTGAGAACCCTGTTTTCTTGGTTTCCCCAAGTTCGTGCTTCCGATGGTTACCGGTACTTCAAGTTGTACTTCCTCTGTAACACAGCGCTCGTCAAATGGCGTGGTGCTGCATTCTCTAGCAAATTTCAGCAGCCTTTGGTGATTCATCGTGTGTTCAAGCTGCTTGTCAGCGACGTGAACACGTGCGTGTAGGAAATGGCTTGTTCACGTTGGCACGGATAAGCGACGCACACCGATGTAATGCACACAGCCTTGAGTGCACTCCCTGGCATGGGTTTGATTGCGAAGTAATTCCAAAGCTAAGGTTGCAGCAGGTGATGGCGTTGACACGAGCCCACCCAGCGAGAGCTGTCCTGATTAGGCCATCACCTCGTGCTCAGTTCGCGGGCCAGCGGCTGAGCACTTCCAGTGCACTTTGCAGGCAGTCGATGTCAGCAAGAATGCACGTCAACTGCTCAGCAGCAATCACAGCAGAAGTAATGGCAGCAGTGGAGCCAAAGCTGGCAGCAGTCTGGGGCATGGCTTACGCGCCCACCAGAATACACATCATGCTTGGCACGCCAGCCAGCGTCACTGAAGTCGTGCCACTGCAGCTGGAAGACCTACGTCCTGCAAACCTGACCAAGCCTGCCCTGCTGGAGTTCCTGCAGTCCTCGTTGACGACGCGCGCAGCAGTCCAGAAGGGCGTACAGTGCATGATGCTGTCAGCGTCAGCGTACCTGCCTTCGCAGCTTGACACCATCAACAGCCTCGCGCACGGCATTGGCGTTAGCTCCACCTTGTGCATCAGCGCAGCCAGCGTGCATGCCCTGCTCATGCCACCACCAGCTGGACTGACGGGCAGTGAGTTCCAGCAGCGCATACCAGGCATCACGCACACCGTGTGTCAGCTGCTGGCACCAACGTTCGGCAAGGTGCAGCTGCTCTCAGCGGAGCACCTGACTGCTGCCAGGGCTGCTGAGCAGACCCTGAAGCGCCGGTTGAGGCTGTGGCACCCACCCACCTGGGGTGAGACCTTGCAGCAGAAGCTGATGTGCCGGTCAGCGAGGCGCAAGGCAATTGCAGGTGAGGCGCGCTGCAGGCCAAACATGCGGTGCACGCCAGCCTGGACAGCCACTACAGCAGCAGCAGCAGCAGCCAACGCTGCATGGGCCTTCCTGCACTTCATGGCCTGATGAAGGCATGCAACATGATCGAGGTACAGATGGCATGGTGAGCGCTGGCCTGCAGAGCACTGTAGGCGTCACTTGCTCAGAGAGCTGCTGAGGCTTTGGACTGGCTAGCCCGCCCTGATCAGAGCCGACACTCTCTGTGGTGCGTCTACTTGCCTGCCGTGCAGCGCGCAGCCTGATGGGCCCTCCCAGCCTGGCAGCGGCCAGGAAGCTGGTCTACAAGCAGGGCCTGCACATGATGGAGCTGCAGGCGACACCCCCTGAGCAGGCACTACCAGCAGCAGCAGCAGTAGCAGATGATGCTGCCGCCAGCAGCAGCGACAGCAACCTGCTGTGCAGCCTGCTGAGTGGCAGCAGCCGCAGGCGCAGGCCGTCAGCAAGGGCAGCGGGCGCTGCTGGGGATGCAGGCGGTGCAGCGGCGGGAGATGCAGCCAGGAAGAAGACTGAGCTGGTGCTGGTGATCTCATGCTGGCCACTTGAGGTGGATCAAGCAATGCAGGTGCTGCAGCAGGCTGATGCCTTCACAGATGTCCTGCTGGCATAATAGCTCGGTGACAGCGCATCCAGTGAGCGCTAGCGGTGCTGAGGGTGCACGCACCAGCTGATGTGTGAGCTGCTGCAAGTGTGACATCTTGTAAACCCTGCAAAGCAGACGTTGTGCACTTCGCAGATGTATTCCCCCCCAGCCAAGGTGGCTGCCGCAGCCTGAAGTTCAGTTGCCGGATGAGCTTTAGGTTGCAATTGCAACAGCAAATGGCGCAAAAGTTGCGGCAGCCTCGCAGCAAGCTCTTGACATGCGAAATGTGCTTTTGCCATTTAAATGTTGAGCAATGGACAGTGAGTCACTCGGCTATGCTTCCTGCGCCCATAGTTGGCTGGAACTTGCACAAGGATGTCTCTCACGCAAGTCGTCATATGACGTGTCACGGCCGAGCCTCCAACGGTGTTCCTGACCTGGCACAACTTACAATCTTTGTTGACTGCTTGTGTTTTGGTTACCACTAGTATTGCCGCAGGCAGCGGCTGCCGGTCATATCTTCAAGACAATGTTTGTCAAAGCTTGACAGTGCCACTGACATTGTCAGTGGCTGCTGGCACGGAGGCTTGTCCGCTTGTTGAGGCGTGGCTGCCTCTGTCTGCATTGTGTGCTGAGTGGTCACGTTTGTAGCATCAACAGGTGTATCATGCGTGCCACAGCCACACTGCATGCTGCCAGCAAGGAGGGCCCGACCCATCATGCATGAACACGGAACAATGTCCCTGTGCCTGTTGTATTGGAGTACTGCTATTTTGGCCTGTGGTTCAACAATACCTGTGCATGGACCACACATTTTAAGAAGATGCTGGCTAAGGTGCAACGTGTGAAGGGTGCGCTCATGCCAATTTGGAAGAGCCGCAGCATCAGTGTGGAGGTTAAACGCATACTGTTGCTGACGTGTGTCCGTCCCATTGTTGAATATGGCAGCAAGGTTTGGTTTCCGTCCACAACTAGGCAACTGCAGCTGATTGACAAAGTGCAGACAGACATCATCAAATGCGCAATGCGCTGTGGCAAGGAGCGCCCATGCTCTTCAGCTCTCTTGGCAGAATGGGGTGTGAAACCGTTGCATATGTGGCTTCATCAGAGGGCTTTGGAGTACTACTGCAGGATTCAGCATATGCAGGGCGTTCGGCTGCCAAATCAAGTGTTTACAGCTGAATGGAGGCGCCCTAGTGGTGCTGTGGCCGTGACACCATGGCACAAGTATGTGCAGAGCCTGCTGTGCAAGTATGGTGTGAATGTTGTGACCGCGGAAGGCAGAGCCAGTGCGTGCAAGAGCCATGTCAACAAGCATGTTAAGACACTACATGCTGAAAGGATTGCATGTGAAACGTTGGAACACTCCGCTCTGAGTCAGTATGTGGCTCATGTGCATCCCACTCATGTTGATGCTATGGGTTTCAGGAGGCCTAGGCTGCACTTGCGTTCAGTGGCAATTCCACGTGGTATTGAATTGCTTTTGCGTGTTTGTATGGGTTGTCTGTGTGTACATGAGCGTACTGGTCAGTTTGGGGGTCGCAGAGCTAACTCCACTTCAGGATGTCCTTGTTGTGGTGCAGAAGTTGAGTCTTTGTCACACTTCATGTTTGATTGCCCTGCTACTTCTGCTCAGAGGGATAGTATGTTTGCTGAGATCAGATCCCTGCCTGGTTGCGCTGAAAAGTTGCGCAGCGTTTTGTCCATGGCTGATTCGTCATCAAGGTGTTGCGTTTTGTATCTGATGATGTTTGGGGCAGTTCTGGAAGATGTCGGATGGTGTCACCGTGTATTGCTGCTTTTCTTGTCAAGTCTTGGGATGTGCGCAATGCATGCAACTATTCTGGAGCAATGCTCCCTCCTCTTTCCGCCCCGGTGGGGCGCGGGCCGATGGCGCTGATGCTATGGCTTGAATGGATTATATGATGATGATGATGATGCATGAACACGCCAGAACACATACACTGATGTTACAACACGCCAGAACACATACACTGATGTTTGTGTGCACATTTGTTGTGCAGCCTTCAACAAGTAGCAAAGGATTTGGCTTGTATCACACCAAAGTCAGATAAATTGGCAGCATGCCACAATACAAAAACATGCCTGCGTGCAAGAATGCATGTTGTCGTGGATGTGTTGTACAGTGTGGCCACTGCTGAAGCCGCCACATCTAGTGTGCGACTCCAACATCGACTGCCCAACAACAAACGATTTCTGGTGCAGCCGCAGGGTTGCCAAGTCGCTATCAGTTCACAAAGATGCACTGTTGACGACAAGCTTTGGTGGCCGGCAGGCATGACAATGACAAGATATATTCAGCTCTGCGCCAGCTGCCATCAGGCACAGCTGCACAAAATGCGCAAGAGCACAAGCGAAGTTGCGGCTCAGCAATACCTGGTGCTGCTGCAGAACTGGGAGGTGTCCTGGCTCAGGTGGTACAAGCTGCTCAATTGGCCTGCACCGTGGCAAAAAGCTGCTGCTGCTGCTGCTGCTGCTTGGCAAGCACTGCCGCCTCCACCTCTTGGGCTGCCTGCAGCCTGAACATGCGGCCGTTTGCCAACGGCTGCGCGTCCAGCTCTGTCGGTACGCTGCTTGCGTTGCTGAAGCAGTACTTGGGCGCTTGCCACAGCTTGTCGGGCAGGGCCTCGCCCTCGTTGAACTCCAGCACATGGAACTCTGCCGAGCTCCCGAGGAAGGTCCAGCGCACTGGCTTGGACGTCTCCACGTCAGCAAAGTAGTTGATGAACTCTGCAGCAGCAGCAGCAGCAGCAGCAGCAGCAGCAGCAGCAGCAGCAGCAGCAGCAGCAACAGCATATGTACAGCAGCAGCACATTACAATTTGATAGACCCAAGTTCAAGTGCCTGGGCCTCCTGCTGGGGCATAGTATGTATGCTATGATAGTGAACATGCTGCCAACACGCCGCTTTGCCGCAGCCTTACCTGCTTTGGTCCACACATCGCACACAAATGTGTCTGCCTCCATCTGCCCCAGGTGTGTGCTGTTGGCCAGCCAGTCAGGTGTGAGGATGCCCACGTCAAAGTGCAGCACCTTGCACACAGGCTGGTCGCGCGAGAAGATGAACGAGGTGCCTGCAAGACATCAGTGGAGTGCAAGCAGTTTGGTGGAACCAACTCCGTGGGAACAGTTTGATACACCAAGACCAAAACAGCTCTCACGCAGCATGGTGCTGTCAGCTGACACAATCCCCACCTCCTGTCGAGACAGCCATTGAGTGTGTGCAAGCATACTCTCGTCAGCCATGTCATTAAATGCACGCTGCAATTGTGACTGTCTGTGCTTGCTGCTGCTGAGGGCTGCTGCAACCACCAGGTGATGTCTGCTGCTGGATGTGGTGGTGCATTTGCTGACATCTGCGAGTGCGTGTGATTGCCTGGCCAGCTGCTGGCCGGCTGCCGCCCTGTGCAGTAGTCGATGCGTGCACGGGCTGCATTCAATGCTGCTGCTGCTGCTTGCTGCTGCAGCCAGCTGCTGGGCTCACCGTTGTTCCACTCCAGGTCCCAGACGGTGCCTGCCTTGCCCAGTTGGTTGGCGATGATGTTCAGGTTGGCGCCCAGCTTCCTGCAAGCAGGGCAGCAGGGGAGCAGCAGCGATGTGAGGCGCGTGCGTCAGGGACAGGGGCAGGCACTGGCAGCCGGGACGTGTCACAGCTTGGCACCTTGAGGCTGAGCAATGTCAGGCATCACAAGCTGATGCACAGCATGTGCACATCGCGCACGGCACTCGAGTATTAGTTCTTTCAGTGACAGCCATGTAAGACTCGTCACCAGCAGCAGGCTGCGAATATGTCAATGCCACTGCTGGCATGTGTCGGAATTGCACTTGCATGTTAATTCTGGCGTCAGCACGCCTCATTGAAACAGCAGTACCGGGCAGACTGCATGCGTGCACTGCTGTGTTCGCTCCTTGCATCTGCACACAGTAATGAGCTGCAGCGCTGTGACAAGCTACTCTGGTGAGCTGCACTGCACTGCCTGGCCCCACCAATCATAATACAGCGTGGTGAGCGCAAGCTTGCTTGTGCGATTCTGGAACAGGGTTGCTTTGAATTTGTCAGGCCAGACTGGCGGTGTTGCGCGCCATGGGGGACTGCTGCCACCACCACCACCACTGCTGCTGCTGCTGCTGCTGCCGCTGATGTCACTAATGGCCTGCTGCTGTAGTGGCTGAGCAGCGTGTCCAGTTGCGGAAGGCTGGTTTGATAGACCTGGTGTTGGGTTTGCAAGAGTTGTACTACTCGGTAAGCACCCGAGAAGCAGGCATGCCACGCATGCAAGCTGTAGACCGGTGCGCATTGTGCTGTGCTGGGCGTCGGTGGGCGAGCAAGCTGTACTACGGACACAAGCTTGCTTTTTAACAGCTTTAGCCTAGTTTGCAAGCAGCAAAGCTGACGTCATAATGTTACAAGGCCAAAACCTACCAAACAACAAGTTTACAACCAGCAGGTGCTCGCAGGTGCTGTCGTGTCCTCTTCTTACTGCCGGTTAATGGTGGTGACTCATTTTATGTGATGTATTGATACAATTCGACTTCTCTGTTGTCCCCAAGACAGGTACAATTTGCAGCACAGGGGACACGAAGAGACACGGCAGCAAGCAAGGCAGCTGCCGGACTCAATAGGTTACGCTATTCGTCATCGGTTACACGAATGCAGCGGCAGCGGCATGTCTTGCTGTGGCTGTGCCTGCTTCTGCTGCTGCATGTGCAGCTGACACCTGGCAGCTGTCAGGGCCATGACAGCACTGGCAGAAGCTGGGAGGCTGCACGTGCTGCAGCTAGGGCAGCACATCAGAGGAACTTGGAACTTGGAGGACTGGCAGCACGCACAGGCGTGGGTGCTGAGCGCACAGGCGTGGGTGCTGAGCGCACAGCACACAGTTGGCGCAGTGAAGCAGCTGCACCGGTGACCCAGCATGCAGTGCAACCTGCAACAGGCACTGGCGTCAACACTGCCAGCAGCAGCAGGGCAGGTGAGGGGCTGCCTCCATCTCCAGCTGATGTGGTGGCAGTAGCAACAGAAGCTGCTGTTACAACAGCAGTGTCAGCAGCAGAAGCTGCAGTGAGCTGTCCAGCATCCACACCAGCCCGCCAGGCGGGCCCTGCTAAATGGTTTGGTGGCAATGCCAGGGCAACAGCAACAGCTGCTGCTGGCGCTGCCAGGTCAGCAGCAGGGACAACAATTGGCGCCGCCAGGTCAGCAGCGGCAATGGCAGCTGGGGTTGCGAGAACGGCTGCAGCAGCTACACCTGGTGTTGCCAGGTCAGCTGCAGCGACGGCAGCTGACGTTGCCAAGTCAGCAGCAGCAGCGGCAACCCCTAGCCTTGCCAGGTCAGCAGCGGCAGCAGCAGCAACGTCCGCCCACTATGCCAGGTCAGCCGTAACAGCAACAGCTGACATCGCCAGGTCAGCAGCGGCAGCAGCAGCAACGTCTGCCCACTATGGCAGGTCAGCAACAACAGCAGCAGCTGACGTTGCCAGGTCCGCAGCGGCAGTAACGGCAGCAGCAGCAGGTAAGGCAGCACAACCTGCTGCTGCTGCTGCTGCAGTGGACGCCATGGCTGGTGTTCCTGGGCCAGCTGATGCAGTGGCACCATCTCAAGCTCCAGAATTGGTCTATCAACAAGCAAGTCAGGGAAAGCAGCAGCAGCAGGCGGTGGAGGGCGATGCTGTCGACAACAAAAACAGCAAACCAGGACAACAGCAGCCGAAAGCGCGGCCGTGGCGCACCGTATGGCTGACCACCCCCCTGGGCTGCTTCTTGCTGGGGTGGCTGTTCATGCTTGCGCGCCAGCAGCCAGCCGCACCAGCAGCAGCGATGGCAGCAGCAGCGGCACGTGCCACCGCAGGAGGTGCAGCCGCAGAAGGACCCGGGGGGGTGGGCAACCAGCGCCTCCAGGCTGCAGCAGGCGGTTGCGCTCACAAGGCCGTGCCATCGACGGCCAACAAACAGCAGCACCAGCACCAGCGGCAAAGCACTGATGCTGGCAATGCGTGGTGCTTCATTGCTGTGGATGCACCAGCTGGCGAGCAAGGGCAGCAAGCAGACCCAGCCAAAGCAGCAGGACCGGCACTTTCAGCGGCACCAACATCATCAGCAGCAGGATCAGAGGATGATGAGGGAGCTGCAGCATCACGCACCTCCAGTCGCAGCAGCAATGATGGGCTGGCAGCAGCAGCAGCAGCTGAGACACACCGCAGGGCACCCATCAGCAAGGCTGTAGTGCAGCGCAAGCAGCTGATCAGGCGGGCAGGTGTGCCGCACGCCCTGCACCTTGCCCCCAAGCACGCCAGTGCTGCCAGGCCAGGGGACCGAGCTGGCAGCGCAGCAGCCAGCAGCAGGACCAAACTGCCGCAGCTGCAGCAGCAGTTTGCTGAGTATCAGGTGCACAGCAGGGGCAGCTCCAGAGGTGGAAGGACCAGCGCTGGGGGTGCCTGCCGCAGCGGCAGTGGGGCTGGGGCTGCGGAGCTGATGCAGCTGCAGGCGGTGCAGCAGCCGGCTGCCGCGCTGCTGGTGCAGGCTGGTCGGCAGCAGCAGCAGATGCAGGTGACCTTCACGGCGGGGCCTGAGGTGGTGCAGGGCGTGCTGGTACCGGCAGTCAGGTGACGGCCCGGGGAGGGGGAGGGGGAGGGGGCGGTGTCGGGATGACTGGCTGTGGGCTGCTCAACTCAGCGCTGTGGTCTGCGGTTCGAGTGCGGCTGCAGACACATGGGTCAGGGTGCAAGCCTCCTCCTGCACATGCCCTTGCTGCTTGCTGTCACACTGCAGCACACAGGGCTCTGCACACACACCTGGCGCGTCCAACCCCGCACATCTGATCTGTTGCTGCCGCTGTGCGACACGCCTGCTGGCGCTGCAGGGTGCTGCAGCAGCTGGCGGTGGGCGTGTCGAGGCTGTCCGTGATGTCCGACGCCGCCCTGCACCAGCTGCACGGCGTCAGCCAGGCGGGCGCCCGGCTGGCCGGCCAGCTGGACCAGCTGCTGGGCTGGGCCGGGCAGCAGGAGCGCCGCAGCAGGCTGGCGGGGCAGCAGGCGCTGGGGGAGCGCTGCGGGCAGCTGGGCATGGGCCTGCTGCTGGCTGGGCTGGGCGTGGCTGCGGTGCGGGTGGGGCGGCTGTGGGAGGTGCACCAGGTGCGTCGCGGGTGGCGGGCGGAGCCTGAGGCGCTGACGTGGCACGCTCTTTGTGTGCGCGCTGTGTTGGCGGCTGTGCTGGGCGTGACACAACACCACAGATGGGACCGGTTGTCCCCTTGTCTGTACTCTCGCCTTATGATGCATGATGCATTTGGTTGGTTTGATGATTCTACGCCGCCCCCGTGCACCTCAGTCTGTCAGTCGGAGGTGGCGGGGCTGACGTGTGTGGCTGCACTGCGCCTGCCTGCCGCGCAGGTGTGTGTGGCGCGCAGCCGGCCTGGCGGCTGGCACCTGCGCGTGACGGGCATGGCCGGGCTGGGCAGCGCATGGCAGTACGCGTCGTGCTGCTCGCAGCAGCTCGGTGAGCGCACACTGGGCACTGCCTGCCCCACACTCTGGCGACCACATCGCAAGCAAGGAAGTGCATGCCATGGTGGTCAAACCAATGCAAAGCGGTCAGGCTTGTACAGCCTGTACCTGTGTTGCATGTGCTGCTGCTGCTGCTGCTGCTGAGCCGCATTCCACTCCATGACGCCCTGTTGTTGTGCTTGGTCTCATGCTGTCTCGTATGCCTTGCTGCTGCAGGTCTGTTTGCGGTCGGCCTGCTGGTGCTGTACTGGCTGGCGCGCGCCAGCTGGCAGGGCCTGCTCAGCAGCAGCAGCAGCAGCAGCAGCAGCGGCAAGGCGGCAGCCGCAGCCCCCAGCCGTGCCTGGCAGCTCGACCTGCTGCTGTTCAGGGGCGCGGTGTGCTCGCTGGTGGGCGTGCAGGTCGTGCACTGCCTCGGGGCTGCATGGCTGCCCTGGCTGCTGCTGTGGCTGGTGTGGGTCGGGTGCCAGGTTGTGGTGCAGGTCGTGCAGCTGCGGCTGCTGAGCAGTATGCTGGCGGTCGTGTGTGTGGGGCTGCTGCTGCCGCTGGCGATGGCTACTGTGCCGTTCCACGCCAGGGGCTTGGTGCTGCAGGGGTGGGTGCTGGAGGTGGCGCCGTGGATGGGGCAGCTGCTGGTGCTGCAGCGGCTGCTGTCGTGGTAGCTGCATGTGCCTGGCAGGCGCTGGGACACACTGCAGCACATGCATATCTTATGATGCAGGTGGTTAGCTGTGGTCGTGCCATGAACTTACTGTACTTGACATAAGTGCAACGTTGGATGTTGCACTGGGGGTTTTCCAGGCATGCGTCTGCGCGCAATGCTGTGTTGAGTTGGACGTTGGTCACTGACCGCTTGACAAGTTGATGTAGCTGAGCAACAGTGGTCTCAAGTATGACTTTGGATTAGTTGGCTTCAAGTTGGTTGATGCATGTGTTGAAGTTGCCTGTCAAGGCATGAAGTGGTGAGGCCTCCGGTGCCTGCAAATGTACTGCAAGCAATCTCCTGAACTCTTGAAGTTCACAGTCTCGTGCAACATGCGTCATACTTCAGCTGGTGGTGGTGGTGGGGGGGGGGGGCTACATGTAAGTTCTGACACCCCTGTGTTTGCTGCAGGACAGGGACATTGGCGCAATGTTGCTGTTCGAGGCGTTCTAATTATTAGGGTCGCTCAGGTGGAGCTTCACAGGTTGTGGCTTGACCAGCATTGAAGGTGTGCTGGCAGCCGTTAAGAAGCCTGCTGGGCTGCTTGCACTTCTCAGAATGACTGGCCAGTGCTCTTAGGTAGTCGACAAGCATTTGGGTGACGAGCTTTGTGGCTGCAAGGTGCTGGGCTGTTGCCATCTGTGCAGTGAACACAGCTCTCTTTACCCCTTGTATTGGTGCAACAGCCTGCGCAGTAAATGTCATGGTTGGCAGCAGCAACAGCAATGTTTCTAGCGGCTTTGACGTTTTTCAGTAGTGTGCAGCGTGCCCACGAGGAGGGGCAAACCTAGTGTGTTCTACGAGTGTTGTCCAGGTGTACTGGATTTAGGACCTGACTGTTGTTGTTAGGAACGGACTACTCGCCGTAAACTATTCCTTGTGAAAAAAGTTACATGTGCGTTCTTGAGTACTTGATTATTCGGTTCCGTTTTGATTAGCTAGGGCGTCAGTTGCACAATACCTGCGTCGTTTCTGCTTGCTGGTGCGGAAGCAGTGCGGTCTTCGGAGCATTCACATTATTGAATCAGCGATTTAACTTAGTGCTAGCGCTTTGAACGCACGCAAGCACTCCCTGCCGTGGTAGCAGCAAGGGGCATGCATCATTGACTGTGGGACATCTGTAGACAGCTTGACAGCAGCAAAGAGCAGCCAGCATGGGCAAGCACTTTGGGTTCGGCAGCCACAAGGCTGGTGAGCTGTCTGCAGAACGTTCAGAGCCTGGCACACCATCCAGCTCAAGTGGCAAGGCGCCGCTGCCACCTCAGCAGCATTTGCACACAGCCCCCCACTCAGCACACTCAGCAGGCGCTTTGCATGCGGCCATGCCGCGCTCAAACCTGGGCTCCCCATGCGGGCCCAGGCCTAACCGATACAGCGATGAAACCGATGAGCAGGCATACCTGATCCCAACAGCAGTGGCTGGCAGGCTGCAGCAGCAGTCCTTGCAGGCAGCAGTGTCAGCTGCTTCACCAGCTCCGATGCCCATGCACAGCCACAACTACAGCAGTGGAAGCATGACACAGCCCTCAGCCTCAGTGCCAGCGCCAGCGCCAGCGCTAATGAACAGCCAGAGCTACAGCAGCAACAGCGCCATGCCACCTGACTCCAGCCAGCAGCAGTACTCGAGGCTTGCAGGGAAAATGATCAGCATGGTGAATGAGCTGCGCGCCACTGGTGCTGATGTGGCGCTTGAGCTGCCCACAATCGTGGTGTGTGGACAGCAGAGCGCGGGCAAATCAAGTGTTGTAGAGGTGAGGCACAGCTGCCAGCAGTTGGCAGCAGTTGGGGACAGCTTTCGCAGAAGAGGTAGCTGGGCTGGTGGTGACAGCAGCAGCACGCGTAAACACCAACGTGTTATTTGATGCCGAGAGCAAGCCTTTCACACTGCAGGAACTGTGCAGTCCAACATGCAAGTTCACAGCTGTCGAGGCATGTCAGAAACCCTCAGTTGAAGACCTATCTTGACACTTGCCGTCAGTTGAGTGCACCCCACACACCCTGCGCCGCTGTTTTCCCTGCAGGCCATCTGCGGCATCCCCCTGCCGCGCAACCAGGAGACGTGCACTCGCTGCCCCACAGAGGTGCGCCTCAGCACGCTGGCCCCCGGCAGCGGCGCAGCCTGGGAGGCCACCGTCAAGCTGCGCAGGGAGGGCGGCAGCGGGGAGCCCTCCGTGCGCGCCTCAGCAGCCTGGCAGCTGCAGCAGCACCTGCCGCAGCAGCCGGGGCAGCAGCAGCCTGGCAGCGCCCAGGGGCCCAGTCCTGCAAGCAGCAGGCAGCCGTCGATCAGCAGTGGCCTCCTGCCAGATGGCACGGCAGGCGGGCAGGACCTGGCGGCGCTCAGCGCAGAGGTGCTGTTCAGGGCGGGCATCAGCAACCCGCCGGACCTGCCGGGCGCTGTCGCAGCAGCACAGGCAGCGCTGCTGTCGCAGCAGGGCAGGTGGAGTGGCGGTGGGGGCGCCGATGTGCGCCGGCAGCACAGCGGCGGCACCGCTGACAGCAGCGTGACTGCCGGCGGCGCAGCACTTGTTGCTGGCAGCGGCGGCGGCGGCGGTGCGCTCAAGTTCACGCGTGAGACGGTGGTGGTTGAGGTGCGGGGCGCGCCCGTGGACCTCACGCTGATCGACCTGCCCGGCATCATCCACTCGGTCGAGCGGGCCGAGGATGACCACTACAAGGGCCTGGTGGCTGACCTGGCGCGCAGCTACATGCAGCGCCCAGGCGTGGTGATGCTGGCCACCGTGACCTGCAAGGAGGACATCGACACGCAGGTGGGAGGCTGGCGTGGTTGCGCCGACTGCAGGATGCAGGGACAAGATGCACTGCAAACAAACAGGGCAGGTTCAGGCTTCGTCATGTATGTCGCCAAGTTTGGTGGTGGTTGGCTTGGTGGAAGTTATTTTTTTATTGGGTTGTTGTGAGCAGTGTCAGGCGCGTTCTGCCTCACCGGGTGGTGCAGCCGCCACCCTAGCAGCTCGTTTCATGAACATCCCACAACAGCCACAGTTTTATAAATGGTACCCTTTGCAGGGCAGATGTTTGGCGTGGTTGTGGGCTCGGCTGCAATGAACAGTGTTGCCCTGTGGCCTTGTTACAAGTTCTCTGTGCTGCTGCCGCCGCTGCTGCTGCCGCTGGCGCCAGGTCATCCTGAGCATGGCGCGCGAGGTGGACCCCGGGGGCGCCCGCACCCTGGGCGTGCTCACCAAGCCGGACCAGGTGGAGGAGGGCTGCCACGCGCAGTGGCTGCAGGTGCTGGCGGGGGAGAGGTGAGCCGGGGCGGGGGGCGGGGTGCGGCTTGTGCAGCCCGAGTACCGGACCGTCTCACACACATGTCATGCGCTTGCACTGGGTAGGCATGGAAGTGCGCCAACGAAGCTGTCTGTTGCTTGCCTGGCGTGCTGCGCGTGCCGCGCGTGCAGGTACCCGCTTGCGCTGGGCTGGTACGTGGTGCGCAACCCCAACCAGGCCGCCCTGGTGCGCGGCACCAGCAGCGGCATGGCGCGCCAGGCGGAGGACGCGTTCTTCCAGAGCACGCACCCCTGGCGCGGCCTGCCGGGCAACAGCAGGGCTCGCCTGGGTGAGGCAGCCTGGGGCCTGCTGCGTCTGCATCTGCAGCGGCCTGCTCCTGTCAAGCAGGCCATTGGCAGCAGTGAGGAGGTGACACAGCATCGGCCTGCATTGTGCTGTCACGCTGGGAAACAGAGCATCTGTGGCGCTCGGATGTGATGTCTGCCGTGTGTGCTGTGCGTGGGTTTTTTCCTTCTGCTGATGGGCTGCTGTTTGTGCTGCTGCTGCAGGCACGCTGAAGCTGCGCGAGGCCATGAGCAAGCAGCTGGTCAAGATGGTGACGGTGGCACGCCCGGCGCTCATGGCGGCAGCGCAGGCGCAGCTGGCGGCACTGCGGGTGGAGCTGGCCGCCATGCCGCCTGCTGCTGTGCTGGGCGACGGGCACGCGGAGATGCTGCGGCTGATTGACGACGTCAGCATGAGCATACAGGTGCGTGGGGTGCACAGCAGTTGAGTTTGGTCTGGGGCTGCTGCGTTCTTTGTAGTTGGCCATTGTGCAGCTGCCACACATTCAGTTTAGGTTGTGCACACTAGCAAAAGTGCTTGTTGTCACCGACAAGCTGTGCAATGCTGTGGCTTGCAGGACGAGGTGCTTGCGCGCAGCCAGAGCAAGCAGTTCTACCAGCACCTGCTGACCAACTTCCAGCAGCTCAAGAGCGAGCTGGCCTCCAGCAGGCCGTGCTTCCTGCTGCCACGTGGCGGCAGCGCCAGCGGCGGCAGCAGCAGCAGCAGCAGCGGCTTGCTGGCCGTGACATGTGCTCTGGATGATGACCTGGCTGGGGTGGATGAGGCCAGGCAGCAGCAGCAGCTGGTCCCCGGCGCACCTGGCAGCGCCAGCAGGCACGACAGCAGCGCAGCACCCGCAGCGGCTGCTGGCAGTGGCAAGTCTGGCGGGCCCGGGTCGTTTAACATCTTCAACAGTGCGGGCAGCGGCGGTGATGCAGGTGCAGGCAGGGCTGGGCTGGGCGTGTTCATCGGCGGCGGCGCTGGGGCTGGGGGCGCTGGGGGCAGCCAGGCGGCGGTGGTGCTGGCGGCGTGCCCGCACCAGGTGCTGCTGCCGCCGGATGGGTCGGCAGGTGAGCATGCTCGGCAGTTGCGCTGATGAATGGTCAGCGAGTGCCGCCTGGCATGCCGAAGCGCTGTTGCTGGGTGCAGAGGACGCATGTCCGTGTTCGGTGTGTGCACGCAACAGTGCAGCAGGTGTTTGTGGTGCTATTTCATAAGCTCGTCGACACGTTGATGGATGCTCCAAGCTGCCCAGCCCTGAGCAGCTCCCACTGCTTGCCACAAACGCGCCTGTGCGCGCTGCAGCCCGCGGCGGCATGACCCTGGAGGATGTGCGCCAGCTGGTGGAGCGCCACCACTCGGTTGAGCTGCCGGGCTTCAGCCCCTACAGCGCGGTGCAGGACCTGGTGGCACGCCACCAGCGGCCCTGGCCGGCGGCGGTCACCGAGTGCACCGCGGCCGCGCACAGGCAGCTGCTGCAGCTGGTGATGCTGCATGTGGGGCGCACGTTTGACCGCTTCCCGCGCGCAGCAGACCACATCAGGTGGGTGGCGGCTGGGTTGAGACTGAGCTGCAGTGAACGACTTCTGCTGGATGCCTGATCACATTTTTTGTGTCAACAGCATGTGATGGCGCATAGTGTTTGTGCGTCGCCTGCTGTAGGATGTCTCGGGCAGTGCGTGCATGATAAGCAGCCAGTATCTGTCACCGCCACCCTTGCCGCATGGCGATGCCAGCACAGCACGAGCAGGCAGTGAGCATCGCCTCACGCGCTGGCCCCTCGCGCTGCCCCTGCTGCTCACGGCCCTGCTGCCGGCAGGGAGCTGGCCAGTGAGCTGCTGGAGGAGCTGCACAGCGACACGACAGCGGCAGTAGACAGCCTGGTGGCGATGGAGCTGGCAGGGGCGTTTGCGGTCTGCAGGCGCGAGTTCAGCAGGGCCAGCAGCCAGCACCTGGAAGGCCTGCGCACACTCGTCACTGCAGCAGGCGCAGCCCCTGCCTGCTTGCAGCCTGGCGGTGCAGCAGCAGCTGACGAGGCAGCTGGTGAGGGTGGCGCCACAGCTGGCAGCAGCAGCAGCAGCACCAAATGGCGCGGCACGAGCCAGCAGGGCGGCAGCGCGCCGGGCTGCGGGCAGGCGTCGGGGCTGTACGAGCCGCCCGTGCTGCTGGCGCCCATCCCTGCGACAGCGACAGGCCCCGGCGAGCTGCTGTCCATGATGTCGGTGGTGCTGACGTACTTTGGCATCAGCTGCCGGCGGCTGGCGGACACCGCGAGCATGAGCATCAGCCACCACCTGGTCAGCGCCTTCACGCCAAGTTCAGGGCGCGCCTGGCTGGGCAGCTGCTGAGCCTGAGCGGTGAGGACGTGGCCGCACTGCTGGTGGAGGAGCCCGCATGCGCCGCGCGTCGCGCCGCGCTGAAGCAGAAGAAGGACGTGCTGGAGCAGGCGATGAAGCTGATGAGGGCGGCAGGGTGAGGGCTGGGAGAGCAGAGGGTGCAGCAGCCTGCCTTGACCCAACTAGCTGGCAGCTGGGTAGAACAGCCGGGGTGAGGAACGGGGTGAAGCTAATGGCCCTGAGCAGCTGCTGTACAGCTTTGCGACGCTTTGAGCACCGCTGCGTTGTAGCAGCTGCTTTGCCAGATGGTTTGCAGTTGTAGGGGAGCCGCTCAGGGCGCTGTGGCAAGCTGTCGTGCAGCTGATGATGGGCAGGGAGAGCTGGAAGCAGGAACACTTGCATGGTTCGCGTGCTTGCATGCCTTGATGCCAACTTGTGCTTTGTTGCTCATGAATGTTGTCATAGAGCAGGTAGAGGTGCAAGCACTTGCAGAATACCATTCATTCATTTGTAGCAGGGTAGACAAACTCTCAACTTGACGGCTGATGTGTTTGGAATTCTTGGTAGTGTTCAGTGTTTCAACATCACCAGGCTGGCCAGTGCCAGTGCTGCATGCCTTTCGGCAAGTGTTATTATGCAGATTGCAAAGCAATCAAGCATACCAGGGAATTGCCTGCTGACATTTCAGCTCGGTGTTTTGCAAATGCTAGTGCATGCTGTTGACTGCTCCACTGCATGTGAGCTGGGTGTATGCAGTTGGAGCTTATGTCGCAGCATTGCATGGGTTATCTGTGTGACATACAGCATCAGTATCAGCACCCTGGACCATATTCAGGCTGCCAATCTGTGTGTTGCGGCTGTTTGGCAATCAGCACAGAGCTTGTCAACCTGCTGAAACCGCAGGTGGGGCAAGCCGGTGATCACCCTTCATGACGATCACTAGCAGTGTACCAAGTCGTCCGGTTGATGCTTACTACAGCTCATATCATGCATTACATTTTGTGTGTGGTGAAACGTGCATTTTTTTGTTCCTACTTGCACGTCTGCGTGCAGTGCTAGCATATGTTTGTGGTGAGGCTCGCACTGCTGGTACGGATCAGTAGCTGCAGTGACATGTTGCGGTGGCGCTGCCGGGCAAGCTGCCTCTCTGGCAGCTGTCACAACCCTGCACCACTTCCACTGGCGACAGGCATCTTCTTCAAACGGCAAGTTGCTGCTCTGTCGTGGCTTCTAGTGTGTATGGGTAAGCTATGCATGCAGGTGGCGGGCATGTGTCTGCACAGGGACTGGCGGCTCATATTCAAGTGCACGACACTAGGCTTAGTCCATGGTGGGTTTGCGACTACCTCGCCACCGCTGCGCGCTCCAAGGAGCATTGCACACGTAAGGCCAGTTGAGGATCAGAATATGGGCTGACGGTGCTTCTTTTATGCAGTCACCACTTCAGACGATGGTCTTCTGGCCAGAAAACAGTTGTTTGGCAGGAATCTCAAGTTGAACTAGTATATCAGTGTACGTGCGCAATGCGCTGCCAGCTTACACGTGCGCAATGCAGGCTATCTGCTGTCCTTGTCCTTCTCTGATACGCATGGAAGAAAAAACTCTGATGCATAGGACTTGAAACTTGTATCATGGTCACTCCAGGCACAGTGACTCGTATGCCTGGCTCCTTGCACTAAACTAAGCCTTCTCTGCCTTTGTTGCCTTGTCAGCCTTGGCAGGGCTCTTGGCTTTCGGCTTGACCAGAGGCTGCAGATACTTGTCAGCCAGCTGCTGATGTGTCTTGGCCCGTGTCTCCTGCCGAAGGGCAGAATCATACATGCGCAATTCATGCTCATTAGCTTTACGCCATGAAACCAGCTGCTTGCTTGTTAGACGCCCCTGCCTGACATGCACGACAATGATGCTACATGTAGTGTACTGCATGCTAGTGCCGTGTCCTCTCACATGCAGCTGGCTGCTCCCTGTCACAGTTGATACTGAGTCAGTATCAATGGCAATGCTGCCTGTACAGTGCCGGCATAGCAGATCTGGTAGTCTCGCCTGATCTGCCTGGTGGCAGATGTGGAGCAGCAATGCACCCAGCAAGCACTGCACTGCGTGCAAGCGATCGCTTCACGCTCTCCACGCCTATTGGGAGTGTGCTTCGACTGGTGCAGCAGCAGCAGCATCGCCTCACCTGGCAGCGGCTGTACAGCTCTGCCATGTAGCTGATGTTCTCCTGCTTGGTCACCTCCTTCACCGGCTCGTACGCCTCTCTGCCGCTGTCGTCGTACACCAGCTTCACTGCGTGCAGCCTGAGCGGCATGTCGGCATCCTGCAGCCACCACCGTGCACACGTGGCCACACCCCCAGGCGATACCAGCCGGCAGCAACACCACGTTAAGGCAATCATCGGCTATTGAAATTGCAAAGCTCTAGCATGGTTGTGGTGGCAGCGCCTGAGCGAGCAGACAACCGCATGATATGCTGTTACCAGGCACCATGCCTGGCCCAGTGGGGGCACACAGCCGCAGCTGCTGCGCACCTTGTGCTTGGCCACACACAACCTGTCCACCATGGCTGCCATTTCATCAGGCCCCAGCTTCTTGCTCGTGTACACCACCCCGCTGGCAATGTGCCAGTCTGTCTTGTCGCCCTGCAAGGGAGGCACACTGCGTAAGCTGGCAGCTTACAAATGGTGACAAACACTGGTGAGTAAACAAGCTACATGCAGTGTAAAGCCTGATGTTGGAGGGCAGTAGCCAAAATGCCCAAACTTTTGCACGTGTACGGGCATACAAGCAGCCGGTTTTACCTGTGTCTGCTGCAGCGTCTTCAGCATGCGCATGGCGGTTGGTGTTGTCAGCCTCTCCGCCGCTGTCTCCTTTTGGGGCTTGCTGCTGACCTGCACAGAACAGCGGGGCTGTGGGGCAGCGTATTTGCAGGGAAAGCAGCAAGCATGTACGTGTGCTACATGAGTTGATGAGATTACTGCATGGCATTTGCTGCAGATCACTTGCACTCAAGCTGCACTGCTGGTGCAACAAACGCCACATAATGCTTTGGCAGCTGTATGCCAGTTATAGGCTGTGAACAGTACCACTGTCACTTACTGTGTGCGGTGGTACAGCCTCCTCCGCCTGTACGTGCTGCTTGATTGGCTTACGTGCTGCAGCTGGCGCAGGCTTCAGTGCCTCAACTTCTGTACTTGCCTCAGCCTCGGACTCAGGGCTTGCAGCTGCCTGACTGCAGCTGGGTGGGTGTGATGCCTGGCTGTGAGTGGACTGCCTGGGGTGCTGCACAACTGCTGCTGGCTGCTGCTATCAGTGGCCATGGGCTGGGTTCCCACTGCTGCTGCAGCTTGCACCTCACCGTTACCAGATATGTTGTGAGGCACAGGGTCAGGTTCTTGCTCTGCATGTGCTTCTGCTGCAGGCTCAGATAGCTGCTGTGCATCCTCCTCTGCTGCTGCCTCTGCTGCCTCTGCTGGTGCCGCCTCTGTGCCTGCAGAACTGGACCTGTCTGACGCTGCTGGTGGAGTATTACATTCATCCTGCTGCTCCTTTCCTGCATGTGTGTCTGTTGCTGCTTCGCCACTATCTGCCTGCTGAGGAAGCTGCAAACTCAAGGGCAGTGGTTGTTGTATCATCATCCAAAGACTTGCTGGCGGCGGCTTCAATTGTTTCCACGGGCTCAGGCTCTGCTGCTGGTAGACCATCCATTGCAGCACTCTCCTCCTCACTCATGCCCACTGCAGCAACACAGCACACTTTTTAGCACGCTTACTGGACGCCCTTCTGGTTGCTCATGCAGCATACAATTACGCCAGCTGTATATGTACCGACCTTGCGCACGGTTCCTTGCCAAGGGAAACCAGAAGCAAAATTTGGCGGGAGGTGCTTTCCCTGTCTACGACACGGCACTTCGGCAACGTTCTTCAGACGTTGTTCAAAACATATTGCGTTTTAGTTACTACAAAAAGACATACATAACATTATTTCTTCAAGCTGTGGTGAATCTACACAACAGTGTCCTGACAAGTGTCACTCGCACTGACGTGCCTTCTGTGCGGTGAAACCCCTCAACTGGTTTAAATGGGAATGCTAGGTGTATCTTATTGTATCGTACCAGGCAGGCATCTGTGGCGGTCGGCAGGTTCACCCCTTCTGCTTGCATGCTTGCATACGATACGTCACGACAGCACAGTCAGCAGCAGGCTACCCACACGAAACAACGCTTCGTTACTCGCAGAAAGGTAGTAGTTGAGTGTAGCGGCAGTGGCCGAGGCCGAGCTGTGACGATAGAAGTTGGCACTCAACAGACAGTACAGGGTGCAGTAGTGTAAAGTGCTCCCTGTGCGTGAGCAGACAGATTGTCAGCCACGATGCGGCTGAGGGCAAAGCGGGGGCTGCCAGACATTGAGATAAGCAAGGATTCGTGCAGCTCAGCGGCGTCAGGAGTTTTGGCCTCAGATGCAGATGCCATGTCAGAGTTGTGGGTCGGGGCTGCAGCAGGCAGCAGTGTGGAGTCATCCTTCCTTGTCATCCATGTGCATGAGGCAAGAAACCTGGCGGCAAAGGACCACGAAACCAACAGCTCCCACCCGTAAGTTCAGAAGCTTGCAAGTAACTTGGCAAGCAGCAGTGTTGCAGCTCAAGCTGCTGGAACACTGTCAACACTTCTGCGGTGCTGTCAGCCGTCGGTAGTTGCATAGACGCAGCTCCGAGCAACATTTGTGCATGGCATGCAGCATGCAGGCCGAGATAAAGCTCAGTACACAACTGCTGCTGCTGCTGCTGCGGCTACCTCTACAGGTTTGTTAAGGTAACAATCGGAACCTTCACCAAGAAGACGCGGACAATCAACAGAAATACTCACCCATTGTTCAAGCAGCAGTAAGTAAACCTTGCAAGATAGCAGTTGTACACTTCAGCAACCTGCTGATGCTATGTTTGCAAGTATCATCTTATAAGTGTCTTCCTGCAGACTTGCAGGCTCCAGCCGTCGCCGGGTGAGGCTGAGGTTGACTGTTGGCCTGCATGCGCTGCGCTGCGCTGCGCTGCTGCTGTGCAGGCTGCTGTTCAACCTGGACGGCGTGCCTGAAGAGCAGCCGCTGCATGTTGAGCTGCACGGCAGGCAGTTCCTGGGCCAGGTGCGGCTGGCGGTGCTGCCACCAGGGCTCACCCGCACTGCTTGCTCAGCTGTTCACGCAGACGTGGCAGCACAGGTGCAGGGTGGCCACATGCGAGGTGCCCCCTTGCATAATAGCAGCAGTGGCTGCCATCGCAGTGAGACCACCTGCTGTCAACCATAAGTCAATGCCAGTAAGCACTGCTGCTGTGTGGTCGCAGGTGGTGATGACGCTGGGCAAGGCCATTGAGATCGCCAATGATGCAGCGCTGGGACGCAACTACTGGTTTGGCCTGTCCAAGCGCTCATCCACCGACATCGTTGGTGGCGAGCTGTGCTTGGGGTTCAGGGTGCTGGACGCCCTCAGCTACGTCAATGTGAGCGCAGCTGGCAGCAAACTGTGTGGCAGCATGATTGCAGCAGCCTGCACAGCCACCTGGACAGCCACAGGCACGGTGTGCTGCAAGCGGATGTGACGCTCCACAAAGCATGAATGCTTGCACAAGTTGCACCAATTGCAGCCCTACAACACGCCAGCATGTACTGTGTACCCAAGTGTTGCAATTGGCTTCAGCCAAACATTGCATTAGCGCTGCTCCTGCTGCTGCTCCTGCTGCTGCTGCTGCTGCTGCTGCTACGCACTCTGGCACCGCAAGTACAGCTGGTTGGAGAGCTTGACGGCCAGATGGACAACGAGCGCATTGCAAAAGCACTGGCCAGCAAGGCGCTTCACGTGCAGCTGCGCGGCATCAATGGCCTGCTAGCCAGCGGCCTCATCAAGCCCGCCCCACCAGCAGCGGCAACAGCAGCAAAACAGCTGCAGCCAGGAGCTGGCAAGGCGGCAGCGAAGCAGCGCCCAAGCAAGGGGCTGTCACTGTTCATCAAGTATGGGCGGCTGACGATGGAGAAGCCGCTGCCTGAGCTGCCAGAGGAGTGAGTAGGGTGTGCAAGCAGCCAGGCGCATGGCTGGTGGCTGCAGCTGCAGGCGCACATGTTGTGGCTGCATGCAGATGGCAGTGCCAGATGTGGCAGCTGCAAGTACCCCTCCTTCAGATGGCTGCAGCACATCAGCCGCTGCTTGGAGCAGCTGCATATGTTTGTGCTGCTCCATGATCATGGCATATGCATGTCTGCATGTTTGCGACCAATCTACATGGCACGCAATGCCTGCTGTAGGCCCGCTGGTGGCGGCCAGGAGTGTGAGCTGGCAGTGCATGAGGAGGTGGTGTTCCCGCTGGCTGCGGCTGTGCGTGCACCGCCGCCGCTGACGCCACGCAGCAGGGATGAGGTGAGGCGGCCGCTGCTGCAGGGCGGCCCCCACAGCAGCCACCGCCGGGTGCATGCTTGTGGGTGAGTGGGTTTCAGCATGCCTTGACACAGCTGGGAGCCCAACAGCCTGCTGCACAGATTCGGCAAGCTACGCTGGCACTTTTGCTAACGCTAGTCACCCATCTGTGTTTCAGCATGCCATGATGATGAACAGAACAGCAGCAAACACCTCTCTTGATCAACAGCCATTGTGTGGCTTTCTTGGTGTCTTGGTATGTCAACTTTGTAAACAGTTGTTTGACATAAAGCTCTACATCAAGAGTGGCAGCACCACCATTGCAAAGACACAGATCCCAGTGTGGGACGTCCCCTTCTGCGACAAGTGCAGCAGCAGTGCAGACTCACCCACTGGTCCTTCCATCGGCGCTGCAGCAGAAGCAGCAGCTCGTTCCACCCGCACCTCAACAGACAGCGCCGCCACAGCACCGGGCACGCTACGGATGAAGCAGGCAGCATCCATGGCGCTCAGTGGGCTGCAGGTCAGCAGCAGTGACAGCTTGGGCAGCGAGTCAGCGCCATGCACACCCAGGCGGCGGCTCCACATTGCAGCAGGTGAGCGTGACAGTGGCCGCGCCTTGAAGCACACTGCAGCTCAACATCGTGCACGATCAGACACGGCTTGCCTGACAGCCTTGCAGGTTTGTTATGCATTGCCAAGCAGCTTGTCTGTTTTTACTGCATGCTTGTCTTAGCTCTGACAGGTGGCTGCTGCTGCTGCTGCAGGTGGGGTTGCAGCAGCGCTGGGGCTGTGCTCCCCCAGAGGCCCGCCATCGGCACCCGCCTCCACTGCAGCAGCACACAGCGGAGTCCCGGCAGTGATGCGCAGCAGCAAGTCCGAGGCGCTGCTCACCAGGCTGGCAGTGCAGGCCCCAGTGCTGCCTGCAGGAGGCGGTGGCAGCGCTGGCTGCAGCCCGCGGGAGCTGCTTGTGGAGGGGAGCCTGTCCAGCGTGACGGCCAGCAGCAGGGCGCAGCATGCAAACCAGCACTTTGGCAAGAAGAAGGTGCGTGAGGCCGCAGCTTGAGGCCCGTTGTGTTCCAACTGCAGTGAGCCTCACCAGTGGGTGTCATCGCAGGCATTGCAGAGCGGTGTTGGCATGAGCCAGGCAGCAAGCAGGTCAAACATTTCACAGCCCGCCTGCGTTTGATGTGCATACCTGTCTCTTAGGATTAAGGAGGCATGTTTTAGAGCTGGCAGGCTGCTGGCAAGCCGCTTGGCACACAGCCTTGACAGTACTGTGCCCCTGCTGCCTGTCAGGTGCAATGCCTGTGTGAGCTGTCTGACTTCAAGTTGACTATGAAGAGCATGCTCACACCACCAAAGGAGGTGAGGCACTGGCGACCGCAAGCAGTAAGTTCACGTTGAACTACGACCAGCAGATTGTCTGCTTTCAGAGCAACGATGCATGTGGGACAACACTCTGCCACGGGGTGATGGTGCCGGCTGCTGTGCACGGCGTGTCACTGCACCCGAACTTCAACTCCTGCTGTCAAACCGGCTGCTGCTGCAGGTGCACAGGAAGGGTTGGGTGCCGACAGCCAAGGGTGACAGCAGTGATGGCGAAGAGCAGGCACAGGTGAGTCGCCAGCAGTGCGCAAGCCTGGCTGCCTCTGGTGATGCAGAGCAGCAGGAGTTGCTCACATGTGCGGACAGCACAATCTGGAACCGGCTTGGCAGCCTTGTACAATGAGGCATGCTGCCGCAGCGGCAGCGTAGCAACGTCATGCCATGGGCGGTGACCAGCCTGTGCCTGCTCAGCCGAGGCGATTTACACAGTTGCCTGTGCCTTGCCAAAAGTAGACGTTCAACCGGCTTCTCAAGGTGCACTGGCATTGCTGCTCAGGTGCCTGATGCTGGTCTCAAGGAGTACTGGCGGCTCATGGAACCGCACGTTGCTATGAACGCACACCTTGAGATTGGCATCGCCCTCGGCCTCGAAGCCGTGCAGCAGCAGCCCGAGGCAGTTGGCCAGGCCACAGCTGTGGATGGTGCGTGTGAGTTGCAGTGACACAGCCTGACCGTTGGAGTGCAGCGCCATGCTTTGCGACCGGGCCGCACACCAGCAGCGTGCAGCCAGCTGCTCCCAGCCACATGTTGATGCAGCTGATGGACTACTAGTCCAGTCAGTGACATAGGAACATGGCCTGTCCAGACTTGCATGTACAGTTGCAGCTCACCTGCCTGCCTGCCTGCCTGCCTGCTTGCCTGCCTGCCTGCCTGCCTGCCTGCCTGCCTGCTGCTGCTGCTGGTGCATCAGGTGGTCAGCTGCTGCTGGATGACGACGCAGCCGATGACAGCGAAGATGTGGCTGATGCCAGCCCCATCACCCCACCCAAGGCCTTCAGCCTGGTGCTGCAGGACGTCACACTCAACACAGGTGGGAAGCAGGCCCACACGGCAACCGGCTGTGCACGTCACCACAAACACTCCGGCCAGGCACTGCCGCCTGGCAGGCTCTGCATCCTGCCAATCACAGCTGACTGCCCTCCTCAACCTGTTGTGGGACTCAGGCGTCTGCCTCGCCTGCCTCACCAATTTGTCACAGGCGTCGGCAGCCTGTATGCGCTGCTGCTGGGCCACAACTCGGACTTCATGGCAGGCCACTACGCAGCTGAGGACATGGTGGGCATGACGGTGGGGCCCTGGAAGCCCGGAGCCAGTAGGGCTGGCTGCCTGCGCAGCCGCACAGCGCAGTACACCAAGAAGCTCAACATACCGTTTGCACCCAAGCAATGCCAGGTGATGGCAGCTACAGCAGCAACACGTGTTAGCTGTTCAACGGTAACAATTGTGTGCACTTGTACAGTTCAACACATGTGCAGCACTGTGGCAAGTGGGAATGTGTGATGCTGCATGCCACGGTTGCAGGCTGCTGCATCCTGCAATGTGCTGAGCCCATCTCGGAGCCTCTTGGCAGTGCTGCACACAGCTCCATTGCCATATCTTGCCGATCACGCGCGGCAGTCTGTTGTTGTTGTTGCGGTGGCTGCAGGTGTGGGAGGAGCACCAGGTGCTGCTGAAGCAGGACGGCGGCTGGGTGGCACAGCACACCTGCACCAACGATGCTCCCAAGGGTGACTGCTTCTGTGCAATGGTGCAGCTGGTGGGCGTGTATGTCAGCAGCGGCACAAGCAGGCTGCGTGTGAGCTTGAAGGTGAGCCAAGGTTAAGGTTGGTCAGCTTAGTGCAAGGGTCCCTACAATGATGCATGGCATATTTTTGACACACTGGTATGCAACTAGCATGAGCTGTGTCGTTGCCACCCTGGGAGATTAATGCAAATGAATTGCGGTCCAACCGCCCGTGGCTGGGCTATAAAAGCAACTGGAATTGACGGATTGGTGCGGGTGGTTTCGATCGCCCAAACAATGAAGAAGAAACTGGGTACAATCACAAGAAACCCTCATGAGCGGAACAACGGCTCGCTGGGCTAGTGCCTGAGGCAGGTTCAGTCCTGTACTACTGTATTGTATTGTATTGTATTGTATTGTATTGTATTGTATTGTATAAATGCATCATGGCTTGGCAACTCATGCAGTTGCACTGTCTTTGCTGACGCAGCGCAGTGCATATGCATGTCCTGCAAGCATGGCCTTGAACGCGCATGACTCATGATGCAATATGTGTTCCGCAGTTGGACTGGCACAAGAACACGCTGGACAAGAGCCTGGTGCAGTCAGGTGCAGAGGCAGACTCAAAGCGGTGCTGGTCACGGCTGGTGTCATCCTTACAGCAGCACATTGCCATGAAAGGCGGCCTGGCACTGCCCGGCGACGCAGCAAAACCTGCTGCAGGTTACAACAACCAGCCGGCTGCCAGCAGTGGTGCAAGCAACATTGCAACATCGGGCAGGCTGTTGGGCGGGGTAGTCGGCTGGGCAGGTCTGCTGACTGGGCTGCTGTTGGTGCTGGTTGTGTTGCTGTTGGTGGCGTCTGTGCAGAGCGGTTCTGCCAGAATTGCTGGCGAGCTGCATAAGCTGACTGCTGTGCTAGGGGCAGGGGGCGGGCAGTGCGTCATGCCAAGCGTGCATGACTCGTTGCAGGATTCCATGACACGATGAGCCATCACATGTAGCACCTGTCCAATTGACCTGCAAGCGGGTCTGCACACACTGAACACAAGCTGTCTGGATCTAGACAGTCCAGACAGTCCCCGTTGGAATTACCAGAATTACCAAAGTAGGGCCACTGGCCCACCCGCAAAGGAGCCAAACAAGGCTCATGGGGTCCACAAAACTCAAAGAAGACCATCAACCGGAAGAAACCGCAACCTCAACAAGCTCAGAGAGCTCAGAACTCAGAACTCTCTGTTTTTATCAGTAACTTCAGAAGCACTACTAGTGCCATCACTGGGAAGCAACAATTGTGCCAACTCTGGATTGCTACGTACCAGTAAGCAACTGTGGATGAAAGCAGCAACCTTACTCTGTCTTTGCCGCATAAAGTCTGCCAGACATCGCCCGCGCGGGTTTGCTAAGGCACTTGGGTTCTGCCAACCACCGAACTGATCAAACAGACACCAAAAACGCTCCCGGACTAGCTCGTAAGCATCACACTCAAATACCACGTGGAACTCATCCTCAACCTGGCCAGCAGCGCATCGGGTGCAAAGCCGCTGATGTCTAGGTAGCAAGGAGTTGCCAGCCCTCTCCCACCGACCAGTAGCCACGCGCAAGTCATGTGCACCCAGACGAAAACGCATCAGTGACGACAGGTGTACTTGGACAAGCATGTTGGTTCTGCTCTGTCACCAACCCTAGTGCATGGTGTGCAGCAACAGCGTATCCTATTGGATTGTTCCTGCGCTAGTGCTTGAGGCAGGTTCAATCCTGTACTACTGTATTGTATGGTATGGAGTAGTACAGTGTGCAGTGCTGTGTCCTCACACAGTGTCACACAGTGTCACACAGTGTGACACGGTGCTGTACATTGTTATCTCATAGCCTGAGCACTGTCCTCACAAATTCTAAACTCACACACATGCAAGGGTAGCTTTCTTCCTGTTGACGTGCCGTTGGAAGGTTCAAATGGTCCTTGACGGTTGATGTTCTGCTAAGGCGCCAAAAAAACCACCATCAACTTGTGACAATCAATCACTTGCACTTGCGGGATGGCCAACACTGTATAACAACGCTGAGGGAGTGGCAGCAACTGCCACACAATGGCCCTGCCACATTGCTGCGGCTGCGGCAGCTGCATAGCCGCCTACTATGGCACATCTAACCACATAAGCTTCACATCCCAGGCAGCATAACTGAACTGACCTGCAAGTGCAGTGCAAGCCAACAGCCAGGACGGCAAACTGTAAGCATTGCATTGCAGGCGACGTGCAGGGGGTGTCTGCTGTGCTGGCCATGCTTGCTTGAGTGCCCTGTTATGTGGCAAATGCTATGAACGCACACGATGCACCACAAGCATGCAGCAGCACAGTACACAGAGCTGGCCGCACGAGCTATCTACAAGTAACCAGCTTACCAGTAGCACGCTGTGCAAGTGATGGCAAGCTCGGCCACCCCCTGTCTGCCATGCCTGCTGCTCTCGACACCTCAACTGGGCACCTGGCACGCTGCAGTGCAGGCCACAGCAGGGCAGCCAGGGCTGGCGCAGTGCGAACTCCAGCCACCAGTGGCTGCAGCACCATCGACAGGTTGATGAGACGGCGCTGGGCTCAACATCAGCTTCAGAGCCTGGTGCTGCCGCTGCTGCCAGTGGAGTTGTTGCACAGCATGCTGCCCAGCAGTGCCTGGCACTTGTCGCACATGCCGTAGAACTCCATGTGCAGCCTGCATCAGCATCATCAGCATCACCAACATCAACAACACCATCATCTTCAACATCAGCACAACCGCTTCTTGTTGCAAGCCATAGCTGAAAAGTCAGCCCTCTCTGTATCTCCATTTCAGACAAGCATGCATCACAAACAGGCAGCATGGCCGTGTTGAATTCTACTGGAACAAAGACGACACAAGCACGATGAAAGCCAGCTCCCACACTAACCTGCTGCTGCTTGGATCGAGGCCGTCGTCAGGGATAGGCCGTCCCATCTTTGCCTTGGTCGCGGTGCCGGGCGCGCTGCCGCACCACACCTCTGCCAGGCCGGTAGGGCTGAGCCCAGCAGCAGCGGCGGCATGCAGCAGCTTGGGTGCACAGCAGTCCCCAGCGCCGGCCGGCATGCCCACAAACTGCCCGGCGCGCGTGATGGGCAGCCCCGGGTTGTACTGCCGTGTGTAGCGCAGGTACACGTCCAGGAGAGAGATGGGCGTGCCTGCCAGTGTGCTGCTGGCGTACGAGTGCTGGATGTGCGCCAGCAAGCCGTGTGACAGACGCCTGCGACGGCGCTTCAGCAGGTGCTGCTGCTCCTGCAGGAACCGTTGTGACAACCCAATGCTGCTGCTGCTGCTGCTGCTGCTGCTGCTGCTGCTGCTAACAGGGTTGCTGTCGGCTGGAGGCCGCTGCTTCTGCTTCTGCTGCTTGTGCTGCCTGTGGTGCTGCTTGCCGCTGGCTGCCTGCTCCAGGCGCGCCAGTCGTGCCGAGCAGCGCTCAATGACGGCCCTGGCGCGCACATACAGCGGTGAGCTGTTGGTGATGCCGGCAACCGGGCCCACCCAACCTGGCAAAGCAGCACAAGCAAACACAGCAGCAGCCTTGACCATTGGCAAGTACTGCTGTGGGTTGTGTGTGTACCTCAACATGCTCCAGGAATCCACATGAAAGCTCCCAAAGCAGCTGTGCCAGACAATATGTCAGCCAGACCAGCATGATGATCTTTGCTGTTACAGATGCAGTGTTGCAGCCGTACCTGGAATGTGCCACGTCTCTGTAATTTGGCCAGAGAAGGCTTTCAGGATGTGGCTGCTGCCCTGACTGTCAACAGCAACCAGCACACCTGCGCACGACACGATACAATGCGATGCAGTGCTCGCAGGAGAATGCCTTCTGTGCATGTGCTTGAAGGTTGGGGGTGTTGCAAGCAGGACATGGTACACGTTACCTTGCTGATTGGGTGCCTGTGGCATGAACTGCCTCTCAGTGACTGGCTGATCAGCACCAGGTGCAGGTGGCAGCCGGCCAGCTGCCGCCTGGCACCTGCCAAGCACATCACGCTGCAATTCAAGTGCGGCAAGCTGTCTGCAGGAGCCGTGTGAACCTACCGATCATGCGGCCTGGGCCTTTGGTGAAGAGCATGTCCAGGTCGAAGCGGGGGTCCGGCTGGGGGCAGTCAAAGTCCAAGCGGCCATGCAGGTGAATGGTGGCCAGCAGCTGGCGCGCTGCAGCAACGGGGAATGGGGCGACCACGGTTAACCCTTTGGTTTTTTTTGCAGATGGAGTAGATGAAAGATGCACACTACAAAGTGCATGCTCCCCTCAGGCTGATGGTGGTGGCTGGGTCGGGCTCACCATGCCTTGCAGCCTCTGACGTACATTCCAGCCAGTGTTCGCCGCCACAGCAAGTACAAGGGCCACCATATGTATGCAGCTGCGCAGTACAGTGGGTTACTGTTGGAAGACGGATGACACCAGTGCTGCTGCTGCTGCTCCTGTAGATGAACGGTTGCCGGCCGAAACCTAGCTTAATTCGCTGAAAATTATTTTGATGCATTCTTGTTATAACCGGGCCAATAGTCTATTTGGATGACCGCTGTACACAGGCGAGCGAAACCGGAGCCATCACTACACGTAGATGCAAGGCAGTCAACGCACCAATGGCGCGTCACTACCGTTCACAAACAAAGATTATGCTGAAGAACATATCCAGTGACCGGCGTGGCAGCAAAGTTAGTGGAGACACTTGTTTACTAAGGCTACAGCCATTCTGACGGTCCACCTTCTAACACCATCAAAGCACAGCACATGACTCATGCAGATTGCGTTACATCACAAATTTGCGACATGCCTGGTAATGCTGGCTGCCTGGAAGAAAAATTCTGGTTGTACCCATAATTTATAAACCTCCCCCGCCCTATGATGATGGTGACATCATGCGCAGACAACAGAACAGAGGGACAAGGGGCACAGGGGACCTGCTTGGCAGTGGATTCAAACAGAGTGATTGCTGTGCACATAGCATGCGTTTGTATTCGCCCTTCACCACCAGCTGCACAGTCGTTGGGCGCCCCATCAGCACCAACAGAGCTTGCAGGCGGCATAGGTTGCGGGCTCCTGCTGCGTGACACCGCAAGCACAGCAGGCCCAACCCGAGGCTGCTGCAGGCCAGCCGCTCAATCCCGCCTAAACATGCCAGGCAAGCTGTGCTCCCTTGCCACGTGGTGCAGGGCGCTGCTGATGAGGCTGGCTATGTAGTGGTGGTCCAGGGCGCCGCCGGCCTGCTGCCCCGGCTGCTGCTGCACCAGCTGCTTCACGCGCCGGCTGTAAGCAGTGTACAGCTGCCCAGCAACCTTGCGGTAGTCGTGGCCGGGCTGCAGACGGCAGGGGCAGGGCGGCAGCCAGATGGCGGGGCAGCGCAGAGTGGTCATCCACAACTGACATGGCAGAGCAGGGCAGTGTTGCACGGCTGGTTGAGGTGCACGCAGCCGCTGCAAGTATCCCTTACCCCACCGGACTGTCAGGTTTGCACGCAATGCCGTTGTGAAGGTGACCGCTGCTCTGCTGCAGCCCAGAGTATGAGTGAACGGACTGGCGCTACTCTGTCAGCGACAGTTGGGCTGTCAGCACCTGTGGCGCACCCACGCCCGCTCACCTTGCCCGGGTGTGCCAGCGTCTCCTGCAGGTGCTGCTGCAGCGCATCCAGCAATGCTCTTGTTGGCAGAGGCAGCTCAAGTAAGCCAGGCGTCTCCTGCTGCTGCTGCTGCTGCGGCGGCGGCGGCGGCGGCGGCAGCCAGTTGCAGCTGTCCTGCAGGAGTGCTGCTGCATGCAGCGGGGTGGTGGGGCCGTCAGCAGCCGCGGCAGCTGCACTCTCGCAGTTGCTGGGAGGCAGGGCAGCGCTGTGGTGTCCAGCGCTGCTGAGGTGGTTGGTGTACTGCTGCTGCAGCAGCTGCTGGGCAGGCACGCGCGTGCCCGTCACACCTGCAACAGGCAGACACCCACATGCGCCGGCCTGAGCCGGCAACACTCACAAACCACTCAGCAGCTGGTACTCGTGGACTGGGCCTGCTGCCTTGGGCAGATGTTGCATCACACCACAACACCACAGCACGGTATGCTCGGCAAGCAGCAAAGCACAGCTTGCACATCTGGTTTGGTTGGGAAAAGCTGCTGACCCGTGCTCTGTGGCTCCCTCACCAGCCAGCACCAAGTGCTGCTGCAGCACCTCCAAGAAGGGCTGCAGCAGTGGCGGCTCCAGCACAGAGCTGGGCACCACCAGCGTGGGCACCGCGAAGCAGGCCTGCAGCAGCACCGGCAGCACAGCCCGGCTCACACCCAGCGTCACCAGCATGCCACATGATGATGTGGCGCGCTGAATGGGCCAGCAGCCAGTGCTGGTGTCGACGACGGGCATTGGCTGTGGACAGCCAGGGCCGTTGGCGTTTGGTGGCTAGCACAGAGGTGTGTTTTACACTCACATCAAGCCTTACTACATGCTGCTGGTGGTGTCCGCTTCCCCTGTGCGGGCATGTCGGCAGTGCGTCCTCCTCTACCTGCAGTGCCGACAGCGTCGCGTTGGTCCAGCGCTCCAGGTGGGTGGCGGGGCTGACCTCCAGCTCCCCCTCAGCCACGCGCCAGCCAGCCAGCTGCTGAGCAAGCAGCGCAGGCTGCGGCAGCAGGCCACAGCAGGCAGCAGCAGCAGCAGCAGCAGCAGCAGCAGCAGAAGCAGCAGCAGCAGCAGGCCACAGCAGCAGCAGCAGCAGCAGCAGCAGCAGCGTGACAGGGCGGCATGAGGGCAGCACGACAGCCACTGAACAGGTGTAGACGATGCCTGCAGGAGTGGCGCAGGCACACTTCTCTGCACACGCAACCGCAGGCGCCCCGCCAGCCCCAGCCGTGTGCATGCGCATGAGTGCTGGTGCAATGGATGGGGCCGGCACCGCGCACCTGTGGTGCCCTGTGCTGCCGTCGCACCTGCATGTGCGTCACGATGACGCACAGGGGGGCCTCCAGGCGCTCCAACCACAGCGGCGCCAGCCACACCAGCCGGGGGTCCTAGCAGCAGCAGCAGCAGCAGCAGCAGAGGACCAAGGCTGCTGTACACGCCACTTTACAGATTAGTTGTCAATACTATGACCCAGTGCAGCATGCTCTGCAGCCTGTCCATGAATCAGAGATGATGCTGCGCCTGGGTTGCACCGGCCACAGAGGGGCGGCCAGCCCAGCTTGAGCAGTAACAAGGGTTGAGGAGGTTTGAGTACTGCAAACGCAGCTACCGTGTCACCCTTGCAATAAGAGCTGCTGGAGTTACCAACCACCAGATTAAGCGACCACAAGAGGCTATACACCGCCAGAACAAACAACCGGCAAACAGCCAGGCGCATGATAGACATGCGTGATCAGCCCACCTGGCACAGCCAGGCTGAGTGGCATCCAAGCGGCACTACTCTGCTTGTGTGCATCACTCAGTGGCAACAGCGCCGCCAGGAGCTCCTGGCCAGGGCCTCGCGGCCTGCGCGCCTCACCTTGAGCAGCCAGGGCCTGCGGTGCCCCAGGTAGCGAACCACGCCGCCCACCCTGTCGCGGTAGTAGGCGGCGTCGTCAGCGCTCAGCGCCGCCAGCGCAAAGCCGCGGCCCAGGCGCGCTGGCAGCCCCGGCGTGGCGTGCTTCGACAGCATGCTGCAGCCACACGCGGCACGCGGCACACGCAGAACACACGTTGCAAGCTTGCACGTTGATGAAAACCGCGCTCACAGAAGTTGGCTCGCTACTGTCCAGGCCAGCGGCAGTGTTGGTTGCAGCAAGGCGCGGCATCGGCTGGTGAGCAGCGGTGCATGCGCCATGCCGGGGTTGGCCACCGGCACCAGCAAGTGCCAGCTGCGCATGTCATGGCCAGGAGCACCCTCTGCTACCAAGTGCTGCTGCTAGGTTCTGCTGCTGCTGCTGCTTGATTGAAAGGCACAACCTCATGCTTCTGGCTGCTGACTGGCTGTGTGTGTGCCAGGCTGGGGGGTGTGGCGCAGCCAGCCAGGCATCCTTGCTGCAGGAGCAGCATGTGTGGTGGCAGGCACCTGGCCCTGCCTCTGCACCATGCCTGTTGCTGAGCTCACAGGTCGTTCAGGGTTGTCACTTGCTTCAACTCCCACCAGCGCAGCATGTTGCCCGCATCTGCAACAGCAAACCACAGCAACACAGTCATGCTGAACCTGGTGGCTCAAAGCTGCTGCTGCATGTTGGCCAGCTGCTGCTGCAGGCGAGCCCAACACAACACAGCACAGCACCGCCACACTCCTAGAGCTCTGCCAGAAAAACTTGCAGGAATTGCTTTTGCCATCAGCCACTCAGCTGCCACGCACGCAGCACACACTCGGGCATGCGCTGCCGCAGCTGCTGCAACTGCCGCAACTGCTCCTGCTTGTTGCCCGCGCACCAATTTTGAGCTGCTCGCCATCGCCAGCAAACACGCCCATGAGCATCAGCAGCCGAGCCAACAGGCTGGCCCCGCTGTTGAAGTAGGAGAGCACCAGAATCTGGTGCGGCCCACTGCTGCTGCTGCTGCTGCTGCTGCTGTTCAGGCTGCCATACAGCTGCTCAACTGAGGGTGCCAGGGGTGATCCTTCATCACCATGCAGTGTATGTTGTCGGCCCCTGCTGCTGTGCAGGGTCAGCAGCGACAGGCTGCCTGCTAAGAGTGCTGCTGCAAACAGAGCAAACAGCAGCAGCTGGCCACTGGCCCAGGGCCGCTGCAGGCTGCTGATCCTGCGGTGGTTGCCCTTGCTCTGGCGCATCAGGGCTGTTGCTGCTGGGATTGTGTGCTATTTCTACTCCTATTGCTGAAGCTGGGATGTTGCATGCCAGCTGGCTTTATGGGGAGAGAGCAGTGCCACTTGTTGAGGCCAGCAATTGAGCATGTTTTGGGTTCGGTGACTGCAACAGTCTGAACAGCACACGACGTCGATGTGACACAATACCACTCCAATATTGCTTTCGTGGCTGTGTAATGAGCAGACGTGTTGAAGCGCGAGTACGCAGATCATTTGTAAGAGAACCCTAGGTAAATGTGACAGGAGACGGGTGACTAACCGATTGCACGTGAACCGACAATGCTTCCAGGTCAACGACGTGGCGTACAGGGTTTGATTTGGAGGTTTTGTTCGGGAGATCCTGGTGTGCTACGTAGTCCCACATGTTTCCTCATCTTGCTGTCAGGTAGCTTGAGATTGGCAACTGTAACAGTGGTTCGGATGCACCACGGCCACAAACACAACGACAGTGTGAAGTCCAGTTTGACGCTGCTCTGCTAACAAGTGGACGCAGCAGCAGCAACAGCGGTGACAGGAGCAGCAGCAACAGCTGCTGCAGCGCTCTGCAAGGGACATTCAGGCGCAAGTAACGCAGTCCAGCCATCATGCGGCGCCGTCTGGCCACTCTGGCCACCTGTAACTTGAACCAATGGGCGATGGATTTTGAAGGCAACCTGAGGCGCATTCGTGACAGCATCACAGCAGCACGCCAGGCTGGCGCAACCTACAGGGTGAGGCGCGCCTGCACAGGCCTCGTAGCGCACACTGCAGCAGAAAACGTGCACTGTCCCAGTTAGTCCACATCTTTTCGTCTCATACTTGCACGTTGAGAGCCAGTGCGCAGGGTTGTGTGAGTAGAGCAGCATCACTGGGTGTATTGAGCCTGGTGCATTGAGCCTGGCGCCAGGCTCCTCTGCATCGCCTGCTGTGCCTGCAGCCCATCATTGGGATACGCTGACACTGCCACACATGCCAGCCCAGCCACGCACAAAGGTCTGGTCCCAGGCTGGGCTGGCGTACGGCGGGCGGGCCGCTGCGCAGGCCGCTGCTGACAATGCACCCCCCCCCTCCGCTCTGCGCTGCTGCTGGCCAGGTTGGCCCCGAGCTGGAGGTGTGTGGGTATGGTTGCGAGGACCACTTCTACGAGCTCGACACGGTGGACCACTGCTGGGAGGTGGTGCAGGTGGGCGCGCCCCAGCAGCAGGCAGGCCAGGCAGTGCCGCAGCGGGGGAACAGCCGCAGGCATGGCAGGCAGTGCCCCGCGGCCACTGCCGCCGCCACCCCGGCATGAACCGAGTGCATTGCCGGCATGTGCATTGCTGAGGGCTGCTGCTGGGCCTGGGGTGGGGCCCTGGGCGCGCTGCAGGGCAGCGGGGGTCCACCTCCCTGGGACCTGAGCAGCGCCAATTGTGCTCAGCAGGCTGCTGCTGCTGCTGCTGCTGCTGCTGCTGCCGCTGCTGCTGCTGCTGCAGGAGCTGCTGTGCAGTGACGCCACGAATGACTTGCTGGTGGACGTGGGCATGCCCGTCATCCACAGGGGTAAGCAGCCGCTGCTGCTGCAGGAAAGGGGGGTTTGGCTGCTTGGGCTGCTCTTCCAAGCGATCGCGAGCCTTGTGGAAGGAGCGTGCTGTGCGCCCTGCTGCGGGGCTGCAGCAGCAACCGTGCTGATTCAGGCAGCATAACTTCAAAACCATCTTTCAACGGGCTCTGTGCCCCTGTATGCTTGCTGTATGCTATGCAGCATGTTTTGTGGCGCTTATAACAGAACATGCAAGTTCCTGGCAGCCCCTCTACCAGTGCTGCCCTGCACCTCAGTGCTTGCACGTGTCGCTGCCCTGCCCTGCTGCTGTGTGGCCAGGCGTGCTGTACAACTGCCGCGTGCTGCTGCTTGATGGCAAGGTGCTGCTGATACGGCCCAAGCTGCACCTGGCCAATGACGGCAACTACAGGGAGACGCGGTGAGAAGGACCGAGCAGCAGCAGCAGCAGCAGCAGCGGCAGTGCAAGCGGCTGCAGGGGAGGCCCAGGTGAGCCTGACAGCAGCACTCAGGCATCAGCAGCAAGCAGTGTTGCTGCATGCTTCCATGTTGGCCATGCTTGATCTCCATGTGCCACCTGCACCTGGTGCCTGCGCTGCTGGTGCTGCTGCTGCTGCTGCTGCTGCTGCTGCTGCAGTTACTTTGCTGGGTGGAAGCACAAGGGCCAGCTGGAGAGCCACAGCCTGCCTCGGGACATCGCTGCAGCAACAGGTGCGGCGCTGCGACTGCAGGCAGGTCGCTTCAGCACCAGCTGGTGCAGCGCAGCAGCAGTGCAGGGCCAACAGCAGCAGGTGGAAGCAGAGCCAGGTTGTTTGCCACCAGTAGCGACACTCAGTGACATCTTGTGCAGGCGCTGCTGCTGATCCTGACCTGCCGTGACCCCCACCACCGCCTGTCGGGGAGACCAGCAAAGACAGTGCGCACAGGCTGCGCCCTTGCATGCTGTGCCAGCAAGGTGCCGAGCTGTTGCTTGCGCCACCCTGCTCGCCAGCCGGCCTGCTGTGCCTCGCCTGGCCCCAAGCCCTGCAGCGTCTGTGCTGGTTTGGTGATGGCGTGCAGGCCAGTCCAGCTGCCCGTTTGGTGACGGAGTGCTGTGCCTGGCGGACGGCCTACTGGCGTCAGAGACATGCGAGGAGCTGTTCACACCGCAGGCGAGTGGCGGCGGCTGGCCGCCCAGCTGCACTGGCAGCCCAGCAGCAGCGGCAGCACTGGCCGGAGTGGGACTGCGCTGCTCGCCGGTGATGCGGCTGCCTGCTGCGTACAGGAGCTGCGTGTGGGCGCAGCATGCATGCTGTCTGCATTCCACTGCGATGCTGAACTGACAGCCTCTGAAGAAACCGTTGTCATCAGCCTACAGCACTTGCACGCACGTTGCCCCGAGTTCCTTGTGTGTCTGGCTGCCCCCCCCCCCCAGGCGCCCCACATCAGCCTGGCGCTGGCTGGCGTTGAGATCATCAGCAACGGCAGCGGCAGCCACCACCAGCTGCGCAAGCTGGACACGCGCCTCAACCTGATCAGGGGCGCGACGGCAAAGGTGACAGCCAGCAGCCGCAGCAGCAGCACGCAACACGCAACAACAGCTGGGCAGCTTTGGCAACGCGTTTGGCTGTTACACATTGCCAAACATCGCCTGCTCTGTGCATGTGTGTGGCTCAGGTGACCATGCAGGCGACTCAGAGACCACTGCCTGCCACGGCCGACACTCCACTGCTGCTAGTGCCGCGTCTGCTGCTGCCGCTGCTGCCGCCGTGCTGCGCCAGGCTGGCGGCGTGTACATGTACGCCAACCAGCAGGGCTGCGACGGCGGGCGGCTCTACTATGACGGCTGCGCCTGCATCGCCGTCAACGGCGCGCTGGTGGCCCAGGGCAGCCAGTTCAGCCTGGCGGACGTGGAGGTGCGGCGGCGCGCCCCCCCGCAGCGCCACCCTGCACGGCTCCGGCACGCTTTTCTGGCAGAGGCAGCAGCCGCGCCCCTGCTGGCCTGCCTGTGCCTGCTGCTCCGCTGTACATGTCTGCTCAACCTGCCGTCACTTCACAAAGTTGTGAAGCAACTTCATGTGATCAGTCAACACCCCGTCGCGGTGTGCAGTCGCGGTTGCCCAGGTACTGCTGCTGCGGCTGCGGCTGCTCCCTCATGCCGCCCCCCCCCCACACACACAGGTGGTGACCGCCTGCGTCGACCTGGATGAGGTGGTGTCATTCAGGGCGGCCATCAGCAGCCTGCGCGAGCAGGCCAGCAGCAGCACGCCGCCCGCCATGGTGGTGTGCGAGTTCCAGCTGTGCAGGGCGCGGGGCCTGACCGACCCGCCACGCCCGCCACGGGTGAGCCTAGGGGGGGGCGCTCGAGGCCAGCGGAGTCCGCGTGCACCATAATGGTAGTTCTGTGGGACTGAGCGTGCGTGTGGGGGCAGCCCTGTCTGCATCAACGCAGAGTGGAGTGGCGCGTGGAGGGTCAGTCTGGGTGTGGGGGCAAGCTGCGGGGGCTGCAGTGGCCAGCTGTGCTGCCCGGCACAAGGGGCGGGCTGCCCTGGCAGTGCCACCTCCAGGGCGGGGGGTGGGGGTGGGGGGGTGGGAGGCAGCAGGTTGCGGGCAGGCAGTGCGCATGCTGGTGGTGGTGGTGGTGGGGTGGGGGTGGTGGGGGCGGGCCGGCGCAGGCAGGGATGACCCAGTCGAGGTTCGGCATCAGCTAGGACTGTGTGTGTGGGGAGGGAGGAGGAAGGGGGGGCGCTGCATGGCGGCAAAGGTTATGGCTGCAGCCTGGGGCAGGCTCTGGTTTTGCTGCAGCTGCCAGTGCCCCGACATGCTGCACAGCTGCATCATCTCCACCAGCCGCTGCCCAGGCCTACCTGCACCGTGCAGGCGAGTGTTCTGGCTGCCCTGCTGTTGCCCACCAGCCCCACGCATGTTGGGGTTCCCAGCCTCAGCTGTCGTTCTGCTGACTCAGCGCTCTGCTGGCTGACCGTGCTGCTGACGAGGCGTCGTCTGGCGCGCCGCTGGCGCAGGTGCACTGCCCCGAGGAGGAGATCGCGCTGGGCCCCGCGTGCTGGCTGTGGGACTACCTGCGCCGCTCGGGCGCCTCGGGCTTCCTGCTGCCGCTGTCGGGGGGCGCGGACAGCAGCTGCACCGCCGCCATCGTGGGCTCCATGTGCCAGGTGAGCCGGCGGCCTGGCGGCTGCTGAGCACTGCTGCATGGGCACGGCCGCTGCTGCCGTGCATGGTTGAGCCGAGTGCAGGGAGCTGTGCGTGGCGTGCGTGATGGCGGGGACACCTGCTGCGCCTGCACCGCTCCCACCATCTGCTGATGTTGTGTGCCTGAACTGACCGCTGCAACATGCTGCGGTGCAGCTGTGCTGCGGAAGCCAATCTTATCAAATGTCAACGAGACCGTTCAAAAGTGCCGTGTACTGCGGCTGGCCAGCTTGCTAGCACGACCGTTCAAAAGTGCTGTGTACTGCGGCTGGCCAGCTTGCTGGCACGGAGCGGTCGCAGGGCAGCTGGGGTGCGGGAGGGTGGGCTGCCTGCGGTGGTTGGCTGCGCGCCGCGCCCCACCACTGCAGCTGCACATCACCTTCGGCTGGCCAGGGCCCGGCTTGTGCGATGGCGTGTGGGCGGCTGCTGCTGCTGCTGCTGCTGCTGCTGCCCTTGAAGCCACTGCTGCCCGCACTTGTTGATTGTTGATTGTTATGGACAAACAGGTAATTGCCAGCGACCCAAGCAGCGAAAGAGAGTAGCCTCACGACTCACCCGCGCTGCCCTGCTGGCACCGCAGCTTGCTGTCAAGGCGATTGCGGCGGGTGACGGCACGGTGCTGGCTGACGCGCGCCGCATGGGGCAGTACGCGGCGGGCCAGGCCGTGGACGACCCGACAGACCTGGCCTCACGGCTGTTCCACACCACATACATGGGCACGGTCAACAGCTCAGCAGACACGCGCAGCAGGTGGGAGGGCGTGCTGCCTGATGCACCCAGCAGCAGCAGGCGTGCTGCTGGCTATCATAATAGCTGGTAGCATCTGCATGCTGCTGAGAGAAAGTCGCAACTTGTGGATCCAGCCCCAAGTTTGCTTGGTGCACGCCTCCCCAGGAGAGACCCCAGCCAACGCATGACTGATGAGTGTAGCACACTGTACAACACATTGTGGCCATGTTGATGCACTCAATCACAGCGCGCAACCACAGCTGCGGTGTGCCGGCACGCACCCCACTCAGCCGGCAGTTGGCGCCTTGATCTCTTTTGGCTCTCCCGTCACAGCTCCAGGACTGCTGAACAGCACTGAGCAACGGGCGTGGTCAGCCTGCGCCTTCCTCTGTCGGGCGGGCTCCTGCCCAGCTGCTGCGCTGCATCACACGGCTGCAGCCTAGGTCAGCGCGCCTGCTGCTGGCGCTGCTGCAGGGCCAAGGCGCTTGCTCAGCAAATCGGCGCGTACCATGTCGACTGCAGCATCGACTCCCTGGTGGGCTGCGTGGTGGCCCTGTTCACCACACTCACGGGCAGGACGCCCCGCTTCAGGCTGGACGGCGGCAGCGCCGCAGAAAACCTGGCCCTGCAGAACATCCAGGTGGGCAGCCCCTGGCAGCGCAGCAGGCGGCACCGCTGCTGGCAGCAGCAGAGCCACATGCAGCGCCTGCGACGCCTCTGCTCACTCTCCGGCCTCTGGCGTTGGTCGACCATCAGCCTCCGGCCCCCACTGGCCCGGCCTGGCCTGGCCTGGCCAAGGGCTTTACTGACTCACACTTGCTGTGTCGGCAACATCGTCGCGTGGTTGTCGACCCCCACTGTCTCCTGCAGGCGCGGCTGCGCATGGTTGTGGCGTTCCTGCTGGCCCAGCTGCTGCCGTGGGTGCGCGGGCGGAGCGGCTTCCTGCTGGTGCTGGGCAGCGCCAACGTGGACGAGGCGCTGAGGGGCTACCTCACCAAGTGAGGCAACAACGGGCTGCTGCTGCTGCTGCTGCTGCGGGTGTGAAGGCGGTGATAATATCCTCCTGTTGCTGCTGCTGCTGCTGCTGCTGTATCCATGCAGTCACAAGGTAGAGAGCAGTTGCTGATGGTTTGTTGTCACTACCTGTGCTGCTGATGCATTGAAGATGCAAATGGCTTCTCGTGCTGCTGCTGCTGCTGCTGCTGCTGCTGCTGCTGCTGCTGCTGGTGCTGACGTGCAGGTATGACTGCAGTGCTGCTGACATCAACCCCATCGGTGGCATCAGCAAGGGTGACCTGCGCCGCTTCCTGCGGTGGGCGGCTGTGCACCTGCGCTACTCCCACCTGGCTGACGTGGAGGCGGCGCCACCCACGGCAGAGCTGGAGCCGCTCAGGTGGGGGCGGCGGGCGGCTCGCATGGCAGTTGGATGCCCTGCCAACAGTACCAGCTGCAGCAGTTGCTGGAGATTGTGGTGCTGCGGGGGTGCTTGGGCGGGGCATACACAGCAGAGCTCATGCGACTTGGTTGTGCACCAAGCAGCGCCACACAGACCAACTAGCGCAGCTTGGGGAGGGCGCGAAAGGGTCCAGGCGTTGGGAATATGGCCAAGAGTAATGCATGGCGTACGGAGGAAGCGGCACTACGGCTGCTGCAGAGCTGACCCACCCACCCAGGTAAGACCAAAACTTTGTTGGTACACTGCTCATGCAGCATGCTGGTCATGTACCCATACACACGCGCACACCACGACCTGTCACGTTGTATGGCTGCTGCTGCTGCTGCTGCTGCTGCTGCTGCTGCTGTTGCCAGGGAGGGCGTGCCGCCCCAGAGTGACGAGGTGGACATGGGCATGACCTACGAGGAGCTGGGGGTGTTTGGCCGGCTGCGCAAGGTCACGGCATGCGGGCCCGTGGCCATGTTCAGGCAGGCCTGCCAGGTGTGGAGGGACACGGCACCACCACAGCAGGTGGCGGACAAGGTGAGCGGAGGGGGGAGGGGGTGGGGTGCTGGCGTCAAAGCTGATGTGGGCAGGGTGCGAGCCAAGACGAACGCCGCAGCAGGTGCCTGCAGAAGCAAACAAGGTCCATCTGGAGCTTTAGAGCTTTAGGAGGTAGGACAGGTGTTTTGCTGTTCATGACGCATGTGGAGTTCTGTTACAGGCAGCAAGGTAAGCAAGATGCCGTAAAGCATATGTAGTGTAATGATTTTTGGCCATCAGAAAAGTAGATTGGATGGCTTATTGTCGACACTGTAGTCAAGCAACCGCATGTTGTGCATGTTGCGGTCAGAGAGCCAAAGGGAAGGCCAAGAAAATGGACTGATTAGAATAAGAAAGATGGGCGGATTATCATGCAGTTCGACCGCCTTTGCTTCATGGCAGGCTGCTGCCAGGTGGATCCAGGTGGTGCAAGCTGCTTGCCGCCTGCTGTCCCCACGAATGTTTTCCTTCATAGCCGGCGCTGCTGCATTGCTACTGCCGCTGCTGCTGCTGCTGCTGCTGCTGCTGCTGGCACCAGGTGAAGCACTTCTTCAAGTTCTACGCCATCAACCGCCACAAGGCCACTGTGCTGACGCCCTCCTACCACGCTGAGAGCTACTCGCCTGATGACAACAGGTTTGACCACAGGCAGTTCCTGTACAACGCCGGCTGGCCCTGGCAGTTCAGGCGCATTGACCAGCTGGCGGCAGCACTGCCACAGCAGCAGCAGCAGCAGCAGCAGCAGCAGCAGTAAGAAGGAATGCAGCTGCTTCATGCGTGGTTGGGCGCAGCCCTGTATGACCAGTGCTCATGCAGGCTGTCCAGTGTGTTGTGTGATGATTGCCAGCGGAGTCTGTGCGTGCAGCAGCAGCAGCAGCAGTGATGGCGTGGCTTTGCCAGCAGTGAAGCTGAGACAGCTGTAACAGAGGCTGTAACAACACTGCTGGCCTCAACAAAGTACAACCGTCGTCACTGATGCGTTTTCGTCTGGGTGCACATGACTTGCGCGTGGCTACTGGTCGATGGGAGAGGGCTGGCAACTCCTTGCTACCTAGACATCAGCGGCTTTGCACCCGATGCGCTGCTGGCCAGGTTGAGGATGAGTTCCACATGATTTTGAGTGTGATGCTTACGAGCTAGTCCGGGAGCGTTTTTGGTGTCTGTTTGATGAATTCGGTGGTTGGCAGAACCCAGATGCCTTAGCAAACCCGCGCGGGCGATGTCTGGCAAACTTTATGCGGCAAAGACAGAGCAGGGTTGCTGCTTTCATCCACAGTTGCTTACTGGTACATAGCGATCCAGGGTTAGCACATTTGTTGCTTCCCAGTGATGGTATTACTAGTAGTGCTTCTGAAGTTACTGATTCTCTGAGTTCTGAGCTCTCTGAAATTGTTGAGGTTGCGGTTTCTTTCAGTTGATGGTCTTCTTTTGAGTTTTGTGGACCCCATGAGCCTTGTTTGGCTCCTTTGCGGGTGGGCCAGTGGCCCTACTTTGGTAAATCGGTAATTCGGTAATTCGGATCCGCATGCACGCTGCTGGTAGCGGGGACGCCATCCCTTTTACATGCTGCTTTTTGGATTGCAGACCTGGGTTGTGATGCTCGACTGCTGAACACTGCATGTGCAGCCGTTGTGTTGGGCAGGTACAGCTGCATGGGTGCACCTACGCAGCATGCCTGGATTGGGGTTGATCTGAGCACATGTATGTGTATCAAGGCATATAGTCTGTCTGCAGTAGTGCGCCGACGCTTGTTGCTGCCCTGGCGAGTGTTACGTTTATGTGATGTCATAGCATCGTTGTCACAGCAATCATCTTGCCTTTGTGCTTGTAGTGCTGCGTTTGTCAGCATTTTGAGTTCTTTGAGCTTTCACTTGTCACTTGAGACAAGGTTGCCTGTGGACCTTTTGGAATTTGCGCATAATGTTGCATTTTGATGCCACCTGAGCCATGCTGACATCCACATTTGTTTCTCGGTTGTGCTGTTGTTTGAGGAGTATGCTGTCCCCACAGAGGAGGGCCACAACCCCCATCCTGGTTTGTTGCGTGGTTCACCGTGCCACCTATGCTGCTACCAGATACTGTGCCCTTTCGCATGGATTTACCGCTAGATATATGGATTTACTGTGTGTTGGCTGCTTGTGTGTGCATGCTCTGCCTCCCTTTCCCCCCTTTGGTTGTGGAGAGACATTTTGGACCCCATGAGCCTTGTTTGGCTCCTTTCTGAGTTCTGAGCTCTCTGAGCTTGTTGAGGTTGCGGCTTCTTTCGGTTGATGGTCTTCTTTTGAGTTTTGTGGACCCCATGAGCCTTGTTTGGCTCCTTTGCGGGTGGGCCAGTGGCCCTACTTTGGTAATTCGGTAATTCGGTAATTCGGTAATGCATCCTATCGGTTTTGTTTGGAGTTAATCAGCTACCATGGGCTTTTCTGCAAGTACATCAGTTGCCAGGGGCTGGACCAAGCAACCATGAATGTAGTCCATTAAATTGATTGATGGAGAGGATGGGGCAACCTGCTCTGACACCCACCCCACAGCCCTCTTGTTGCAAAAGATGCGGTCACAACGCCATACAGATAGCTCTGTGAGGAACAGCCTCGAAAGGCTTCCAGCACCCGACCGGTTTAATATGTTTTTGAAGTGGCCCGCGGTGGGTCTATTCTGGGGCGCAGGTGCATTTTGGCGGACACCTGGCCTGACATATCCCTTATCACCCTGGGAAAACCCGTATCTTCAAACTTCAAACTTAATTAAAACCCGTATCACCGCAGTGCGGCATGAATCTGCTCCAGGCCACGAGATGCAGCAGTCATCTGGGGCTTTTTGTCGCTTCGGGGTGATACGGGCCATCCTCGGGTGGTATGTACATGCCCCCTCGGGCGGCGGCGCCCTCGGGGGACGGTCATGCATATACCCCCTACGGATACAACCCGTATCACCCCTCAGCTTCCAAAAAGCCCCAGACAACTGGTACACCTTTTTCTTAAGTAAACCAGTTGCCGAATTACCGAATTACCGAATTACCAAAGTAGGGCCACTGGCCCACCCGCAAAGGAGCCAAACAAGGCTCATGGGGTCCACAAAACTCAAAAGAAGACCATCAACCGAAAGCCGCAACCTCAACAAGCTCAGAGAGCTCAGAACTCAGAAAGGAGCCAAACAAGGCTCATGGGGTGCAAAATGTCTCTCCACAACCAAAGGGAGGAAAGGGAGGTAGAGCATGCACACACAAGCAGCCAAAAAACAGTATGGCCTAGCGGTAAACACATGCGAAAGGGCACAATATCTGGTAGCAGCATAGGTGGCACGGTGAACCACGCAACAAACCAGGATGGGGGTTGTGGCCCTCCTCTGTGGGGACAGCATACTCCTCAAACAACAGCGCAACCGAGAAACAAATATGGATGTCAGCATGGCAAAATGCAACATTATGCGCAAATTCCAAAAGGTCCACAGGCAACCTTGTCTCAAGTGGCAGACTAGTGAAAGCTCAAAGAACTCAAAACGCTGACAAACGCAGCACTACAAGCACAAAGGCAAGATGATTGCTGTGACAACGATGCTATGACATCACATAAACGTAACACTCGCCAGGGCAGCAACAAGCGTCGGCGCACTACTGCAGACAGACTATATGCCTTGATACACATACATGTGCTCAGATCAACCCCAATCCAGGCATGCTGCGTAGGTGCACCCATGCAGCTGTACCTGCCCAACAGAACGGCTGCACATGCAGTGTTCAGCAGTCGATCATCACAATCCAGCTCTGCAATCCAAAAAGCAGCATGTAAAAGGGATGGCGACCCCGCTACTAGCAGCGTGCATGCGGGTGCAACTTAGCCATATCAAATCACACGACAATCTTCAAAGAAAGCGCACTGTCGCACTTTTGAAGCCATTGCTTGCCTCGCCGTTGCCCTTGCTGCTGCCGCTGCTACTATTGCTCCCACTGCTGCTGCTGCCGCTGCTAACAGTGCCGCAGGGTGACCCTGCTGCAACTTGCATCAACCAAAACGTGGTCTGAGATGGGCTGAAGTCCGGCAAGGGGCCAGCAGGGCAAGCCTGCTGCCATCTCCAATATGTCTGAGCGCAGCTTTTCTTGCCAAGCTGCTGTGGCCACAGCATGGTGGGCTGCGTCCAGCCCGCCAGCCTGTGTGGCTGCACCGCCTGCATTTGGTGCTGATAAAAACTCTGAATCCAGATGCGGCGAAAGCAGCGGTGAGGAGCACGTTGCAGGGCAGCAGCGGGCTTCGGCGGCTTCCATCTACCTTATCTCTGTCTGCTGGCCCCTGCACGCTGCGGTTTGGGAAATCAGCCACTAATTAACATTAAAAGCTACTGTGTGCGCTGCAGCTGCCAACCAAGCCCCTCCACCAAACGCACGCTAGCGCCCACGCGCCTCGCGGCAATCGTTGCTACTGCGCAATTACATGGCTGAAAAAGAAAAAAAGTTTACTTTTTGTTTTGATCAGTTTTACAGACATGGGCTGACCAAGCAACCGAGAATTTACTTCATAAAAATGATCCATTGAGAGGATGAGCAACCTGTTCTGACACCCATCCCACAGCTCTCTTGTTGCAAGAGATGCTGTCACAAGGGCATGCAGATAGCTTCGTGAGGAACAGCCTCGAAAGGCATCCAGGACCCGACCGTGTGCCCATTATCCACTACAACCACAGCCGTCCATGGATCAGCTGCACATTTCGACCAACTTTAGAAGCAGATCTCCCATTTCGCAAATGCGGAGCATTCAGCTTCTTAATATCGACCCGTCGATGTGGTTGCGAGCCCTGCTTCCAGCGCAAGAGACACCCGTAAGCCAACTTCTGCGGCAGCTGTGTGTTAATATTGCTGTGCTGATCGGTACTCATTTGGGAATTTTTTTTTTAATCGTAATGACATTTTCGAGGCTGCTCCTTACGGAGCTATTTGTATGGCCTTGTGACAGCATCTCGTGTCAGAACAAAATGCCCCATCAGCTCAATAAACACATTTTTATGAAGTCAATTCTCGGTTGCTTGGTCAGCCCGTGTAACTGATACTTGCAGCGGCTGGGACTCCCTCATCAGATGGATGACCTGCGTGGTTACTGTCTTATGAGGGGCGCATGGCGTTCTATGGTCTACAGGGTTACACACCCTGAGGCCGTAGGGGCTCCCCTGCGGTTCTCCCGTTCCTCCTCCCACTACAGGCAGCAGCAGTCACTCATGAGACAGCAACGCCTACAGCAGATGTATCCGGTTTCTAGTGAGCCGTTCATGATTGCTGGTGTGGGCTGGCAGTGCCCTTGTGGGAGGATTCATCCCACGCGGGAGTGCACTGACGCTGTGGTCCAGCTCAGGGCCATCAGTGATTAGGGTTTGGGTATGATCATTGCATGAGAGATCTGTCAAGCGAGCGTTCTTGCGTTCAAGGTTTTGGCCGTATCTGGCCCTAGCTTGTGGGCCTGCGCCCACCGGTTAGGAACCACTGAAGGTGGTTTGGGAGCGGCTCCCCTTTCTTTTGGGTTGTCACTCTTGCTAGAAAAACGTGTAATTGATTGATTTAATTGATTGAGAATTTGTGTTGAATTTGGTTCAAAAGCACTTTTGAAAAAATTGATATGCTGCATGAAAGCATTCAGGGTGGCCCCATTCTCTCAAAAGACCATCTCTGAACAGTAAAACCCCGGTTGCGGCAGGCTGTCTGCGCGGCGGGTGCGCCCCTTGTTCCGGCGCTGTATGGAACTGCCCAGGACACGAGTGAAAGCCGAACTATAACTCTGCTGTGCTCATCAGGGTCAAGACCTTCAGCCACACAGGCAATGGGTACACAGCGGCCGCACACCACACGCCCGCACGCGTACTTTTGCGGCAGCAGCTGCGTGATATGTTTTGTGATGTTTGGGGGTTTGTGAAATGTTTAGCATAGTGTATTTTGTGAACAGTATCATCGTCAAGGTTGATCACCAATCACCAATTGATGCAGGTCAAAAAAAAACTCGTCAGTTTGAATATTTTTTCACTGAGGATTGTGTTGGATTTGGTATGCGCATGCAGCAGCAATGCAAGCACGCACAGCAGCAGCGCTGCTGCATCCCAGGCGCGCTGCATGGAAGCCCTTTATGAGGGCCAACTTGCAGCGCGCCTTGCCTGGCCTTGGGGAAGCAGTGCTGGTGCAGCAGTCCAAGATGCCGCTGCAGACGGCAGTGAGGCAGGGCAGGTTACAGCAGCGGCATGCAGCATATGTGGAGGCCTTCCAGCGGGTTGGCATCCACAGGCATGTGGCGCATGACACCATGAGCCGCCAGCAGATACAACTAGAACTGCTGGTGGGCAACCACAGTGTGGGCAGCTGCACTGATGGGGCCATGCTGTCAGCTGTGGGCAGCCTGCCTGCGAACATGCCTAAGAGTGCAGGCACAACACTGGGTCAGGTGCAGCAGCAGTTGACAGGCCAGCCAGCACAAGATGGTATTGTGATACCGCCTGCATGGTGGCACACACTGCAGCATGGCACTGCCAGTGTGTGGCAAGTAGATCCACAGCAGCAGTTTGTGCAGCACACAGTGTCAGGAGAAGTGAAGATGTATAAGGTGTCGCAGGAAGGCAGCTTGAAAGAGACAGATGCAGCTCCCATGGACACCGAGGACCTGCAATGGGTGCCTTGCTGCGTTGTCGATACGGCAGCAGTGCTACACCCTACCTTCTTGCTTGAGCAGCAGCAGCAGCAACAGCAGCAGCAGCAACGTGAACAACAGCAGCAGCAACGGCGGCAGCAGCAGCAGCAGCAGGGGCATCAGCAACAGCCACAGCAGCGCCAGCAGCAGCAGCAGCAGCAGCAGCAGCAGCAGCAGCAGCAGCAGCAGCAGCAGCAGCAGCAGCAGCAGCAGCAAGGGCAACAGCAGCAACGCCTCCAGCAGCAGCAGCAACAGCAGCAGCCCAAGAAGCCATCCTTCTTCTTGGTTGGTGCCTGGTCTGATATAAACGTTGACCCTAGTGTGTGGGGCCTGGGATTTGCTGTTGGGGTGCTGCAGTTTAAGCCAAAGGTGGCAACGCCGCGGTTGCTGCAGCACCATTGCAGTCAGCACCACTGGGAGGGATGGGTGCCTGGCATCGGCATGCGGCCGAGGCTGTGGCGTAACTGCCTGGGCGCAGAGGCGCCGCAAGGTGGTTTGCAGGAGATGGAAGCATCTCTAAAGCGAACGTTTGAGCAGATGCAGCAAGGCAGCGCACCAGGTAACAGCCTGACATAACCGGGGAGCCGGCAGCAGCAGTCAGATGTTCAGTGATGCAGCCCTCATGGCAGCATACCATGCGTCGTGGATGGATCCTTCCAGCCCACGACAGCTGCCCAGGCAGCGTGCAGCAGCAGCAGCAGCAGCTGTCACTGTGCAACGGCAGCAACAACAGGCACACCAGCAGCTGATCAGCAGCCCAGCGCACAATGATCTTCTGGACCCTGTGACGCAGCACATGGGTAGGGCAGATGGCAGCAAATACAAGTGGGTAGCAGCGTACAAACGCGCAGGGCACAAGCAGTTGCCACGGCAGTTGAGGGAGTTTGGTTGGCGGCTGCTGCATGCTGGAGTGAAGGTGGGCGCGCGTCGCATGCTGTCAGCAGGCAGGCAGGCGGCACGCCAGTTTGTATGCCCAGCGCAGCAGTGTCAGCAGGCAGCACAACTCGAGACACTCTCTCACTTATTCGTGGAGTGTCCAGTGGCAGCAGCAGTGTGGCAGTGGTTCGTGCAGCTGTGGCAGCAAGTGCAGCCGGGAGCTGTCATCCCCATCAGCAGCAACCTGCTGCTGCTGGATGACTTTAGCAGCTGGGCGCCACCGCAGGATAAGCAGTTGGTGTGGACGTATCTGCGCCTACTGCTGCTGGAGTCCATTTGGGTGGTGCGCAGCAGCAGTTGCAGCAATGGGGGAGCTACCAACAGCACTGCGGATGGCAGCGGCAGCAGTGCGGCAGCAGCTACATCAGTGCAGGGCAGCAGCAGCGCATCATACACAGCTAAGGCTGTAGCATGCAGGTTTCGTTCGGCGCTGCAGCAACAACTGCAGCGAGAGTGGCATAGAGTGGCAGTAGACATACGGGTAGGGTCAGGTATTTCACTGTCGTGGTTGGGGGGGCGGTCGCCTGTCATCAGCGATGCGGACTTCCAGCGCAAGTGGCGGGGGTTATACAGGCGATCGCGCTGGGGCTATGACGGGCGTTTGTTAGCAAAAGTCTGCACAGCTGACCTGTGAGGGATGTGTAGGTATGGAAGGATGATACGGTGTTAACAGGTGGGTGGTCTCTTGCGTTGCACAGTTTAAGTGTGGTGTATGAATATGCATGGGGCCCCTGATGCCAAGGTGGGGCCGGGGCAGTATGTGAATGGTGAAATTTTGATGCCCGTAATGAGGTGTGGGGGTGTTTGCAAACTGCATCTGATCCTTCGACAGCTGTGGTTATAGTGATACCCATGTACTGTGTGTATCTGTGTATGTGTGTATGTGTGTGTGCCTCTTTGTGACGGTGGGTATGTATTGGATACACACACACTGGACGTGTTGCTAGCATGGTTGATTAATTTGTGGTTAAGCAGCTTTGATGGTGCGATGTGCACCGATGGGGATTATATGCAAGGCACAGCCAGACGTTGGGTGTCGCTGCAAACTGATGCTCAATATTGGCTGCGGACTGCGGTTGATCTATGGACAGCTGTGGTCATAATTTGCACACGCGCATGTTGAAAGAATGTGCATGGTTTGTTGCTTAGTTCTGTGTTGTATGTTTTCAGTATGGATGTGTTGCCTAATATCATATCAGGATTGGTCACATGTACAGCACGCCTCCTAAACATCATCAGTAGCCAGGTGGTGGGCATCGCCTTCAGTGGCAAGTCATGACCTGTGGCAAACTGCAGCCACTCCATGGATGGCTGTGGTTATAGTGGATACTGGGCACTTGGTCGGGTCGGGTCCTGGATGCCTCAATGGCTGCTCTTCGCGGAGCTATCTGCATGACCTTGTGACGGCACCTCTCAAAGGGGAGAGTGTCGTGGGGTGGGTGTGAGAACAGGTTGCCCCATTCCCTCTTGGATAATTTTTGAAGTAGGGTTGCGGTTTGCTTAGTCGAGCCAATGTAACACTGCTTTGCCAAAAAAAAAAAAAAATATGCAAGGCATAGCCAGACTTGGGTGTCGCTGCAAACTGATACTCAAAATTGGCTGCGGACTGCGGTTGATCTATGGACAGCTGTGGTCATAATTTGCACACGCGCATGTTGAAAGATTGTGCATGGTTTGTTGCTTAGTTTTGTGTTGTATGTTTTCAGTATGGATGTGTTGCCTAATATCATATCAGGATTGGTCACATGTACAGCACGCCTCCTAAACATCATCAGTAGCCAGGTGGTGGGCATCGCCTTCAGTGGCAAGTCATGACCTGTGGCAAACTGCAGCCACTCCATGGATGGCTGTGGTTATAGTGGATACTGGGCACTTGGTCGGGTCGGGTCCTGGATGCCTCAATGGCTGCTCTTCGCGGAGCTATCTGCATGACCTTGTGACGGCACCTCTCAAAGGGGAGAGTGTCGTGGGGTGGGTGTGAGAACAGGTTGCCCCATTCCCTTTTGGATAATTTTTGAAGTAGGGTTGCGGTTTGCTTAGTCGAGCCAATGTAACACTGCTTTGCCAAAAAAAAAAAGAACAAAGAGGCACACACACACATACACAGATACACACAGTACATGGGTATCACTATAACCACAGCTGTCGAAGGATCAGATGCAGTTTGCAAGCACCCCCACACCTCATTACGGGCATCAAAATTCACCCTTCACATATTGCCCCGGCCCCACCTTGGCATCAGGGGCCCCATGCATATACTTTTTTTTTTGAAGCAAGTACGTTACAAGGGCTGACCTAAATAACTGTGCACTTGCTCCATAAAAAGATCCATTGAGAGAGTGAGGCAACCTGTTCCGCACTCACCCCACAGGTCTCTTGTACCAAGAGACGCTGTCACACGATCATGCAGACAGCCCCGTGCGGGGCAGCCCCGAAAGGCATCCAGGACCTGACCGAGTGCCCAGACTCCACTAAAATCACAGTCACGCAATGACGTCCTGTGATGTGTGACAGACCGTGACTGGCCCTTGCAACAAAAGCTGTCCATAATGTCAGCTATCAATGCACGGTGCACACCTCTAAAAGCTGCACTTTACAGGCAGCATTACGACACACACACAAGACGCCTATTTATAGGTGACGGATTGTCGACACAGACAATCACCACCTGACTATTCATAGACTCTCCACTTCATGCAAAGCACATCCTGCTATTGACCGAACATACACCTATGAGATATGCGGCATTCTGTAGAAAATGACACCAACACAGACACACAAAACCACACACACAAACTTATCTGCACATGCCTGCACACATCATCGTACTCTGCTACCCACACGCATGCATACATAACGTAACCCAGCCATCAACTTAGCCTTTGCCATACTATTTTGCAACACATCACAACGAGGAACGACAGCCACTACTCCAATGAATGCATTGTATATCCTGCCCGAACCGTCAAAACAGACCACCAGGCCTCGTAGACCCGTGCCCAATCCATCCCTCACATGCCAGCCGCGCTGGCCCGCACCTTGATGCGACCATTTGCGCCCATCCTATACAGTGCTCCCCACTTCTGCTCAAAGTCAACAAGTTTGATCTCAGGCGACCTTCCCTGCAGCCATGCAGAAGAGAGAGAGAGAGAGAGACTACGCATAGCTGCAGCGTTACGGCTGCGGTGCATCCTCGGTGTCCAAGGATGCAGATGCTCGCGTAACTTAAGGAACGAGGGCAGGCCTGCCGTCTCCGGCGCCACACCCCCTACCCCTCCACCATGTGGTCGCCCGACCACTGGGGAGGTTTCAACTGGCTGAGGTAGACGGCCTCAGTCAGCCCCACAAGATGGGATGTGTCACTGCTTCCGCCGCTTGGCGTGCTTGCGGTGACATGGCACCTTGAAGGCCCTCTTCATGCGTGCTTTCTTGCCTCTACTGCAGTTGGCCATCTTGAGGTGCCCCATCTGCTTGAGCAGTGCTCCGCGTTGTCTCCAAATCCTTTCCAGGCCGGAGATGGCGGTGTAGTGTAGGTCAGACAGCAGTTTCTTCAGTGCCGGTCCTGACACGCCTAGGGTGGTCAGTTGTTGCTCGGTTTCTGCGTATATCACTCCAGTAACACCGAGCAGGATCGTTTTCTGGAACACGCTGGGGCGCGTTTGGTCTGCATCACAGATAGCGGCACACAGGTCAGTCATTCCTGTGTCATGTTGTTCTTCAGGCTGGTCAGGTTGGTCATCCATCCCAGCGATGCTATCATGGAGGTGT